>JADPXZ010000007.1:6295000-6325000 GCA_019009955.1 Riptortus pedestris
TCCCCCTCCCTCCCACTCTCCCCTCCCTCTCTCTCCCTCTCCCACTCCCCCTCCCCCTCACCTCCTCCCCTCTCTCCCTCCCTCTCTCACTCCACCCCCTCTCTCTCACTCTTCCCCCTCCCTCTCTTTCCCCTACCACCCTCTCTCTCTCTCTCTCTCTCTCTCTCACACACACACAAACACACACACTCTCCTTCTCTCTCTCTCTCTCTCTCTCTCTCTCTTTCTCTCTTCTCTCTCCTCCTCTCTCTCTCCTCTCTCTCTCTCTCTCCCCCTCTCTCTACTCTCTCTCTCTCTCTTTCTCCCCCTCCCAACCTCCCGTGTGGCTAATCCCAGTTCTTTTAGAGTCTCTGCCGTCCTTTGTGATATTGCACCTCTTGCAGCTATCACGAGACCTTTGACACTCCATTTTTTACGATAATAATAGTTTAATAATACTGTTGCTCCGTCCCAACTCTAGGTACGGGTGCATTGAAGACGGACTACACGCGTACTGGCAAGAGGAGCAAGGCAGGTGTAATGAGGGACGGCATCAACTCCCTCCTCAGGTACTACAGGAATAACTTCCAGCATGGATTCAGGCAGGTACGCAATATATATATATATATATATATATATATATATATATATATATATATATATATATACTATCTGAGATAGCCGGTTTCGCCCGGGAATTGATTTGAGGCTGAATGGTGATGGTATTTTTTGGCAAGGCTTTACTTTGCACAATATTTTGACATTTACCCGTCCCAGTGTTTAGGGTTAATACCCGTCGTTGCCGTGGATTTGCTAATAATAGAATTATTTGTTCGATAAGGCTTCACTGTCTTCAATATTTTTATATTTCCCGTCTCTTATACATGTAAATTTGGTGAATTTTTATTCCAGGCCTCCCTTATAACCCCCCTCCCGTTCGAACCTAAAAACGTTAATATAATTTATAATCATGGAAGAATTAAAAGCTAATTGACATTCCGAGTTTTGTTAAGTTCGGTTCAGCCGTTAGTGCCTAATAAAATCGTTGGCTCCCGCTAAAGTTTTAAACGTATAACTCATTTATACTTAGGTATAAGACAAAAGTGAATATAACAAAAGTTACTCCAAATAACAAAATAAACAAACCAATTGGAACCGAAATATCGCTATTTTTAATTTCAGGCTTCCCTTATAACTCCCACTCCTGCCCGTCCCTAGAAATGTTGGTATGGCTTATTATAATGAAGGCCTCAATTCTAATACACATACCGAGTTTTATTTAGTTCGGTTGAGTTTTTTTTGGCAAATAATATTGTTGACTCCCGCTATCATTTTTACCGTATAACGCATTTAAACTTTGGTATACGACAAAAGTGTATATAAAAAAAGTTACTCTATATAACAAAATAAACAACTTTTGTCATGTGCATATTTGCTGAAAAACCAATTGAAAACAAAATATCGCTATTTTTTAATTTCAGGCCTCCCTTATAACTCCCACTCCTGTTGATCTTCGAGAAAATGTATGTAGCCTAAAGACTAAGTTGGGTTAGAAGTAATATACATTCCAAGTTTCATAAAATTCGGTTCAGCCGTATATGCATGAAAAGGTAACAAACAAACAAACAAATAGACACCAAAGGAACAAATAGCATATATCGTGTCTATGACATGTGTAACGATGAGTTATCGTAAAATTTCGCAAAAAAAATCAATGTACAGACAGAGGTTACAATTTTATATATATCTATATATATATATATATATATATATATATATATATATATATATACACACACACACACATGCAAACATTCAAGCAAAACAATACACTATAGCGAAAACCTTACAAAAAAATACAAACTGAACATACAAAACATAATACACTTTGTATATAGACGGACAGTAAAGTAACGATACAAAAACTACAGAACCGTACAACCTATGACCCGTTAACAACACAAATCAGAGAACTTATAGCAGAATTAAATCATATTAACATATACTTTTCATGGGTTAAAGCACATTCTGATAATTTTGGAAATGAATCGGCCGATAGAGCTGCTAAGTCTGCTTCAAAAGATTCCCAATTACCGGAATGTTACAATAAAATCTCCAAAGCCCGCGTAAAATATATGTTAAAAGCTCGTCTAACTGAAAAATGGCAACAACAATTCCCACCCCCCCCCCCCCCCACCCCCCCCCCCCCCCACCCCCCCCCCCCCCCACCCCCCCCCCCCCCCACCCCCCCCCCCCCCCACCCCCCCCCCCCCCCACCCCCCCCCCCCCCCACCCCCCCCCCCCCCCACCCCCCCCCCCCCCCACCCCCCCCCCCCCCCACCCCCCCCCCCCCCCACCCCCCCCCCCCCCCACCCCCCCCCCCCCCCACCCCCCCCCCCCCCCACCCCCCCCCCCCCCCACCCCCCCCCCCCCCCACCCCCCCCCCCCCCCACCCCCCCCCCCCCCCACCCCCCCCCCCCCCCACCCCCCCCCCCCCCCACCCCCCCCCCCCCCCACCCCCCCCCCCCCCCACCCCCCCCCCCCCCCACCCCCCCCCCCCCCCACCCCCCCCCCCCCCCACCCCCCCCCCCCCCCACCCCCCCCCCCCCCCACCCCCCCCCCCCCCCACCCCCCCCCCCCCCCACCCCCCCCCCCCCCCACCCCCCCCCCCCCCCAAATATGAGAAAATAATAAACTGATAAACTGATAAGAAACAAAAGTAATCAGAGTGATGTTAAGGGTGATAAGACTTGTGGTGAGAGTTGATAAGTTAGTGATAAGGAAAGTGATAAAACTAGTGATAAAGTGAAAAGGAAAAGTGAGGGAAAGCGATAAAAAAAACGATGATAAGGAAAGGGAAAAGAGTTAAAGGGAAAAGGGATAAGACGTGATAAAAAGGGGGGGGGGGAAAAAAAGAGCGGGGAAAGAGAATAGGAATGTGAAAGATAGAAAAAGGGGGAAAAGAGGGAGGAGAGATGGGGAAATGTGAGAAAAAATAAAAATGATAACTGAAAAGATAAAAAAAAGAAACCCAAGGTGATAAGAGTGATAAGACTAGTGATAAGGTGTCCACTATGATAAAAAAAGGAAAAGGGTTATAAGCGAGTATTAGGCAGGGGAAGGTTAAAGGGGTGATAAGGAAAGGGGGAAAAAAAAAAAAGACGGTGATTAGGCAAGTGATAAAGTGTAAACAGTGAAAGGCAATTAAAAGAGAATAGACTGATAAGGAAAGTATAAGAGTGAAAGCAGGATAAGGCAATGAAAAAAAAAGAAAAAAATACAAGAGTGATGGGAAATAAAGGGACGATAAAAACCGTGATTTTAAAAAATTGGTAAAAGATTCACAAAAGCGGGAGAGAGAAATAAATTTAAAAGGTGGAGAAGATGAGGGAAGAGAGAGAAGGAAATTTGGGAAAAAATTAATTTAAAAGGATTGGTAAGATACTTAGAAAGATAAAAAAGTTTGATGAGATTTATATAAAGTAAAAAAGGGGTGATAAGGAAATGATAAAAAATGTGAAAAAAGACATGATTGGGCAAGTGATAAATATAAGGAAAGTGATAAGAGAATAAGCAAGTGAAAAAGGGTAATAAGACGAGTGATAAAAAAAGTATAAGATGATAAAGAGTGATAAGGCCGTGAAAAGGGGTTAATACCGAGTGATAAGGAAAGTGTAGGACTGAAAAGAAACCATAAGAGTTAAAAAAAGTTGTAAAAGATTTCCAGCAAAGAGGGGAAAGAGAAGAGATTTGGGAGGGGGAAAGGGAAATGAGGGAGGGGGAGAGAAGAGAAAGGGGAAAATGGAGAAAAATAATAAAAGGGTTTTGGGTAAAAAACTTAAAAGTAAAAAATGTTTAGAGTGATATTAAAGGGTGATGGGAAGGTGAAAAAAGGGAAGGTGATAAGGAAGGGTTGTAAAAGGTGATAAGGAAAAAGCATAAAAAATGTGTAAGACAGTGATAAGGCAAGTGGCTTTATAATAAAGGTGATAAGGAACGTGATAAGAGTATAAGTTGAGTGATAAGGCAGTGATAAGATAAGTGATAGGGCAGTGGTAAGAGTGATAAGAGTGATAAGGCAAGTGATAAGAGTGATAATCTTCCAACACATCTCCGTTTTAGCATATTTCCCTTACGGGAAATCAGCTATTGAGGTTGTACGCATGACGGAATTTCCGACATTTTTCTTCAAATGTCCATCGATCCTACCCAGGAGATGAAGAAAATGAAGTCCATTCAATACTGTTTATATGTATATATATATATAAAATTGTAACCTCTGTCTGTACATTGATTTTTTTCGCGAAATTTCACGATAACTTTTCGTTTCACATGTCATAGACACCATAACTGCATTTTGTTTCTTTGGTGTCTGTTTGTTTGTTTGTTTGTTTATTTGTTTGTTTGTTTATTTGTTTGTTTGTTTGTTTGTTTGTTTGTTTGTTTGTTTTGTTACCTTTTCACGCATAAACGGCTGAACCGAATTTTATGAACTTGGTATGTATATTACTACTAGCCCAACTTAGACTTTAGGCTATATTAATGTTCTCTAAGACGAACAGGAGTGGGGGTTTGGCATATTTGGCATAAAAAGACTCAACCGAACTAAAACAAACTCGCTGTGTGAATTAATACTAACGATTTACTTATAATAAGCCATACTAACATTTCTAGGGACGGGCAGGAGTGGGGGTTATAAGGGAGACCAGAAATTAAAAATAGCGATATTTCGTTTCCTATTGCTTTTTCAGCAAATATGCACATAACAAAAGTTGTTTATTTTGTTATTTAGAGTAACTTTTGTAATATGCACTTTTGCCGTATACGGAAGCATAAATGAGTTATACGCTATAAACTAAAGTGGGAGTCCACAATTTTATTTGGCACTAAAAACTCAACCGAATTAAACCAAACTGGTTATGTGAATTAGTACTAACGCCTTCATTATAATAAGCTATACTAACATTTCTAGGGACGGGCAGGAGTGGGGGTTATAAGGGAGGCCTGAAATTAATAATAGTGATATTTCGCTTCCTATTGCATTTTCGGCAAATATGCACATAACAAAAGTTGTTTATTTTGTTATTTAGAGAAACTTTTTTTTTTTATATACACTATCATCGTATACCGAAATATTAAGACGTTATACGCTAAAAATTATAGCGGGAGACAACAATTTTATTTGGCACAAAAGACTCAACCGAACTAAATAAAACACTCATTATGTGTATTAGCACTAACGCCTTCCTTATAATAAGCCATTCTAACATTTCTAGGGACGGGCAGGAGTGGTGGTTATAAGGGAGGCATGAAATTAATAATAATGATTTCCTATTGGGTTTTCGGCAAATATGCACATATCAAAAGTTGTTTATTTTGTTATTTAGAGACATTTGCTCAACAAATCTTTTCAATATGAACTACCAGGTACCTCATCTGGAAAAATTAATTCAAATATATATTAATATCTTGTCCTTAATAACTGAAATCTATGCATAATGCTCAGGAGACGGGAAATATGACAATATGGAGGACAGTGAAGTCTTACATAAAAAAATAATTTTATTATTAACAAATGCCAACGACGGGTATTAACCCTAAACACTGGGACGGGTAAATGTCAAAATATTGTGCAATGTAAAGCCTTCCCAAAAATATACCATCACCATTCAGCCTCAAATGAATTCCCGAGCGAAGCCGGCTATCTCAGCTAGTATATATATATATGTCTGTTACCGCTCTAGCGGTCGCAATTTTTGTTTGATCGTTACCAAACTTCATATTTAAGCGTTTTATGTAAAAAGAAAGATCAAGTTCGTTAACGGCTGAAATCGGACCAGTGGGAGCGGGCTTTAGAGGGGAGGATTTTCGAAAATTCGAAATATCTCCGTTACTATACGTCGGATCGAAAAATTACACAGAATCAATCTTATTACAAATTAAATTTCCGATAAATATTGGTATATACATTTATTCTCTATCTTGAATATTAGCCGAGATATTTGCATTTTTCACCACACCGCCACTTCTACTCATGTTACGTAAACAATACTCTGCTACATAATAAATCACATTATTGGAAGTATTTAAATACCAGAAAATTGGATTCAAGAGACCTCTTTATTATACGAGAAACAATGCAAAAAAGCACTGGTGCCCCCCCCCCCCAAACTTAATGTTTTGGACTACAAAAAATATTATAATTGAAGATAACAATTATTCTGACTCATAATTAATAAACAGGATACTAGTTATAGTAAATTGTTCTTTTACTCAAATAAATAAATTTGTTAAAAATCTGATATATTTCCGTAATAGTTTTTTCTTTCCGTTGAGAGCTGGGACCCCCGTTTGTTTACATTTCTAACCCAACGCTTCCATCGGCAGGTTAATAGAAATTGGGATGAAAACATTTCTTATTTTCCTCCTATGTATTTATTTCACGGTGTATTTGTAAGCATAATGTATATTTTATATATTACAGAAGCAACACCTAGGGAAATTTGCTTAGTTTAAAACGCAGCCCCTGCTTGACGGGACATTTTTGGTATTAAAACCACCAAAAATGGTAGATTTATTAAGTAGCACAGTATTGTTTACTTAACATGAGTCAGGAAGTGGCGGTTTGCAGCAAACTGAAAAAAATGCAAATATATCTCGGTTAATATTCAAAATAGAGAATCAAACGGAATATAACAAATTATTTTATCGTAAATTTAATATATGGGCAATAAGATTGATTCTAAAAAACAATTTTTTCGATACAATGCATAATAACGGAGATATCTCGAAGTTTTCGAAAATCCCCCCCCTTTAAAAAAAAACCAAAAAAAAAAACCCCCCCTCCCTCTGGTACCGATTTCAGCCAATAACGAACATGATCTGACTTTTTAACATAAAACTGTTAAATATCGAGTTTCCGTAACGATAAAAACAAAAAAATTGCGACCGCTATAGGGCGATATAACCATGACAAAATAAAATATATATAATAAATATATATATAATAAATATATATATATATATATATATATATATATATAATTTTGAAACGGAAACCCTCATATTTCGTTCATATCCTACCAGTGGGTAAGGATCCGATGGACCATTTGAAGAAAATTTTCTTCCTTTATTCTCTTAAGGGAAATCTGCTAAAAGACTTAAGCTGTTTAAATAGAAGTGCTGACTTAAAGCCGTGTAGAGATAGAGGTTGCCTAGGTAGGCAGGAACAAGACTGAAGGATTAAACTGTCTCTGTGAACCAGGGTCTCCCCTCCAGAGGATGCCGAATAATGGATAGGCCCCTTAAATCCCCTCCCGCAAGAGGGTCCTTTTTATATATAGTGCCTAAATCCGGGAGTGGAACTTTAGAAACTGCAGATACGAAATAACGCTCAAAAAGTGCATTTAACGTTGAAATTAATTATCGAAAATTCATCCGTATTATTACATTAGTGTAACCGACGTTAAGAGCTGTGGGAATGTTATTGTCAAAAATCACAATCGGCCGTTTATCTATGAAAATGCTAGAGCACACATGGGTGACTTCAAACTTCCAAATTGGATAATAATTTCTTATTTAAAGGTAAAAACAGATACATATTAAAAGCATTCATAACATAATAATCCTTTAAATGTGCACTGTGCTGGGAATACTCAGAATATAAAATATATGGCCATTTATAGATGGGCTTAATTGTAATGCAATGTCAATTATCATTACAGATTTATGTTTTTGCCGTGTTGGTGCGCCATTCTGTTCAACTCCCTCCGCATTTTAGCAGATTTCCCTTAAGGGAAATCAGCATATTGAGGGTCGGTACTCATGACGCGATTTAATTCGAAAATTTTTCCTTCCAAATGGAACCATCGATCCTAGTCTGGAAGATGACGAAACATGAGGTTCCGTTTTCAAAAATTATATATATATATATATAATATATATATATATATATATATAATATATAATAATATATATAATATATATATAATGTTAACGCTCTACTCTAGCGGGTCGCGCAATTTTTGTTTGATCGTTACCAAACTCGGAATTTAAAATCGTTTAATTTAATGTAAAAAGAACCAGATCAAGTTCGTTTTAACCGGCTAGAAATCGGACCATTGGTAGGTGGGTATAAGAGGTGGAGGGCTTTTTTCCCCGAAAATTCCAAAATAATCTGCCGTTATTAATGCATCGGATCGACGAAAAAAAATAAATTGTACAGAACTAATCTTATTGCAAATTAAATTTCCTATAAATTATTTGTTATATACATTTAATTCTCTAATCTTGAATATTAGCCGAGATTATTTGGCATATTGTAATGCATGGTATTCTGCGTTTTCAGCCATATAGGCTCAATGTTCGGGATTTTCCGACGAGAGCTTCTGGCCGGGCCGTTGTCTATAAAACTATCGTCCCTCGTTCCCTCGGGAATAAGGTTTAAGAGGTTAGGTCAACGTTTATTTTTGGGGCTAGAACTACTTACTACTTAACTAACTGGGTTAAGATTTACCGGTGCCTAAATAATGTTTTTAGGGGTTTTAGGAAGGTTCCCTTTACAACTACAGTTGATTTTATTTAGGCAGATTTTATCTCTAAATTGTAAAACTACAACGTGGGAAAATCCTGTCTTAGTTTTACGCCAAGCACGTACGTGACGGACCTTTTTTTTCATAATATTTTGGAAAACCGCAGCGCATGGAACTTTGGCACAATTTTTTTGATTTAAATTGTTGGTGAATATCGCCATTACAAGCAAGTAGTTGGATAGTGCCCCATAAGTATTTTGATGCAATTGAGAGATGACCAACCGAATTGTCCTTTCCACCTCGAACCACTCACAATGCCATCATTCCACAACAAATGGCACCTCTCAAAATATCCTCTTTGTGCTTATATTTCATCATCAATTCTCTTTTTGCTTCTAATGAGAGTTTGTTGTTTGTGGATCCGATCTTCTCGATATGGTTCCAGTTCCTCCTCCATAACCATTTCTCTCTAAGTAAATTTATAGTAAACTAGCTGAGAAAGCCGGGCTTCGCCCGGGAATTTCCATTTGAGGCTGAAATGGTGATGGTATTATTTTTAGCAGGCTTTTACATTGGCAGCACAATATTTTTGACATTAACTACACCCCGTCCCAGTGTTTAGTGTAAATACCCGGCTTTCCCGTGGATATTGCTAATAATAAAATTATCTGTTACGATAGGCTTCACAGTCTTCGATATATTTTATATTTCCCGTCTCTTATAACATGTAAATAGGGTGATTTTTTTATTTCAGGCCTCCCTTATAACCCCCCTCGGTATCCACCCGTTCGAACCTAAAAATTTAAATATATCTTATAATCATGGAAGAATTAATGTTAATTGACATACCGAGTTTTGTTAAGTTCGGTTCAGGCCGTTAGTGCCCGCTAAAGTTTTAAACGTATAACTCATATAAACTTAGGTATACGACAAAAGTGTATATAACAAAAAGTACTACTCCAAATATCAAAATAAACAACTTTTGTTTTGTTTATATTTGCGGAAAAACCAATAGGAAACGAAATATGGCTATTTTTAATTTCATGCTTCCCTTATAACCCCCACTCCTGCCCGTACATAGAAATGTTGGTATGGCTTATTATAATGACGGCCTCACTGCTAATACACATACCCGAGTTTTATTTATGTTCGGTTGAGTCTTATTTGGCAAATAATATTGTTGACTCCCGCTATAATTTTTAGCGTATAACGCATTTAAATTTCGGTATACGACAAAAGTGTATAATAACAAAAGTTACTCGAAATAACAAAATAAACAACTTTTGTTATGTACATATTTGCGAAAAAGCCAATAGAAAACGAAATATCACGACTTTTAATTTCAGGCTTCCCTTAAAACCCCCACTCCTGTTCGTCTCAGAGGACATTAATACAGCCTAAAGTCTAACTTGGGTAAGTATTAATATACATACCAAGTTTCATAAAATTCGGTTCAGCCGTTTATGCGTGAAAAGGTAACAAACAAACATACACGAAAGAAACAAAATGCAGTATGGTGTCTATGACATGTGAAACGAAAAGTTATCGTGAAATTTCGCGAAAAAAATCAATGTACAGACAGAGGTTACAATTTTATATATATATAGATTCATCCTGTAAATAAATTGTCAAAAAAATAAATGAAATGGCCCAATTTCTGGATCTCCGGAGCAAAGTCGTCGATCATAATACGTGAAATCTATTAGAATCAAAATGAATACAATAAAAGTCCGACACGCAGGGGCTGCGTAAACTAAGCAGATTTCCAACGTGAAGTTCAGTAATAGATAAATATACAAACTGCTAACACAACACCGTGAATAAATACAAACGGAAATAAGAAATGTTTCATCCAATTTCAATAGCCGGGAAAGAAAAACAATTACTGAAATATATCAGAATGTACCACATTATTTTATTGAGAACTCTTTACCATCCCCAGTACGGTAATTAAAACTGAGTCAGAATAATTGTTATCTCAATCAATAAAATTATAGTCGCCCAAACCTGTAAGAGGGGGGGGGGGGAGTCACCAGGACATATTTGCAAGTATCTCGAATAATAAAGGTCTCTTGAATACAATTTTTGTTATTTATACTTCCAATATGTGATTTATTATGTATCGAGTATGTATAGATATGTTTCACTTAACATGGAGTAGAAGTGGCGGTTTGCTAACAATTGAAAAATGCAAATATCTCGGTTAATATTCAAGATCTAGAGAATAAATGTATATAACAAAATTGTATAAGTAAAATTTAATTTGCAATAAGATTGATTCTATAATATAATTTTTCGATCCGACGTTATAGTACCGGAGATATTTTGAATATTTTCAAAAATTCCCCCCCTCTAAACCCCCCCTCCCATGGTCCTCACCACTGGTCCGATTTCAGCCATTAACGAACTGATATCTTTTCTTTTTACGTTTTAAAACTCTTAAATTATGAAGTTTTGGTAACGATTAAACAAAAATTGCGGACCGGCTTAGAGGGTTAAAACAGAACAAATATATATTTATATATATATATTATATATATATATATATATATAGAAAATATATATTATATTATATATAATATAATAGATATTATATAGATAATAATATAATTTTGAACGGACCTCATTTCGTCATCTCCATTGGGTAGGATCGATGGACATTTGAGGAAATTTTTCAAAACTCGCGTCATGAGTATGACCTCAATAGTCTGATTTTCCCTTAAGGGAAATCTGCTAAAACTACAATTTCCATTCAAAACGTGTCCTTATGCTTAGCGTGTCCTTCCACGGAGAACACGCTGTCTAATCAGTGGCTTATATTTCAATCGGGGAAATCAAATATCGTAATTCTAAATGATTACAAATGTTACATACAGAAGATTCTTTAACTAACTAAAAAGAAAAACTATAAAAGAAAAATAATAACATAAAATAATTGATAAGAAGGTTTCGAGTTGGAATCCGTATTTACACTTCTCTCTCAAACAAAAACATTACGTGTCCTGAAGGGACACGCCGGGCACGTACACAACTGGGTTAATGGCTGGAAATTGGAAAGTAAGGTATGTTTGGTGTAGAATTTTTTTTTAAAAGAATAATTTAAATCCCCAAAATATCCTCCCGTTATTATGAGCCTGAGAGTAAAATGTTATAGAACCGCAATCTTGTTGAACTATTGATGCTCTAAACAATTGTTGTTAATAATGCAACATTTTTCACTATCGTAAAATGTATTTAAAACCGAGATAAATATTAGCGTATATTTTTCCTTAAAAGTAAAAATCTAATTTTAGCATTTTCATTACAAAAATTCCAAATATCTCCCGTTATTATGAGCATTAGAGTAAAATGTTATAGAACCAATCTTGTTGAACTATTGATGCTCGACAATTGTTGTTATATGCACTTTTTCTCTATCGTAAATATTAACCGAGATATTTGACTTTTTTCTCAACAATAAGCTTAAATACCAAATATTGTTTTCAAGAGACCTTTACTAAGACAATACACTTAAATACGCTAACCGAGCTTTTAGCGTTTTTTCTTATAAAGTGTTGCACTCAATAACTGAGACCTTATCTATTTATTTAAGCTATTCATTAACAATCAATCCCAAATAGCTCCGTTGATTATGAGTCTGAGAGTAAAATGTTATAGAACCAATCTTGTTGAACTATTGATGCTCTACAATTGTTGTTATATGCACTTTTTCTCTATCGTAAATGTTAACCGAGATATTTGCGTTTTTCCTTAAATGTAAAAATCTATTTTAGCTTTTCATTACAACAATTCCAAATATCTCCGTTATTATGAGCCTGAGAGTAAAATGTTATAAAACCAATCTTGTTGAACTAATTGTATGCTCTACAATTGTTGTTATGTGCACCTTTTCTCTAAAGTAAATATTCCCGAAGTTTATTTGACTTTATTCTCAACAATAAGCTTAAATACCAAAAATAGTGTTTCAAGAGGTACCTTTACTAAGACACTTCACTTAAAATACGGGCCACGATAACGTCAAATATTACCCAGTTTAATATTAAAATCGAAAAAGACTCGATTAAAATTTAACCTCTTTGGAATGTATCTCTTTGGGCAGTGATAACATTATCAGGAGGTTTTTAAGCCAGGTTATCCTATAGTCAACTACCAGAAATAAATAAAGAGCTTTTCATTAATTATGGTTTGTACTAACTTTTATTGCTGTAATTAACAATAAGATTTTATAGTTTTAGACTTTAAAATGTTTTATGATTTTTCGATCTATACAATACTCCGTATGTAAACTTGTTTTAAATGTAAAACTAAAGTTAATATTAGTTTATGGTTGAAATTGTAATTAAGGTATGTTTAGGAGATTTTTTTTAAGTATATTCCAAAGGATCTCCGTTATTATGAGCCTGAGAGTAAAATGTTATAGAACCAATCTTGTTGAACTATTGATGCTCTACAATTGTTGTTATATGCACTTTTTCTCTATCGTAAATATTAACCGAGATATTTACACTTTTCTTATAAAGTGTTTCACTTAGTAACTGAGACCTAATCTATTTATTTAAGCTATTCTTAACAAAAATTCCAAATATCTCCGTTATTATGAGCCTGAGAGTAAAATGTTATAGAACCAATCTTGTTGAACTATTGGAGCTATTACAATTGTTGTTATATGCACTTTTTCTCTATCGTAAATAAATTAAACGAGATATTCCGACTTTTTTCTCAAACAATTAACTTAAATACCAAATTTTGTTTTCAAGAGACCTTTTACTAAGAGAATACACTCAATTACGCTATGACGACGTTAATTATTACCCAGTTTAATAATAAATTCTAAAAAAAATGACTTGTTTAAAATTGAACCTCTTTGGAAATGAAACTATTTGGGCAGTGATAACATTATCAGGAGGTTATAAGCAGGTTGCCCATTAGTCAACTACCAGAAATAAATAAAGTTTCATTAATTTATGGTTTGTATCTTAAACTTTTATTGCTGTAATAAACAATAGTATTTTATAGTTTTAGACTATAAAATGTTTTATTATCGCCTCGATCTATGCAATTACTCCGTATTTAATTGTTTCATTGTAAAACTAAAGTTAATAGTAGTTAATGACTGAAATTGTAAGTTAGGTATGTTTAGGAGATTTTTTTTAAGTATATTCCATATATCTCCGTTATTATGAGTCTGAGAGTAAATTGTGTATAGAAACCAAACTTGTTGTAAACTATTGATGATCTACCAATTGTTGTTATATGCACTTTTTCTCATAGAGTATATATTAACCGAGATATTAGCGTTTTTTCTTATAAAGTGTTGCACTCAACTAACTGAGACCTTATCTATTTATTTAAGCTATTCTTAACAAAACATTCAAAATATCTCCGTTATTAGGAGTCTGAGAGTAAAATGTTATTAGAACCAATTATTGTTGAACTATTGATGCTTCTACAATTGTTGTTATATGCACTTTTTCTCTAGAGTAAATATTAACCGAGATATTAGCGTTTTTCTTATAAAAGTGTTGCATCAATAACTGAGACTTATCTATTTATTTTAAGCTATTCTTAACAAACATTCCAAATATCTACGTTATTCTGGGTTCTGAGAGTAAAATGTTTTGGAACCAAATTTGTTGAACTATTGATGCTATACAATTGTTGTATATGCACCTTTTTTTCTCTAGAGTAAATATTACGAGAATATTAGCATGTTTCTTATAAATGTGTTTCGTTAGTAACTTGAGACCAATCTATTTATTTAGATGCATTCTTAAAACAAAAATTCCAAATATCTCCGTTATTATGAGCCTGAGAGTAAAATGTTATAGAAACCAATTCTTGTTGAACTATTGATGCTCTACAATTGTTGTTATATGCACTATTCTCTCTATCTTAAATATTAAACCGAGATATTGGCTATTTTATTTGTTTAATACCCCAGAATAAGTTATAAAGTAGGTTATTGTACTACCCAAGGCAACCTTGATTACAATCTAACATGACATGTTATTAACTGCTGGATTATATTTATTTTGTTATTAAAATGTATTATTTTAAATAATTAATATCCTTTTAATTTGAGTTATTACATATATTGTAATGTGTTTTCATTCGAACATTGAATTATTACAAAAAGGAACATAGAAAATAAATTTGAATTGTAAATTGGCTGTTTTATTGTAATTTTAGCGAATATACAATTTTTTGATAATTTACCAATTTATGCGACTTTATTAGTTTTATAATATTAACAATTAAAGGACTGTGTAAATATTAATACGAATAGCTAATATTAATAGATTAGGACCGAAGATACTAACCTAGTGCGTTACGTTATAAGAAAAATTTGCTAATGTCTCGGTTTAATATTTACGATAGAAGGAATAAAAGTGCATATAACAACAATTGTAGAGCTTCAATATGCTTTTAAAATGCTTTGGGTTCTATAAACATTTTTCTCTCAGTACTAATAGTAACGGAGATATTTGGAATTTTTGTTTATGAATAACTGAGTATGCATTATCTCACTTTATGGGGGGGAAAGAGGCAAATATCTCGGTTAATATTTACTCTAGAGGAAAAAGTGCCCTATAACAACAAATGTAGAGCATAAATAGTTCAACAAGATTGGTTCTATAACATTTTACTCTCAGACTCTTAATAACGGAGATAATTGTGGAATTATCTAGTAAAATCTCCTAAACATACTTTACTTTTCAATTTCAGTCATTAACTTTTTAATGTGATCTTCAGTATTGCACTTAATATACGATCGCAGACTACTGACTAAACCAACGACAAAAATAAAAACAAGACATTGACAAAAAAAAAGGCAAATTTCCAATAGAAGAATGACGAGTAATTTTTAAAATATAATAACGCTTTTAAAATATTCGCAGAACATGCTTTCGATACAATTAAATCGGTCGAATACTTATTACAGCCGATACAACTATATACATAAAATATATATGGATATTCATTATTCCTTTTCTCTTTTTCTTTTTAAGACTAATAATCTTCTCTTTATATGTTTTTTACTTTAATTTAACGTTGTTATTGCCTTATTTCTTTATATTTGTATATATCCTAGTTTTGAAATAATCTATGGTATAAATTAATTGTATACCCACTCCAAATGCATGTGGTATGATAACTTGCATCGGACATGCAGAAACAAATAGGCTTCTTATAGGCTAAAAATAGCAAGGAAACATATATATATATATATATATATATATATATATATATACATTTATTTATATATATATATTCTCACTTTTCTTTATTTATTTTCTAGACGACTTACCTGGATGAAACTTTGCAGAGGATACAGGGACATGATGGAGTCATCGGAACTTTGGTTATGACTTCTGACGGTATGTAATAAATATTTTATTACAATTAATCATAAATTAATTGTATGAATATCTATTTTGAACAATAGATAAACCTACATACTGCTAAACACTCAACACCACCGCAGCAATATTACAGCGAATAAATACATGATGCTAATGAGAAATATTTCGGGCGATTTTAATAAGCACCACAACACATGCCCTCCCCCCTCCTTATAAATATATATATATATATATATATATATATATATATACTAGCTGAGATAGCCGGCTTCGCTCGGGAATTCATTTGAGGCTGAATGTTGATGGTATATTTTAGGCAAGGCTTTACTTTGCACAATATTTTGACATTTACCCGTCCCAGTGTTTAGGGCTAATACCCGTCGTTGGCATTTGTTAATAATAAAATTAATTTTTTATGTAAGACTTCACTGTCCTCCATATTGTCATATTTCCCGTCTCCTGTGCATTATGCATAGATTTGAACTATTAAGGACAAAATATTAACATACATTTAAATTAAATTTTCCAGGTGAGGTACCTGATAGTTCAAATAGGAATGAATTGTTGAGCAAATTTCTCTAAATAACAATATAAACAACTTTTGTTACGTGCATATTTGCCGAAACCCCAATAGGAAACGAAATATCACATTTTTTTAATTTTAGGCTCCCTTATAACCCCCACTCCAGCCCGTCCCTAGAAATGTTGGTATGGCTTATTATAAGGAAGGTGTTAGTGCTAACTCATATATTGAGTTTGGTTTAGTTCGGTTGAGTTTTGTGTGCCAAATAATATTGTTGACTCCCGCTATAATTTTTAGCGTATAACTAGATAACGGGGAGTAGTTTCATATTGAGGATTTCGGCTATCTGCTCCAGCGGTTTCAATGCTTGTTCTGCAAATTTTCGATGGAAATGCGTCCATATTTGTCAGGCAATAAATTTTATTGGAATAGCTATTTCAATTAATCATACATATATCATACTTCAATACTTAATATATATGTATATTAATCTTTTTAATTAAAATAATTGGTTAATCTATTGGTTATTTAAACAAAATCTGCCAAAAGTGAATAATTTTTATTGATTATTTACAAAAAATACAAAATAAAAAAAAAAAAGATAAATTAACACATTTAAAAAAAAATATATATATTCTTCATTTTTATTACAGTGAATGGTAGACTTGGCTAGCCGAAGCGTTTCGGCAATGTAACGTAAGCTCCGGCCTTCCATCTAAGTTTGAAAGAGCCATTATTCTGGACCGAAATAAAAATAAAACATTAATTAAAGAAAATCTAATAAACAAATAATTAAAGATGTTTAAACGTGCGACAAAACTACTTAGAGTTTAGAATAGATCAACTTGACGACAAATAAATCTAATCTGAGTTTTATCTAATTGTTTACTAATCCTGGAGGGATTAGTTCAATGGACTTAGACTCTAAATTCTCTGTAATAACTAGAATAGCCACATAAAGAAAATTGATGAAAATTAGCTTTTAATACGACAAAAATGAAGTGGCCGGTTTTTTTTGTTTACTAATCCTGAAGGGATTATTTCCTTGGAGTTAGCTTCGGAAAAAGATTAGTCCTGGCAGGTATAGATATTAACAAGACAACAAATGCAATAAACAGTGTAGGCGGTGATATACTTTCTGAAACTTGGAAAGCCATACTAAAAGAATACCCCAAAATTAATTGAAGTAGCTATATCTATATATATATATATATATATATATATATATATATATATATATATATATATATATATATATAATTCTAGTGTAGTTGTGTGTATGTGAGTGAACTGTTCCTAAACGGCTGGAGCGATTTGAATGAATTGTATGCGTTTGGGTGACGCCGTGGATGGTTTAGATTCACAAATCAGCCCAAGGCAGATGGAGGTAGGAGTGGCGCTACCAACGGACGACTCAAATTAAATAGAGCCATATTTCGTTTACTAGCGGTTTTTCGCCAAATATGCTCAGGTTAAAAGTTGTTTATTTTGTTATTTAGAGTAACTTTTGTTATGTTGACTTTTGTCGTATAACAAAGTATAAACGAGATATACACTAAAAATGAAAGTGGGAGCCAACAATTTTATCGGGCACTAACGATTGAACCGAACTTAACAAAACTCGGTATGTCAATTAGCATTAATTCTTCCATGATTATAAGCTATATTAAAATGTTTAGGTTAGAACGGGAGTGGCGGTTATAACAGAGGCCTGAATAAATAATTCACAATATTTTATTTTCTATTTGTTTTTAGGCAAACGTGCACATAACAAAAGTTGTTTACTTTGTTATTTAGATTAAATTTTGCTTTATACTTTTCTCCAGGAACAATGTGTGGAGCAAGTAATTTGCGTAGAAATATTGATATGCTCAACAATTCATTCCAATTTGAACTATCAGGTACCTCACTGAAAAAAATTAATTCAAATCTACATTAATATCTTGTCTTTAATAAGTGAAATCTATGCATAATGCCCCCCCCCCCCCCACCCCCCCCCCCCCCCACCCCCCGTCCCGCCCCCCCCTCACCCCCCCCCCCCCCCACCCCCCCCCCCCCCCACCCCCCCCCCCCCCCACCCCCCCCCCCCCCCACCCCCCCCCCCCCCCACCCCCCCCCCCCCCCACCCCCCCCCCCCCCCACCCCCCCCCCCCCCCACCCCCCCCCCCCCCCACCCCCCCCCCCCCCCACCCCCCCCCCCCCCCACCCCCCCCCCCCCCCACCCCCCCCCCCCCCCACCCCCCCCCCCCCCCACCCCCCCCCCCCCCCACCCCCCCCCCCCCCCACCCCCCCCCCCCCCCACCCCCCCCCCCCCCCACCCCCCCCCCCCCCCACCCCCCCCCCCCCCCACCCCCCCCCCCCCCCACCCCCCCCCCCCCCCACCCCCCCCCCCCCCCACCCCCCCCCCCCCCCACCCCCCCCCCCCCCCACCCCCCCCCCCCCCCACCCCCCCCCCCCCCCACCCCCCCCCCCCCCCACCCCCCATCTATTCAGAACAATATTTACCTTAGAGAGGCAACACTGCTCGAAATCCCAAAATGAATTTCTACAGTTATTAAATACGTTGCCCCCCCCCCTCTTTTTTAAAAAAGAAATTAACAGTGTTAAAAACTTAATAAACATTCATTTAAATAATAAAGGGGATTTCGATAATAATAAATAATTCTATCGACATTTTCGAATATTAACAATTATTTTTTACATAGAATATTAATTTATTCAAATCTATTAAGAACAATATTTGCCGGAGAGAGGCAACACTGCTAGAAATCCCAAAATCCAGTTTTAAGTGAAATTACAAAATAATTCGCCCCCCCCTCGTATTAAAAAGAAATTAAAAATGTTAAATACTTAATACACATTTATGTGAATAATAAAGAGAATAATTCAATTAACATTTTCCAATACCTACAATTATTTCCTATTGAATATAAGATTTATTCAAATCTATTCACAACAATATTGGCCGGAGAGAGGCACCACTGCTAGAAATCCCCAAATCTTATTTTATATGAAATGATTTAATTTTTCGCCCCCCCCCCCTTATTTTCAAAAAGAAATTAAAAATGTTAGATACTTAATAAACATTTATTTGAATAATAAAGAGAATAATTCAATTAACATTTATGAATATTAACAAATATTTTCTAATGAATATAAGATTTATTCAAATATATTCATTAAAATATTTGTTTGAGAGAGGCAACACTACTCAAAATTCCAAAATCGAGTTTTATATGAAATAATTAAATAAGTCGCCCCCCCCTCGTTTTTTAAAAAAAAAAAAAACAATGTTGAAAACTTGATATACATTTATTTGAATAATAAAGAGAATAATTCAATTTACTTTTCCCAATACCTACAATTATTTTCTTTTGAATATAAGATTTATTCAAATCTATTCAAAACAATATTTGCCAGAGAGAGGCAACACTGCTAGAAATCCAAAAATCGAATTTTATTTTAAATTATTTCATTCTCCACCCCTCCCCCTTCTTTTCAAAAAGAAATTAACTATGTTAAATACTTAATAAACACTTATTTGAATAATAAACAGAATAATTCAGTTAACATTTCCCAATACCTACAATTATTTTCTATTGAATATAAGATTTTATCAATCTATTCAGAACAATATTTACCTTAGAGAGGCAACACTGCTGGAAATCCCAAAATGAATTTCTTCAGTTATTAAATAAGTTGCCCCCCCCTCTTTTTTAAAAATAAATTAACAATGTTAAAAATTTAATAAACATGCATTTGAATAATAAATAGGATGATTCAATTAACATTTCCGAATATGTACAAATATTTTCTATTGAATATAAGATTTATTCAAATCTATTCAGAACAATATTTGCCGGAGAGAGGCAACACTGCTAGAAATTCCAAAAGCAATTTAATCTTCAATTATTAAAAAAGACCCCCCCCCCGTTTTCAATAAGAAATTAATTATGTTAAAATATTAATAAAAATTCATTTGAATAATAAAGAGAATAATTCTATCGACATTTTCGGATATTAACAATTTTTTTTTACATAGAACATTAATTTAAAGCGAGGCAACACTGCAAGAAATCCCAAAATGAATTTCTTCAGTTATTAAATAATTCGCCCCCCCCCTTTTTTTTAAAAAGAAATTAACAGTGTTAAAAACTTAATAAACATTTATTTAAATAATAAAGAGAAAAATTCAATTAATATTTTCGAATATGTACAATTATTTTCTAATGAATATAAGATTTACTCAAATCTATTCAGAACAATATTTGCCGGAGAGAGGCAACACTGCTCAAAATTCCAAAATGAACTTTTCAATTATTAAAAAAATCGCCCCCCCTTTTTTTAACAAATTTAAATGTTGATTACTTAATAAACATTTTTTTTGAATAATAAAGAGAATAATTCAATTAACATTTTCGAATATTAAGAATTATTTTTTACATAGAATATTAATTTATTCAAATCTATTCACAACAATATTTGCCGGAGAGAGGCAACACTGCTAGAAATCCCAAAAGCAATTTAATTTTCAATTATTAAAAAAGTCCCCCCCATTTTCAAGAAGAAATTAATTATGTTAAAATATTAATAATCATTCATTTGAATAATAAAGAGAATAATTCAATTAACATTTTCGAATATTAAGAATTATTTTTTACATAGAACATTAACTTATTCAAATCTATTCACAACAATATTTCCCCGGAGAGAGGCAACACTGCTCAAAATACTAAAAATTCGGTTAAAAGTGCAATTATTAAATAAGTCGACCCCCTCGTTTTTAAAAGAAATTAACAGTGTTAAATACTTAATAAACATTTATTTGAATAATAAAGAGAATTATTCAATTAACATTTTCCAATACCTTCAATTATTTTCTATTGAATATAAGATTTATTCAAATCTATTCACAACAATATTGGCCGGAGAGAGGCAACACTGCTAGAAATCCCAAAATCGAATTCTATTTGAAATTATTTAATTTTTCGCCCCCCCTTCTTTTCAAAGAGAAATTAACAGTGTTAAATACTTATTAAACATTTATTTAAATAATAAAGAGAATAATTCAATTAACATTTTCCAATATGTACCATCATTTTCTATCGAATATAAGATTTATTCAGAAAAATATTTGCCGGAGAGAGGCAACACTGCTAGAAATCCTAAAATCCAGTTCTAAGTGCAATTATAAAATAATTGGCCCCCCTCGTTTTCAAAATAATTTAAGAATGTCAAAAACTTGATAAACGTTATAATTATTTTTTACATAGAATATTATT
This sequence comes from Riptortus pedestris, assembly GCA_019009955.1. NCBI lineage: Eukaryota > Metazoa > Arthropoda > Insecta > Hemiptera > Alydidae > Riptortus > Riptortus pedestris. The sequence continues at coordinate 6,316,680 of JADPXZ010000007.1, forward strand.
TTATTCAAATCTATTCAGAACAATATTTGCCAGAGAGAGGCAACACTGCTCAAAATCCCAAAATGAATGTCTTCAGTTATTAAATATGTCGCCCCCCCCCCCATTTTCATGAAGAAATTAATTATGTTAAAATTTAAAATACTTTATTTGAATAATAAAGAGAATAATTCTATCGACATTTTCGAATATTAACAATTATTTTTTACATAGAATATTAATTTATTCAAATCTATTCAGAACAATATTTGCCGGAGAGAGGCAACACTGCTAGAAATTCCAAAAGCAATGTAATTTTCAATTATTAAAAAAAGTCCCCCCTCCATTTTCAAGAAGAAATTAATTATGTTAAAATATTAATAAACATTCATTTGAATAATAAAGAGAATAATTCTATCGACATTTTCGAATATTAACAATTATTTTTTACATAGAATATTAATTTATTCAAATCTATTCAGAACAATATTTGCCGGAGAGAGGCAACACTGCTAGAAATCCTAAAAATTCAGTTAAAAGTGCAATTATTAAATAAGTCGCGCCCCCCCACTTTTTAAACATAAATTAACAATGTTAAATACTCTATAAACATTTATTTGAATAATAAAGAGAATAATTTAATTAACATTACCGCTAGAGCGTTAACAGACAAATATATATATATATATATATATATATATATATATATATATATATATATATATATATATATTTTTGAATAAAAAAGAGAATAATACAATTAACATTTCCCAATACATACAATTATTTTCTAATGAATATAAGATTTATTCAAATCAATTCACAACAATAATTGCCGGAGTGAGGCAACACTGCTAGAAATCCCAAAATCGAATTCTATTTGAAATTATTTAATTTTTCGCCCCCCCCCCCTTCTTTTCAAAGAGAAATTAACAGTGTTAAATACTTATTAAACATTTATTTGAATAATAAAGAGAATAACTCAATTAACATTTCCAAATATCAACAATTATTTTCTACCGAATATAAGATTTATTCAGAAAAATATTTGCCGGAGAGAGGCAACACTGCTAAAAATTCCAAAATTGAGTTTTATTTGAAATTATTTAATTTTTCGCCCCCCCCCTTCTTTTAAAAATAAATTAACTGTGTTAAATACTTAATAATCGGTTATTTGAATAATTAAGAGAATAACTCAATTAACATTTTCCAATATGTACCATCATTTTCTATCGAATATAAGATTTATTCAGAACAATATTTGCCGGAGAGAGGCAACACTGCTCAAAATCCAAAAATTCAGTTAAAAGTGAAATTATAAAATAATTCGCCCCCCCCCTCCCCTTCTTTTCAATAAGCACTTAAGAATGTTAAAAACTTAATAAACATTCATTTGAATAATAAATAGAATTTTTTTTTTTTTTCACTTTTTTGAATACTAACAATTATTTTTTACATTGAATATTAATTTATTCAAATCTATTCAAAATACTATTTGTTCGGAGAGATGCAACACTGCGCAAAATCCCAAAATGAATTTCTTCAGATATTAAATAAGTTGCTCCCCCCCCCCCTCTTTTTTAAAAATAAATAAACAATTTTAAAAAATTGATAAACATTTATTTAAATAATAAAGAGAATAATTCAATTAACATTTCCGAATATGCACAATTATTTTTTAATGAATATAAGATTTATTCAAATCTATTCACAAAAATATTTTTTTGATAGATGCAAAAATGCTATAAATACCAAACTCGAGTTTAATTGGAAATAATTAAATAAGTCGACACATCTTTTTTATAAATAAATTAACAATGTCAAATACTTAATAAACATTTATTTAAATAATAAAGAGAATATTTCAATTAACATTTCCGACTATGTACAATTATTCTCTATCGAATATAAGATTTATTCAAATCTATTCAGAACAATATTTGCCGGAGAGAGGCAACACTGCTAGAAATCCCAGAATGAATTTTGTTTTCAATTATTAAACAAGTCTTCCCCCCCCCCCCTTCTTTTCCAAAAGAAATTAACAATATTAAATACATAACACACATTCATTTAAATAATAAAGAGAATAATTTAATTAACATTTCAAAATAATAACAATTATTTTCTATCGAATATAAGATTTATTCAAATCTATTCAGAACAATATTTGCCGGAGAGAGGCAACACTGCTAGAAATCCTAAAATCCAGTTCTAAGTGCAATTATAAAATAATTGGCCCCCCTCGTTTTCAAAATAATTTAAGAATGTTAAAAACTTGATAAACGTTATAATTATTATTTTCTATTGAATATAAGATTTATTCAAATCTATTCACAACAATATTGGCCGGAGAGAGGCAACACTGCTCATAATTCCAAAATGAACTTTTCAATTATTAAAAATGTCGCCCCCCCCTTTCCAAGAAGAAATTAATTATGTAAAAATATTAATAAACATTCATTTGAATAATAAAGAGAATAATTCTATCGACATTTTCGGATATTAACAATTATTTTTTACATAGAACATTAATTTATTCAAATCTATTCAAAACAATATTTGCCGGAGAGAGGCAACACTGCTAGAAATCCAAAAATCGAATTTTATTTTAAATTATTTAATTCTCCACCCCCCCCTTCTTTTCAAAAAGAAATTAACTATGTTAAATACTTAATAAACATTTATTTGAATAATAAAGAGAATAATTCAATTAACATTTCCCAATACATACAATTATTTTCTATTGAATATAAGATTTATTCAAATCTATTCAGAACAATATTTACCTTAGAGAGGCAACACTGCTGGAAATCCCAAAATGAATTTCTTCAGTTATTAAATAAGTTGCCCCCCCCTCTTTTTTAAAAATAAATTAACAATGTTAAAAATTTAATAAACATGCATTTGAATAATAAATAGGATGATTCAATTAACATTTCCGAATATGTACAAATATTTTCTATCGAATATAAGATTAATTCAAATATATTGAGAAAAATATTTACCGGAGCGAGGCAACACTGCAACAAATCCCAAAATGAATTTCTTCAGTTATTAAATAATTCGCCCCCCCCCTTTTTTTAAAAAGAAATTAACAGTGTTAAAAACTTAATAAACATTTATTTAAATAATAAAAAGAAAAATTCAATTAACATTTTCGAATATGTACAATTATTTTCTAATGAATATAAAATTGATTCAAATCTATTCGAAACAATATTTGCCAGAGACAGGCAACACTGCTAGAAATTCCAAAATGAATTTTTTTTTCAATTATAAAAAAGTCCCCCCCCCTTCTTTTAATATTAAATATTAAATACATAACACACATTCATTTAAATAATAAAGAGGATTTCGATAATAATAAATAATTCTATCGAAATTTTCGAATATTAACAATTATTTTTTGCATAGAATATTAATTTATACAAATCTATTCAGAACAATATTTGTCAGGAGAGAGGCAACACTGCTCGAAATCCCAAAAGCAATTTAATTTTCAATTATTAAAAAAGTCCCCCCCCCCCATTTTCAAGAAGAAATTAATTATGTTAAAATAGTAATAAACATTTATTTGAATGATAAAGAGAATAATTCAATTAACATTTATGAATATTAACAAATATTTTCTAATGAATATAAGATTTATTCAAATATATTCATTAAAATATTTGTTTGAGAGAGGAAACACTGCTCAAAATTCCAAAATCGAGTTTTATATGAAACTAGCTGAGATAGCCAGCTTCGCCCGGGAATTCATTTGAGGCTGAATGGTGATGGTATTTTTTAGCAGGCTTTACATTGCACAATATTTTGACATTTACCCGTCCCAGTGTTTAGGGTTAATACCCGTCGTTGCTGTGGATTTGCTAATAATAAAATTATTTTTTCATGTAAGACTTCACTGTTTTCCATATTGTCATACTTCCCGTTTCCTGTGCATTATGCATAGATATGAATTATTATGCACAAAATATTAACATACATTTGAATTAATTTTTCCCGGTGAGGTACGTTGTAGTTCCAAGGAATCGTTGAGCAAATTTCTCTAACTAATAAAATAAACAACTTTGTTATGTGCATATTTGCCGAAACCCCAATAGGAAACGAAATATCACTATTTTTATTTCAGGCATCCCTTACAACCCCCACTCCTGCCCGTCCCTAGAAATGTTGGTATGGCTTATTATAAGGAAGCCGTTAGTGCTAATACACATACCGAGTTTGGTTTAGTTCGGTTGAGTCTTTTGTGCCAAATAAAATTGTGGACTCCCGCTATAGTTTTTAGCGTATAACTCATTTATACTTCCGAATACGGCAAAAGTGCATATAACAAAAGTTACTCTAAATAACAAAATAAACAACTTTTGTTATGTGCATATTTGCTGAAAAAGCAATAGGAAACGAAATATCGCTATTTTTATTTCAGGCCTCCCTTTCAACCCCCACTCCTGTTTGTCTTAGAGAATATTAATATAGCCTAAAGTCTAAGTTGACCGAGTAGTAATATACATACCAAGTTTCATAAAATTCAGTTCAGCCGTTTATGCGTGAAAAGGTAACAAACAAACAAACAAACAGACACGAAAGAAACAAAATGCAGTTATGGTGTCTATGACATGTGAAACGAAAAGTTATCGTGAAATTTCGCGAAAAAAATCAATGTACAGACAGAGGTTACAATTTTATATATATACTAGCTAAGGTACCCGGCTTCGCCCGGGAATTCATTTGAGGCTGAATTATGATGGTATTTTTTTGGCAAAACTTTTCTTGGCACAATATTTTGACATTTACCCGACCCAGTGTTTAGGGTTAGTACCCGTGGTTGGTTTGGAATAGAAAATGAAATATCACGAATTTTTATTTCAGGACTCCCTTATAACCCCCACTCCCGTTATAACCTAAACATTTTAATATAGCTTATAACCACGTAAGAATTAATGCTAATTTATATATTCCGAGTTTTGTAGGAATCAGTTCAACCGTTGGTGTCCAATAAAATAGTTGACTCCCGCTTTAGCTTTTAGTGTATATCTCGTTTATAATTTGTTATACAACAAAAGTGTATATAACAAAAGTTTCTCTAAATACCAAAATAAACAACTTTTGTTATGTGCATATTTGCCGAAACCCCAATAGGAAACGAAATATCACTATTTTTAGTTTCAGGCCTCCCTTACAACCCCCACTCCTGCCCGTCCCTAGAAATGTTAGTATGGCTTATTATAAGGAAGGTGTTAGTGCTAATTTACATACCGAGTTTGGTTTAGTTCGGTTGAGTCTTTGTGCCAAATAAAATTGTTGACTCCCGCTATAATTTTTAGCGTATAACGCCTTTATAGTTCGGTATACGAAAAAAGTGTATATAACAAAAGTTACTCTAAATAACAAAATAAAAAACTTTTGTTATGTGCATATTTGCTGAAAAAGCGATAGGAAACGAAATATCGCTATTTTTAATTTGAGGCCTCCCTTATAACCCCCACTCCTGTTCGTCTTAGAGAATATTAATATAGCCTAAAATTTACGTTGGGCTAGTAGTAATATAGATACCAAGTTTCATAAAATTCGGTTCAGCCGTTTATGCGTGAAAAGGTAACAAACAAACAAACAAATAAACAAACAAACAGACACGAAAGAAACAAAATGCAGCTATGGTGTCTATGACATGTGAAACGAAAAGTTATTGTGGAATTTCGCGAAAAAAATCAATGTACAGACAGAGGTTACAATTTTATATATATATATATAGATAGATAATTAAATAAGTCGCCCCCCCCTCGTTTTAAAAAAAAAAAAAACAATGTTAAAAACTTAATAAACATTTATTTGAATAATAAAGAGAATAATTCAATTAACATTTCCCAATACCTACAATTATTTTCTATTGAATATAAGATTTATTCAAATCTATTCAGAACAATATTTGCCAGAGAGAGGCAACACTGCTAGAAATTCCAAAAGCAATTTAATTTTCAATTATTAAAGAAGACCCCCCCCCCCCGTTTTCAAGAAGAAATTAATTATGTTAAAAAATTAATAAATATTCATTTGAATAATATAGAGAATAATTCTATCGACATTTTCGGATATTAACAATTATTTTTTACATAGAATATTAATTTATTCAAATCTATTCAGAACAATATTTGCCGGAGAGAGGCAACACTGCTAGAAATCCAAAAATCGAATTTTATTTTAAATTATTTAATTCTCCACCCCCCCCCCCTTCTTTTCAAAAAGAAATTAACTATGGTAAATACTTAAGAAACATTTATTTGAATAATAAAGGGAATAATTCAATTAACATTTCCCAATAAATACAATTATTTTCTATTGAATATAAGATTTATACAAATCTATTCACACCAATATTTGCCAGAGAGAGGCAACACTGCTAGAAATTCCAAAAGCAATTTAATTTTCAATTATTAAAAAAGTCCCCCCCCCCATTTCCAAGAAGAAATTAATTATGTTAAAAAATTAATAAATATTTATTTGAATAATAAAGAGAATAATTCAATTAATATTTCGGAATATTAACAATTATTTTCTGTCGAATATAAGATTTATTCAAATCTATTCAGCACAATATTTGCCGGAGAGAGGCAACACTGCTCAAAATCACAAAATGAATTTCTTCAGTTATTAAATAAGTCGCCCCCCCCCCTCATTTTAAAACGAAATTAAGAATGTTAATAACTTAATAAATATTCATTTGAATAATAATGAGAATAATTCTATAAAAATTTTAGAATTTTAGCAATTATTTTTTACATAGAATATTAATTTATTCAAATCTATTCAGCACAATATTTGCCGGAGAGAGGCAACACTGCTCAAAATCCTAAAAATTCTGTTAAAAGTGCAATTATTAAATAAGTCGCCCCCCCTCATTTTAAATCGAAATTAAGAATGTTAATAACTTAATAAATATTCATTTGAATAATAAAGAGAATAATTCTATCGACATTTCGAATATTAACCATTATTTTTTACATAGAATATTAATTTATACAAATCTATTCAGAACAATATTTGCCGGAGAGAGGCACCACTGCTAGAAATCCCAAAAGCAATTTAATTTTCAATTATTAAAAAAGTCCCCCCCCCCATTTTCAAGAAGAAATTAATTATGTTAAAATATTAATAATCATTTATTTGTATTATAAAGAGAATAATTCTATCGACATTTTCGGATATTAACAATTATTTTTTACATAGAACATTAATTTATTCAAATCTATTCACAACAATATTTGCCGGAGAGAGGCAACACTGCTAGAAATCCAAAAATCGAATTTTATTTTAAATTATTTAATTCTCCACCCCCCCCCCTTCTTTTCAAAAAGAAATTAACTATGTTAAATAATTAATAAATATTTATTTGAATAATAAAGAGAATAATTCAATTAACATTTCCCAATACATACAATTATTTTCTATTGAATATAAGATTTATTCAAATCTATTCAGAACGATATTTACCTTAGAGAGGCAACACTGCTAGAAATCCCAAAATGAATTTCTTGTTATTGAATAAGTTGCCCCCCCCCTCTTTTTAAAAATAAATTAACAATGTTAAAAATTGAATAAACATGCATTTGAATAATAAATAGAATGATTCAATTAACATTTCCGAATATGTACAAATATTTCCTATCGAATATAAGATTTATTCAAATATATTGAGAAAAATATTTACCGGACCGAGGCAAAACTGCAAGAAATCCCAAAACCAATTTAATTTTAAATTATTAAAAAAGACCCCCCCCCCCCCCCCGTTTTCAATAAGAAATTAATTATGTTAAAAAATTAATAAATATTTATTTGAATAATAAAGAGAATAATTCTATCGAACATTTTCGAATATTAACAATTATTTTTTACATAGAATATTAATTTATTCAAATCTATTCAGAACAATATTTGCCCGAGAGGAGAGAGGCAACACTGCTCAAAATCCTTAAAAATTCAGTTTTTTAAAAGTGCAATTATTAGAAATAAGTCGCGCCCCCTCGTTTTTAAAAGAAATTAACAGTAATAAAAACTTAATATAACATTTATTTAAATAATTAAAGAGAATTATTTCAATTAAACATTATTATTCCAATTACCTCTCAATTATTTTGCTATGCGGAATATAAGATTTATATCAAATCTATTCAAAAAAAGAATATATTTGCCAGAGAAAGGCAACACCAACCACTGCTAGAAATCCCACAAAATGAATTTTTCTTCATCGTTATTAAATAAAGTTGTTCCCCTTTTTAAAAATAATTTAAGAACTGTGCACTTAAAAGCCCCTGTTAGTTAATTCCATTTCTTTATTAATTTATTTA
>JADPXZ010000007.1:6330000-6334707 GCA_019009955.1 Riptortus pedestris
TGAAAGCTGTTAGTGCTAATACACATACCGAGTTTTATTTCATTTTCGGTTGGGTCTTTTGTCCCAAATAAAATTGTTCACTTCCGCTATAGGTTTCTAGCGTATATCTCGTTTATTAATCGGTATATGAAAAATAGTTGTATATAAAGAAAAGCTTGCTCTAAATAACAAATTAAAACAACTTCTTGTTATGCTCATATTGGACGAAAAACGAATAGGAATAAATATCGCTATTTTTATATTTCAGGCCTCCCTTTATATAACCCCCACTTCCTGTTCATCTCAGAGAATTCTTAATATAGCCTAAAGTCTAAGTTGGTGTGAGTACTAATATACATTACCAAGTTTCATAAAATTCGCGATTCAGCCGTTTATGCGTGAAAAGGTATCAAACAAACAAACAAACAAACAAACAAACAAACAAACAAATAAACAAACAAACAAAACAAACAGACACCAAAGACCCAACAAATTGCAGTTATGGTGTCTAGGACATGTGAAACGAAAAGTTATCGTGAAATTTCGCGAAAAAAATCAATGTACAGACAGAGGTTACAATTTTATATATAAATAGATATATATATATATATGACGATACTTTAAACATTTTTTATATATATACACTCAACCGCAAAAAAACCGGCCACTTCATATTTGTCGTATTAAAAGCTAATTTTCAGCAATTTTCTTTATGTGGCTATTCTAGTTATTAGAGAGAATTTAGAGTCTAAGTCCATTGAACTAATCCCTTCAGGATTAGTAAACAATTAGATAAAACTCAGATTAGTATTTTATTGTCGTCAAGTTGATCTATTCTTAAACTGTAAGTAGGTTTTGTCGCACATTTAAACATCTTTTTTATTAATCCCGAGCATTCCCACCCCCCCCCCCCCCCACCCCCCCCCCCCCCCACCCCCCCCCCCCCCCACCCCCCCCCCCCCCCACCCCCCCCCCCCCCCACCCCCCCCCCCCCCCACCCCCCCCACCCCCCACCCCCCCCCCCCCCCACCCCCCCCCCCCCCCACCCCCCCCCCCCCCCACCCCCCCCCCCCCCCACCCCCCCCCCCCCCCACCCCCCCCCCCCCCACCCCCCCCCCCCACCACCCCCCCCCCCCACCACACCCCCCCCCACCCCCCCCCACCCCCCCCACCCCCACCCCACCCAACCCCCCCCCCCCCCCACCCCCCCCCCCCCACCCCCCCCCCCCCCCCCACCCCCCCCCCCCCGACCCCCCCCAACACCCACCCCCCCCCCCCCCCACCCCCCCCGCCCCCCCCCCCCCCGCCCCCCCCCCGTCCCCCCCCCCCCGCCCAACCCCCGCCCCCCCACCCCCCGCCCCCCCCCCCCCCCCCCCCCCCCACCCCCCCCCCCCCCCAGCCGACTATAACTCCTTTATCTTCGACGGGAATCGAATCCTCTAAACGGGCTACTGCCTTAACGAAAATGAATGGTTCTCCAGACCCAGATGATCTCTATTGGAATTCATTGTCTTTCAACGATATTGTTAGCTCTCCTTTGTATTTAAATACTATTGTAATTGTTAGAATCTCAATTCACTGTAGAAATGGAGATGGCATTATTTACAGATAATTTTTACAGTTTTCTTTTCAAATAACAGAAATTAAAACGTTTTCACTCACGTGCAAGTGGGTGTGTAGACCACGGTAATGACCTTACAGTTAATGGTAGAAATATACAACTTAAACAATAATATATGTGTTTTGTTTCCAAATATATTTTATGAATATATATTTTATTCTAAAATTCTCTGGATACAAGAATAGTCCAAAAGGTGGTTCGGAAAAACCAAATATCGATGTGGTGGGAGAGAAAATTGTGACCGAAAATCGATTGTAAAAGAAATTTTATAATATTATAAAGAATGGGGAAATATAAGCTACCCGTTTTTATTATTTTATCTGTCTTGGATCAGCTCTACTATAATCTTGATTATATGATGATCATAATAATTATAACAATATGCCTGTTTTTACAAGTATTTTTCAATCTGTGAACGCCCCTATTCGAGGCGGTTATGGTTTAACTTCCCACGGGAAACATATTGTTGCGAAAACTAAATAGATGAATAATCCTTCAGAGAGAGAGAGAGTCGCGTATTTGGAAAGTGTGACGTAGATCAAAGAGACCGAAAGAATGTTCTAGGTCTGACCAGTACCTTCCAGCCAGACGTCGAATGAACTAGACAATTCCCCTTTGATGTATGCCGCTACGATATATAAAGAGGGCCTGCTGGGAGCGAGGCAGTTTTATTCTCTCCTGTCTTGATGTTCACATCAGTGCTTCAGTGCGACTTAGTACAGTGCGGTAAAGTGTTTTTATAAGAAGAACAGTGTTGTGCCGTGACTGTAAGTAACAGTTTAGTGCCGTGTTTAAGACAGTGCAGTGCCGCGAAGTAAAGGACAGTGCAGTGCCGCGAAGTAGAAGACAGTGCAGAGCCGCGAAGTAAAGGACAGTGCAGTGCCGTCTTTCTGTGAATTTCAGTGAATTATTGGACTGTGACTCATTGAAGAACAGTAACGCTATCAGTGTATACTGTGAGTAGTAATTAGGAATAATCACCAAGTTTATTGTGCATTGTGAAATAAATTTTGCAGTGATAAAAACTGTAAAACTTGCGAGTATTTCATTTTGCAATCCAAAAGAACTGTTATTAAAAACGTTTATTACTGGTTTTGGTAATAATAAAACGTAACAATATATACTGGAAAGTGAAGTTTAATGATGGTTACTAAACACTTAAATACCTAAATTTATAACCACTTTTGAATAAAGAAATTTTTATTTTTGTAAAGTTTATAATAAAAAAATGTTATCCGTTATTATGATTGATCAGGATCGATAAATAGGACTTGTCCTCTACTAGTGTTTAATTTATGCTGAGCACTTTCCAAGTCGGCGCTGCATCATCAGTGCCTGCTAACGAACAAAAACCTTAGGACAAAATAACAAATATAGCATGGTCAACAGTGTAAAAACAGTCACACAACAATAAAAAAAATGTACAGGATAAAACCAATAGAATATTTAAAAAAAAACAGTCAAGCAATAAGAACAAAAACTTTAAGCGTGAGTTATAAAGATAAAACGTCAATAACCTAAAACCCAATTAGCCTGAGTTGCAAAAAGTGGACGTTAAAAAATAATAACTTAAAACTATATAAATTGTTTTTTCATTATACTGCACGCAAAGCATGTGTTTTCAATATCCAGTTTGAGTACGCAAAGTAGCTATTTTCCGTCCTAGAACGCAAAGTAAAACAGATGTTTTACTTTTCCGTCCTAGGAAGCAAAGTAAAACAGGTGTTTTGGAAAACTTACTCTTGGTTATCTTATGTTATTGAGCGGTTGACGGTAGACGATCTTTTTAGAGATGATCATGAATTTGTAGAATGTATGGCAAACCGAACTTTATCAGGAATCGAAAAAACATTACCCAATAAATGTCTAAATATATCTAATAATAACAATTGTTCAATTAATATGTAACACCTGTCTAAATTTCATTTGTGTTACTTAATAAAAATGAATCAATTATAACTGAAATGGATATTTTTTTTTTACGTTTTTTTTTTTTTTTTATGTTTGAGCAGTATAATGAAAAGTAATTTTCATTACACGTACGAAAAGTGGCTTTCGGTGCTTTGCCAAATTTCCGAGCTCGGCTGAGCCACGCTCGTAAAACTAGGCCTCGCACCGGAGTCGCCCACTTTGCGTCCTAGTAATGAAAATAACTATTTTTCCTGTATATTTTTTTGAAGTGAAAACTTCTTTAGGCACGTTGTGCACCCCGTAAGGAAGCATTTGCGGGAGAGGAAAAAAGTATGAAATCGCGACACCGCCACCGCCACCGCCACCGCTAGTACTCAACTCAAAGCTAAAGGAGCTTCTTTTCTTCATAACTCCTGAACCAAATTAGCTAGAGTTTTCGTTCGCATACCATTTTAAAGAGGACAAAACCAGCATCATTTCGTTCACAGATACTATATTTTTACTTTCATAGATATTTTAATCCGAAGTTTAAATAAATTCGAATATTTAAATAAATTCCGATATTTAAATAAATTCGAATCAAAACTGTTTGTATCCTACTTTAGCTACCATATACCGATTGTATCAGTTTTAAAAATTGGTGATGATGCTGGCAGTGATGATGGTGCAAGAGTTGTTGAAATTATGGATAGAAATTGATTTTTCTGAGTGTACTTAACTTATTTTTGTAAAGCATTTGTAATAATTCTGAAATTTAATTTTTTTCTTTTATGTAAAATAACTGAAATAATTATGTATAGTATTTTATATTGATAAATAAAACAATTCGTGGTACATTATTTTTTTTATCACTATTATTTTTGTCATTTCATTTTTTCATGTAAAATAGAACATAACTGTTACTTATTGATAAATAACTAAAAATATTTTTAAAATAAGACTTCGTAAAAAAAATTTCTCAGCAATGCCAAAATTGAGCGATCAAAGCTAAAGGTGTTTTCACTTCTACCGGCAGTCTCATGACTGCTATATTTTTTTTCTTGTTTAATGGCTTTTTTTTACACTGTTGCCCATGCTATGATTGTTATTCTGTTTTAAGGTTTTCTTTTATCAGCAAGCACTAAAGATGGAACGCTGATTCTGAAAGTTCACTTTGCTTAAATTAAAACACTAGTAGAGTACAAGGCCTTTTTCAT
>JADPXZ010000008.1:0-462500 GCA_019009955.1 Riptortus pedestris
AACCCTACAACAACCTGCAGTATAACCCTACAACATGCAGTATAACCCTACAACAACCTGCAGTATAACCCTACAACAACCTGCAGTATAACCCTACAACAACCTGCAGTATAACCCTACAACAACCTGCAGTATAACCCTACAACAACCTGCAGTATAACCCTACAACAACCTGCAGTATAACCCTACAACAACCTGCAGTATAATCCTACAACAACCTGCAGTATAGCCCTACAACAACATGCAGTATAATCCTACAACAACCTGCAGTATAATCCTACAACAACCTGCAGTATAACCCTACAACAACCTGCAGTATAACCCTACAACAACCTGCAGTATAACCCTACAACAACCTGCAGTATAACCCTACAACAACCTGCAGTATAAACCTACAACAACCTGCAGTATAACCCTACAACAACTTTGCAGTATACCCAACAGAATAACCCTATAGCAACCTACAGTATAACCATTAAACAATTTATTATGTGTGTGTGTGTGTGTATATATATATATATATATATATATATATATATATATATATAGATATACAGTTTTGTATGGACCTCATTTTCGTCATCTTCTGGGTAAGGTTGATGGAGATTAGAAGAAGATTTTGAAATATCGCGTCAGGAGTAAAACCTAATCTTCTAAAAAAAATTAGGAAAACTTTTCTTTAACTAAATCTAAGTTACAGAAGTTCAAGTTAAGTTCTGTAGCGGTCGACGGGCAGAGGTCTTGCTTCTAGGAATGTTCCATATCGATTGAGCCTAAGTGGCCGCCAAATCCCTCTTGATTACCCGCGGTCAGTTGGCCAACAATCTGACCTTTAGACTCAAAGTTCACAAACTATTAAAAACATTCCGTCACGCAGGTGCTGCGTTCACTTTGCAGATTTCCAACGTGCTTCACGTATTTGCAATTATCTCATAAGGTAAATGCTCAATGAGAACAATATCAGGCTTCAAATAAAATACTTCATAATATAACAGCTTATTGTTAATATGTCATGAGTAGGAGGTTTACTGAAGGCCGAAAACTGAAAAATGCGAATATCTCCGAAGAAATAAAAATACGTACAAAACAATATTTACAGAACATTACATTTTCAATATGATTAGTTCTATACAATATTTCGATCCGACACATAATAACGGAGATATTAAGATTTTTCGAAATTTCCCCCCTCTAACCCCCCCTCCCTATATGTATGTATATATATGTGTGTGTGTGTGTGTGTATATATATATAGTTTTGAACGAGCCTCATTTTATCATCTCCTGGGTAATATCGATGGACATTTTTTTTTTATATCGTGTCATTAGTACGACCTCAATAGCTGATTTCCCTTAAGGGAAACCTCCTAAATGACTCGAAAACTACATTTTATTTTCACAATTCATCATCCAGTCCAAAGTGATTAGTACACTAACTTCTAGACGTGAATGTTATTATTAAAACATGATAAAATTAATTATAAAAATTACAGAACGCATGGGGATGAACAAGAGATTGGCGACAAGCTTCAGTTAAACTACTCTACTTCCAACGTTCCATTAGTCTGAATTGAAAACAAAGAGACCAGGTATTCTAGATGTGAAATAAGAACAATTACTGAAATATATATAAGGATATAATATATTAATTTTTTTTGAAAACTATTTATTATATCTAGTATAAATTATTAATCTCCTGAGCTTTAAGATGGAATAAATCAAAATATAATATTAAAGTCCAATTAATAGTTGTGCGTGTACTGTTATTTCATTTTTTCTTTTAGCAGATTTCCCTTTTCGTTTTGTCCCTGCCATTTACATTTAGAGATATTAGCTACATAGAATAACACACGATAATATATTATTTATTTTCGTGTTGCCAACATAAACTACTAGTAAAAAATTCTTGATATTGTCATGGATTTGTTTATATGCTATAAACAATTACAAGGCAATAACTATACAATTTCTTCATTAAAAGAAAATGTAATAATTCATAAAGAACGAAATTGTGAATTGAACCATCAAATGAAACTTGTAAAAAGAAAAAAGTAATTCAGATTTCTTATAAAAAGAGGCTGTCGTTCGGAAGTTGGATTACGAGAACGTACATCTTTCCAAGATACAAAATATCCAGGATAGAATCACTGTGGGCTTCTGCAAGATGAAGAAATACACTCAAAGCAGGGATAATCAATTATTAGATTCCTACCTCAGCGAAAATGCATTAAGGCAATAGGGTTTAATGATATATATTAATAGATATTTAAAAGTTTCGAAGCACAGAATGATTTGTGAATCATATATATTAATAAAGTTTGATTATTTTGTTAAAGCATCTGTTAGTTAAAATTAAAAAAAATGTCCGTCACGCAGGGGATGCGTAAACTGAGCGAATTTCCTACGTGAAATTTTACAATAGATAAATCTACATACCGTTAACATTTAACACAGTCGTGAATGTTTTTTTTTCTAATATTTATTCGTTTATTTGCTACAACATATTTAAATATTACAAGCAAATGATATAATACTAAGAATGGCTTGAATATTGTCTTGAGGTGGGGAGTTGTCCATTGACAATACCCACAATGGAGGGAACATTGGGTTGTATTATGGAGTTAAACAGTACACTACACGAGAAGATCTCCACTTACGCTTCAGGCGTCGCCTTGGGTTTTCTGGAATATGAGTAGATGAAAGTGATTCGACTAAAGGATTAGGATGTTCGGGAAGGTGAGAGTGGAATTTCTGATATCGGGATTTGGCGAGGGTATGGACAAAAGGAATGTTGAGGTCATTATGGAGAGTTAAATTGGATACGTAAAATGGGGAATCTGTAATTTTGCGGAGTATTCTGGATTGGAGGGTTTGGATTTTGTAGGTTTAGTGGAACCCCAAAGTTCAAGTCCGTATGTCCATATTGGTCTGAGTACTGTCGTACAAATCAGTCGTTTGTTGCGTAGTGATAGTTTAGATCTGTTGTCAAGTAGTCTTAGTAGAAGTCTGTACCGTCGATTCACTTCTTGTCTTATTAGTGTGATGTGAGGTTTCCGAGTTAGTCGCTTGTCTAATGTGAGTCCTAGATACCTAATTTGTGATTTTTGAGAAATTAGTGCGCTATTGAGTGTAACTGGAGAGCAAATGTAGCGTCGGAGAGGTCGTGAATATTAAATAAATAAATACAAACGTTCACGAGACGTGATTCAGTCAATTTACATGTTGACAACCTCCATAGCAGGAAGCGTATGGATTGTAAACAAATGGGTCAGTCAACCTCTCAGAGCTGAATAGATAACTTGAAATATTTCTGATGGGAAAGAAAACAAATTGCAGAAACATATCTGAATGTAATATATTAATTTTATTGAAAACTATTAATTATATCTTCTACTGAAATTTATAATGAATCAGAATAATCGCAATTATTCTGAGTTAAGTAATCCAATAACAAAAGACTGAGAGCAGGGACGGAGGCCATCAGAACTTATTTGCATGCATCTCATCTAGAAAAGATTTTTGAACACAATATTTGGAATTTAAGCTTGAAATAAGACAGTTTATGATATATTGGGCTATTCTTAACGTGCGATGACTGAAAGTGCGGGTTTACTACTGGTTGAAAGGTAAACAAATCCAATATCTGGGTTAATATTGAAGATAGAGAAAACTTTTATACAACCATATTAATATAGGTTCTTAAAATTTTTCGACCCGACGTATAGTGACGAACTTGATTTTTTCTTTTAGAATAAAACGATTTAATATCGAGATTGATAACGATGAAACAAAAAGACCTATAAGACCCGTTAGACTTATAACAGACAAATATGTATGTGTGTGTATATATATATATATATATATATATATATATATATATATATATATAGACACACACACACACACACACACAGTTTTGAACGGATCTCATTTTCGTCATGGTTATGATCGATGGACAATTGAGGACATTTTTAGAAAATCGCGTCATGAATGCGCCCTCAATATCTCATAACCCATAAAATCACTGAAAGATCCCATATTAGAATCGTGACTGCGCCACGTATTTGCATTTATCTCAAAACTTAAAAGTTCAATGAGAACAATATTTGGTATTTAAGCTTCAAATAAAGTACTTCATAACATAATAGAATATTGAAAATATGAGATGAGTAGGAGTGGGGCTTTACTGAAGACCGAAAACTAAAAAAATGCAAATATCTCTTTAAATAATCAAGGTAGTGAAAAAAATGTTATAGAACATTACATTTGCAATAAGATTGTTTCTATACAATTTTTCGATCCGACGCATAATAACGGAGATATTAAGAGTTTTCGAAATTCTCCACCTGTAAACCCCCCCTACCCCTAGTTCGATTTCAGCCGTTAACGAACTTGATCTTTCTTTGTGTCTACAACGATTATATCTCTAGTGTGGTCCCGATAAGACAAAAATTGCGACCACTAGAGCGGTAACAGACGAATATATATATATATATATCTATATATATATATATAATTTAATTAATATATATATATATATGTGTGTATATATTAAAACAAACAACGTCTGCGGAATTACAAGTCACCTCTTCGAATATATCCCAATTTGGGTGCTTCTTTTCCAATAGGTGAGCAATTTGTGCCCGGACATTATGATGCCGTGAGTTTTATATATATATACAGTTTTGAACGGACCTCATATTCGTCCTCTCCTGGGTAGGATCGATGGACATTTGAAGAAAAATTTCGAAAATCGCGTCATGAGTACAACCTCAATAGCTGATTTCCCTTAAGGGAAATCTGCTAAAAACACTAAATCCATCTCGATTAGTTTTATGTTTATATCTCTTCGACAGTGTGGAGTTACGGGAAATCCGAACTTAAATTATCGACAACCACCCTTCCCAACCTAAGGGATGCGAAATAAATTCCACGGTGAAGTGATAAAGTTGGAGGCTATCGTGCTGACCTAGCTATGTGGATTCATTGATATATTCCTTGGTCGAGGTGAGAATAGGATGGGGGATTGGGGCTTGGCAGGGGGAGGGCCTTGCTCTCGAAAAACAAATGCCCCTCAGTGTAAATGGGAGCTACAAACCGGCCGGCGAGATTCTCCTTTCTACTCAAGGGAAGAGAGAGAGTGTGTGTGTGTCTGTGTGTGTGTGAGAGAGAGAGAGAGAGAGAGAGAGAGAGAGAGAGAGAGAGAGAGAGAGAGAGAGAGAGAGAGAGAGAGTGAGAGGGGGGAGAGTGTGTGAGAGAGAGAGAGCGAGAGACGAAGTCAGGATAGGAGTGATGTAAGGGCTAAGCTATCGATCTCTCTCGTTTCCATTGAGCGGCGGAGAGCTGTAGTTATGAATGGGCGGCTTTACTACGTCTCCCCCCCCCCTTACCCCAACCAGCCCTCTATCGACATTTCCATCCCCCCAGCACTCGGAGGATATGAATCTAGTGGCTCCAAGGGTCAGCGCCCTCCCACTCCCTCCTCGTGTTGGCACATTTCCCTCAAGGAAATAGGCTATTGAAGTTGAACTCGATTTTTGAAAAAATCCTTCAAATGTCCATCGACCTTACTAAGGAAATCACAAGTATGTGTTTCATTCAAATTTAAAATTTGTATATATCGATCGCCACGTTCGCTGTGTCTAGAAATCAAAATGTTCTAAATAACAAATATTGATACTTTTATATGAATATCATATATTAATTTTGTTGGAAACTGTTGATTATATCTAGTACTGTAATTTATAATGAATCTTAGAATTTTAGTAATTCAAGAACGAAAGATTGGGGAGGGGGAGGGGGTCATCAGAACGTATTTGCATGTATCTCATCTAGAAAAGATTTTCCATCACGCAGGGGCTGCGTAAACTAAGCAGATTCCCCCGTGAAGTTTAATCTATTATATATATATATATATATATATATATATATATATATATATAAAATTGTAACCTCTGTCTGTACATTGATTTTTTTCGCGAAATTTCACGATAACTTTTCGTTTCACATGTCATAGACACCATATCTGCATTTTGTTTCTTTCGTGTATGTTTGTTTGTTTGTTTGTTACCTTTTCACGCATAAACGGCTGAACCGAATTTTATGAAACTTGGTATGTATATTACTACTAACCCAACTTAGACTTTAGGCTATATTAATTTTCTCTGAAACGAACAGGAGTGGGGGTTATAAGGGAAGCCTGAAATTAAAAATAGTGATATTTCGTTTTCTATTGGTTTTTCGGCACATATGCACATAACAAAAGTTGTTTATTTTGTTATTTAGAGTAACTTTTGTTATATACACTTTTGTCGTATACTGAAGATTAAATGCGTTATACGCTAAAAATTATAGCGGGAGTCAACAATATTATTTGCCAAAAAAGACTCAACCGAACTAAATAAAACTCGGTATGTGTATTAGCAGTGAGGCCTTCATTATAATAAGCCACACCAACATTTCTATGGACGGGCAGGAGTGGGGGTTATAAGGGACGCATTAAATTAAAAATAGCGATATTTCGTTTCCTATTGGTTTTTCCGCAAATATAAACATAACAAAAGTTGTTTATTTTGTTATTTGGAGTAACTTTTGTTATATACACTTTTGTCGTATACCTAAGTATAAATGAGTTATACGTTAAAACTTTAGCGGGAGCCAACAATTTTATTGGGCACTAACGGCTGAACCGAACTTAACAAAGCTCGGTATGTCAATTAGCATTAATTCTTCCATGATTATAATTTATATTAAAATTTTTAGGTTCGAACGGGAGGGGGGTTATAAGGGAGGCCTGAAATAAAAATTCACCATATTTACATGTATAAGAGACGGGAAATATAAAAATATCGAAGACAGTGAAGCCTTATCGAACAAATATTCTATAATTAGCAAATCCACGGCAACGACGGGTATCAATCCTAAACACTGGGACGGGTAAATGTCAAAATATTGTGCAATGTCAAGCCTGCTAAAAAATACCATACCAAAAGAATGAAAAACAATTACAGAAATATATCTGAATATACTCGTAATACATTAATTTTATCGAAAACTGTAAATTATATGTAGTACTGCAATTTATTTTGAATCATAAAAACCTCAATCACCCTAATTTTAGTAATTCAAGATAATAGATATTAAGATAAGAATGTTTGGAATTTAAGCTTGAAATAAGACGGTTTATGATATATTGGTTTAGTCTTAACGTGCGATGACTGAGAGTGGGGGGTTTACTAATGGTTGAAATCTAAAAAATGCCAATATCTCGGTTAATATTGAAGATAAAAAAAAACAAGAATAAAACCATATTTTTGGCAATATGGAATATATTATTGGAACAATAATATTGGTTCTTTAGTATGTTTCGACCCGACGTATATTGATTGAGAAATTTGAAATTTCAAAATTGCCCCCTCTAAACCACCCCCCCTCTCACTGGTCGGTATTGTGTGTATGTATACACATACACATACATACACACATAGTTATTATTTGACAGTAACGGCAGCGTCTCCAGTAGGAAGGGACAGTCGCAACGAATGTAAGAGGGAATGAACACTTCAGAACTATAAGTAGCAATCCGAAACTAAATTAAATTTATTAGTTTTAAGTTGGAAAAAATCTCGGTAAGAAACATTGGTGATTATTGATTATCGGGAGGCCACCAATTTAAATACGATTATTAAATCAGAAATTAAAAAAAAAACTTATTATTTAAAATTGCTCTTCTATAATTAATAAATTACACAATAGTTAAAGGAGGCCACTCATTTTTTATATCTGAAATATCTACAAGTTGAAAACCGCTTATCGATATTCGTTGTTCATACTTGAGTACGTTATCTTTGTCATTCTTTTTGTTTTGTAATCGGAAAATGAGTGGTAGTTTATTAATTTGGAATTTATCCAGAACTGAAGAAGAAGCTGATCATTTTCTTCAATCAAAAGGGTTGATGCACGTTACAAGAATGGTCAGAATGTTCATGAAATGTGGTTATATTTCACGGAAGATAAACCGTTTTGGCAGTGTAATATTAGGTAATGCCGTAAAAAAACTAGAGATTTTTGGGATACTTGGTTCGTTCGTAGCCGACCTCATTTTTTTTACCATATTATGTTTTAGTAGATTTCCCCTAAAGGAAAATTAGCTATTTTATATCTATATATATATATATATATATATATATATATATATATATATATATATTTGTCTGTTAACGCTCTAGGGATCCCAATTTTTGTTCGATCGTTACCAACCTCGATATTTAAACGTTTTATGTAAAACTAAAGAAGTTCGTTAATGGCTGAAATCCAACCAGTGGGAGGAGGGGGTTTAAAGGGGAAATTTCGAAAATTCTTAATATCTCCGTTATTATTCGTCGGATCAACCAATTGTATAGAACCAATCTTATTGCAAATGTAATGATCTATAAATGTTGTTATTTACGTTTTTTTTCACTATTTTGATTACTAACCGAGATATTTGAAGTCTAAATACAAGACATTTTTCCATGGATCTTTTATTTTATGAGATACATGCAAATTCGTTATGCGTGACGTCATCAATTAATGTTTTACGTTCATGTCTCGAAAATGTTCATTTGATATATAACCGTTTCATTCAACACTCATATTTGTGATTGACAGGAATTGGACCATGATGGGGGGGGGGCAGGCTAGAAAGTAGGAAAATTCAAAAAATATATAATTCCAAATATCTCCGTAATTATCTCGGACCGTAAAATATTAAAGAATCAATCTTGTTAAACTATTGAAGTTTATCCAATTGTTGCTCTATGCATTTTTTCGTAACTCTAGTACCAAGCGAGATATTCGTACTTTCTTGAATTCAGCTTTCAGTAGCTATTAATTTTAATTAATTAATATGTTATATTCCGATATATTTCAGTAATTGTTTTTCATTCCGGTGAGAGGTAACCAGCCCCGTTTTTTCACATTTCAACCCCCCCCCTTCCCGGGGGGGAAATTATTAAAATTAACTGAAAGATTTCGTGTTACCGTTTGTATTTATTTGTGTTCGCTTAATATTCACGGTTTCAACACATTGAATATTAAATTATAACTACACTAGACACTAGAACGTGCTACTGTTACGAAACGTAAACTACCCCAATTGAACAGGACTGTCCCCGTTCTATTTAGAGGTTCTTATATACTAGGTATTTACCATATTCATTTATGGTTATGGATGTTTTCGCGCAAACACATCAATGCACCAATCAACACTGCATCATTTCTAGCAGTGATCAGCACATCGTTAACATGTGTTACGTGATGTGATGTATGGGACTGTTGAATATTGTACCTAGAGGGTTTGTTCTTACTTATTTTATTGTCACTTCCAGAATGAGATTACATAGTGCAGATGAAAATTAGTCATCTTATGTTCTGCCAGTGGCAACTCGGCAGAACTCTTCCTTTTTTGGTTTCGATCTTACAAAGAGGCCATTTCACTGTCATTTTTTACAGCCCAGTTCAGAAAAACAGCTTGTACATTAATCAAGAAACTCCTAGAAGAGAGAAACTCTAATAAAGATATCTTTTAGTTGCAATATTAGAGGAAATTTAGTTCCCTGTTCTAGGATTCGAACTTGGGCCATCCCTTTAAAAGTATCGTTGGCTGAGTGCTAATCTCCCAGTATTCACGGCTTGTCTAGGTGTTGTGTTACCAGTATTTTGATTTATCTATTGTTTAACTTCACGTGAAAAATCTTCTTAATTTACGCAGAACTTTTTCGTCATCCCCTCGGAATGATCGATGGTCATTTGACAAATATTCCAGCGATTGGATAATGTTTAATTATTCCATTTAAAAATGAATACCTTTTTTCTTTCTTTGATACTTTCAAGGATACTGGAATAATCATAAACAATACTGGAATAATTGAAAGTCCGTCACGCAGGGGCTGCGTACACTAAGCAGATTTTCCACGTGAAGTTTTACAACTACTAATAACAACAGTAGTTGTAACGAGTGTCTAAACCAATTCACGAGGGACGAACAGTTACGGACACGGCCGCCCTAGCTCTCGGCGGAAAGTCCCGAACATAGCCAACTACACGCAGAATACAAATGCAAATATCTCGGTTAATATTCAAGATAGGGAATAAATGTATAGAACATTATTTATAGTAAATTTAATTTTCAATACGATTGGTTCTATAAACGTTTTCGATCCGACGCATAATAACGGAGATATTTCGAATTATTGAAAATCCCCCGTTTAAACCCCCCTCCCTTCCGCTGATCCGATTTCAGCCATTAACGAACTTGATCTTCCTTTTTACATAAAACGATTAAATTCCGAGTTTGGTAACGATCAAACAAACATTGGGACCACGAGAGCGTTAACAGACAAATATATATATATATATACATAGAGAGAGAGAGAGAGAGAGAGAGAGAGAGAGAGAGAGTGAGAGTGATAATTTTGAACGGACCTCATTTTCGTCATCTCCTGGGTAGGATTGATGGACATTTGAAGAAATTGTTCGAAACTTGCGTCATGAGTACGACTTTAATAGCTGATTTCCGTTAAGGGAAATCTGCTAAAATTATTATTGCCGCTATACTAAAAGGTCCGGTGTGGCTGGGAGTGGAATCATAAGAGAGGGTTGTACGAGGACTTGAATTGGAGTACTCCAAGTACGGCCAACTACTCTAGTACAATACCCCTTTATATTAACACTTATCAAACTGATGGCATAGCTCGTAAAAGTTTAAAGGTCTATTGTGGGCCGCCACTACTCCCGAGCCATGTTTAATGGAACCTGCCCCCCTGCTCAGGTTTATTAGATCCACTATTAGCCCACTTGTTGCGCCGTCTTTTATTATTGGCGTTTTAGTTCTCCACTCTGCTTTTATTACTCAAAAAATGAATTTTCATTCACGTAAACACTAGCTAGGGGTTAAGAGAATGGTATCGAAGAATGGAAGAAATAGTCCGTCACGTAGGGGCTGCAAAACACTATAACTCGCGTCAAACTGAGTGGCCTGAGAACTCGCGCTTGAGAATGTTTCTCACACCACCTGTTTTTCTAAAAAAAAGTTGGCAAATAAAATATTTTCAACAAATAAAATTTATATTTATTATAAACATCAAATACTAATATAAAATAATAATATTATTCAAAATTTATCGTACAGGTATTCGGTTTTGAAGAAACATTATGTCAAACAACTTAAAAAGCTATCTAACTTATTAAAATTTTGTTCTCCACAAGAATGACATACAAAAGAAATGATCATTACAAACTGTTTTTCTACATGTTCGGCAACTCTTTTTTTACTTTTTGTTTTTTCTCCTCGGACAAAAGTCACAAAACTGCGACGGGGTACTAGAACCAGAACAAGTGGGATTTTCCTCTTCTACACCAGCAATCCTCATTATTTTGTTTCTTTCTAATAGGGGCATGGTGGTCAGTTGTGAACGGTTGATCGGACGAGGTTTGAAAAGTTCCAGAGCCAAGAAAAAACAGTTTTCGGTAAATCACCAAAGCACTCGCTTGATGAGAACAACTCTCGTATTAAAAAAGAAAAGAAACTCCACCAGAACACGCTTGATGTGAAAAACACTCGCAGTAAAGCAAAATAATGTTGCGCCAGAACTCGCACCGTGAGAATAACACTCACACTAAACTTACTCCGGCTGATTAATTTTGTCCTGGCGACAGTTAGCTGATGGTAATGGTTGGGAGTCTAAGAGAGCGGTAAGAGAAGGCTACAAGGTGTAGCTAGAGAGAGTAGCACTATTGCCAAATACGCATAATTATAGATATAACGTTTTTCTTCGGGGTGTGAGTATTTTGCTCACCGGCTTTTGGCTTTTGGCCGAGTTCTGGAGGGTTAAGCAGACTTCCCACGCTCTCTACATCCAAAAAAAGTTCGGGCTGCGTAAACTAAACATTTTTCCGGCGCGTGCCATATATTTGCATTTATCTCAAAAATTAAAAGATCAATGAGAACAATATTTGGTATTTATGCTTCAAATAATGAGCTTCATAATATAACTTATTGTTAATATTACATGAGTAGGATGGGGGGGGGGTTTACTGAAGACCAAAAACTATAAAATGCAAATATCTCGGTTAATCAAGATAGTTGACATAGCCCAAATTTTGATAAGGTGTGCCACCACGGTTTAATGTTCAACCTAAAAAATACACTCCCCTTCACCTACTACCTCATCCTTAAATAATACCTTTCCGACAGACATTTTCAAGTTTCATTTGGTTCCTCAGTCTCATCCTTCTTCCCCCAGCTGGCAGGTGTACCTCAGGGTGGCACCCTAAGTCCTTTCTTATTCCTTATCTATACTGCCGACATCCCATCACATCCTGAAACTTCCCTTCTCGCGTATGCGGGTGATACTGTAATCTTGACGTCCAAATCAGACCCAAATATGGCATCCGCATTTCTGCAAATCTAGCCCTGCTAGAATCCTGGCTGACTCAGTGGAGGATCAAGGTCAACAGCGGCAAATCAAGCCATGTAACATTGACCTCTCGACGTTTCCATGTGCCCTCCATTACACACTACCAACACTAATTATTTCCACAAAAATCACAATTAATCATCCTAGAATCATATTAGACATCTAGGACCATATTAGACAAGCGACTAACTAGAACCTCACAATCACAATTTAAAAAGACATGAAATTGAATCGACAGTACAGACTTCTACTAAAACTACTTGACAACAGATCTAAACTATCACTACGCAACAAACGACTGATTTATACGACAGTACTCAGACCAATATGGACATACGGACTTGAACTTTGGGGTTCCACTAAATCTAAAAATTCCTACAAAATCCAACCCCTCCAATCCTGAATAAATTACAGATTCCCTATTTTACGTATCCAATTTAACTCTGCATAACGACCTCAACATTCCTTTTGTCCATAGCCTCGAAAAATCCCATATAATAAATTCCACTCTCTCCTACCCTGCACATCCTAATCCTTTAGTCTAATCACTCTCATCTACCCATATTCCAGAAAACCCAAGACGACGTCTAAAGCGTAAGTGGCCCAGATATCTTCTTGTGTAGTGCTCAGTATAACTCCAAATAGTCCCGTACAATCCAATGTCCCCTCCAATATGAGTATTGTCAATGGACAACTTCCCACCTCAAGCCAATAATCAAGCCAATTGTTATTATCATTCATAACATTTGCTTGTAATATTTAATATTGTTGCAAATATGCGAATAAATATATATATTTAAAAAAATCAAGATAGTGAAAAACGTACATAACAACATTTATAAAACTATTATAATTTCCCATTTTTGAGGTGCAGGATGGTGAAGGAATTATTATCTCAGGTAAGAATAGAATGGCCTCGTTCCTTCACAATAATTAAGAATAATTACGCTCAAGAGTTATTATAATTACATTTGCAAGAAGACTGCTTCTAATATAATTTTTCGATCCGAGGCATAATCCATAATGATCAAGTTCGTTAATGGCTGAAATCCGACCTGTGGGGGGTTGGAGTTTATAGGGGAGGAACTTCGAAAAGTCTGTATATCTCCGTTATTATGCTTCGGATCGAAAAATTGTAAGGAAGCAAACTTATTGCAAATGTAAAATAGCCGCCAAGGAAAATATAAATATACATATAGACAACCAAAGGGATACTAGTTTCACAAATAAAAAATATAATGAATGAAAAATGATTGCATGATGATGATGATGGCATTGAAACAAAACCCCACAGTAGCCAGGACGATTACATCGATATATAAGGATATTGGGCAAATCACTTGGAAATATCCAAACGGAGTAAAAAAATAACTATTAGGCCATATAAAAAGATAAAATTAAAAATCAACAAGATAGCCAAATAATAATTGTATATAAATAAATATACTGAATGTTTGCAATAAAAGTTATGTAGTAATTTACATCAATAAGAATTAGATAACTGTATGGTTTGCAATAAAAGTTATGTAGTAATTACTCAAAAGAAGAATAAGATAACTCGTGATAAACGTTGATCATAAGGACAATAAAACATCCCTAGCCGACCACGCAATTAAATACAGCCATAAATTTGATTTTGAAAATGTAAGTATAATAGAAAAAGAAAGAAATTTAAGCAAGAGGAGGATAAAAGAGAATATGCACATTATAAAAAAAAAAGAAATAAAGGTGATAAATAAGAAAACAGAAATGAAACATATGAATTATACATTTTTTAATTCATTAGAATCATTAAAGTGATAGTTTATCAATTATACATTTTTTAGATTAATTCATTAACTCAAAGGTGATAGTTTTATCAATTATAAATTTCTCATTTTCGATTTAGACTACACTTCATTAGGGATAATCGATATATTTTTATTTCGTGACGTATCGATATAAATCAGCTGGCTTTACCCGCCATACTTTGTAAGCCATTCTCCATTTGAGTCGGCTAGTGAAAGGTCATAAAGAAAGATGTAACCGCTAGTTTAGTTCCTTTGTGTAGTAGAACTTCTCCTGATGAGGTTTCCGTCATATGGACGCGAAACTAGTTGAGAAATAAAAATGCTTTGTATAATCATTTGAAATTTTTCATTTTATTTTTGTTGACCTTCCGCCATAGACTAGTAAAGTTAAGCAATTGTTTTAGCAGATTTCCCTTAAGGGAAATCAGCTATTGAGGTCGTACGCATGACGCGATTTTCGAAACATTTCTTCAAATGTCCATCGATCCTACCCAGGAGATGACAAAAATGTCCTTTCAAAATTATATATATTTGTCTGTTACCGCTCTGGCGGTCGCAATTTTTGTTTGGCCATTACCAAACTCGATATTTAAACGTTTTATGCAAAAAGACAGTTCAAGTTCGTTAATGGCTCAAATCGTACCAGTGAGAGGGGGGTTTTAGAGGGCAGGATTTTCGAAAATCCGAAATATCTCCTTTATTATGCGTCGGATCGAAATATTGTATAGAACCAATCTTATTGCAAATTAAATTCACTATAAATATTGCTCTATACATTTATTCCGTATCTCTACTGCTCAAAAATGAATAGGGATATTGGTTATTTTTTCTTATCATATTAATTTTAATTAAATCGATCTTAATTAAATTTCTTTTTATGGGGGAAAAAGACAATAATTTCTAATAAATATTAATGATATTTATAATTTAAAAAAAATAAAAATATGCTAGGCCCCATACATACCACAAAACAGCCAATATCCCTATTCATTTTTGAGCAGTTTAGAATATTAACGGAGATATTCGCATTTGTATTGTGTGTGTGGTCGGCAGGAGTCGTCTATGTTCGGACTTTCCGCCGAGAGTTGGTGCGGCCGTTTCCGTAACTGTTCGTCCCTCGTGAATAGGTTTAGAGATTCCTTACTACTACTGTTGTTTATTAGGCAGATTTCTCTATTGTAAAATTTCACGTGGGAAATCTGCTTAGTTTACGCAGCCCCTGCGTGACGGACTTTCTTGCGATCTGGCTGCGGCAATAGGCAGTGGAAGCTGTAAGAGATGATAATTCCCACAACCAAATCGACTCTTGACTCAAAATTTAAATATATATGAATCTATTTATAATTAAAAATGAACAAATAATAAATATAAATTTAAATAAGAAAGGTACCTTTTTCGATATAAAGGAGGACGCTTATATCTACTTAAACTAAATTACAATGAAAGAACTTAGCTGGTATATAGGAGTTCTCTAAGATCAGACTCTGCCGTGAGATAATGCAGGTGATAAGTAGTCCGTGCTGAACCAAGCTGAAGGATTAACGTAATGTCCTGGACTAGGGTCTCCTGTCTAGAGGCTACGACTGTTCTTAATTCCTTTGCAATATCGCCTTTTCATTGCATGACTTTGCCTGCGCCGATCAAATATGCTCAAAACGTCTATTTAACGTGATGTTATTATCACGGAATATTAATTAGTGTATCGACTTTAAGAGCTTTGAATGCTATTATAAAAATCCATCGGCGTTATCTACTTAATGTCCGTCACGCAGAAGCTGTGTAAACTAAGCAGATTTCCACGTGAAGTTGTACAATAGAGAAATCTGCATACTAGTAACAGTGTTAGCAACTAGTCTCTAAACCAATTTCACGAGAGCCGAACAAGG
Source organism: Riptortus pedestris (assembly GCA_019009955.1). Classification (NCBI taxonomy): domain Eukaryota; kingdom Metazoa; phylum Arthropoda; class Insecta; order Hemiptera; family Alydidae; genus Riptortus; species Riptortus pedestris. Next base: position 16,134 of record JADPXZ010000008.1, read on the forward strand.
AAATGATCGAACTAGCTTACGGCGAAAGCTCACGACTAGAGCCGAAATCAGCCGATCACATCTCGTCCGTTATCCGCTCAAACTTAATAAAAGTGTAAATATCTCGGGTAATATTCAAGATAGAGAATAAATGCATATAACAATATTTATAGTACATTTAATCTGCAATAAGAATCATTTTATAGACTTTTTCGATCCGACATATAGTAACGGAGATATTTCGAATTTTCAAAATTCTCCCCTTTAAACCCCCCTCCCACTGGTCCGATTTCAGTCATTAACGAACTCGATCTTTATTTTTACATAAAACGATTAAATATCGAGTTTGGTAACGGTCACACAAAATTTGCGACCGCTAGAGCGTTAACTGACAAACATATATAAATTAAATTATTTATTATACGTCCACTTTTTGCAACTTAGGCTAATTGGGACAGGTTATCTACAGGTTACCGCCCTTTTCTAGCCAGGGTGGGACTTAGGGTTTTATTTAATGAATTTCGTCACTAAATAAACTCCCCTGCCCAGGCGAGAATCGAAGTCGCCACTCTATGTTTACCATATGAGATTAAGGTCAACGTTTTAACTCACATGGCCAACCTGAGCCCCACAAATATATATATATATATATATATATATATACTAGCTCAGATACCCGGCTTCGCCCGGGAATTCATTTGAGGCTGAATGGTGATGGTATTTTTTTGGCAAGGCTTTACATTGCACAATATTTTGACATTTACCCGTCCCAGTGTTTAGGATTGATACCCGTCGTTGCCGTGGATTTGCTAATAATAGAATATTTGTTCGATAAGGCTTCACTGTCTTCGATATTTTTATATTTCCCGTCTCTTATACATGTAAATATGGTGAATTTTTATTTCAGGCCTCCCTTATAACCCCCCTCCCGTTCGAACCTAAAAATTTTAATATAACTTATAATTATGGAAGAATTAATGCTAACTGACATACCGAGCTTTGTTAAGTTCGGTTCAGCTGTTAGTGCCCAATAACATTGTTGGCTCCCGCTAAAGTTTTAACGTATAACTCATTTATACTTAGGTATACGACAAAAGTGTATATAACAAAAGTTACTCCAAATAACAAAATAAACAACTTTTGTTATGTTTATATTTGCGGAAAAACCAATAGGAAATGAAATATCGCTATTTTTAATTTCAGGCTTCCCTTATAACCCCCACTCCTGCCCGTCCATAGAAATGTTGGTATGGCTTATTATAATGAAGGTCTCACTGCTAATACACATACCGAGTTTTATTTAGTTCGGTTGAGTCTTTTTTGGCAAATAATATTGTTGACTCCCGCTATAATTTTTAGCGTATAACGCTTTTAAACTTCGGTATACGACAAAAATGTATATAACAAAAGTTACTCTAAATAACAAAATAAACAACTTTTGTTATGTGCATATTTGCCGAAAAACCAATAGAAAACGAAATATCGCTATTTTTAATTTCAGGCTTCCCTTATAACCCCCACTCCTGTTCACCTCAGAGAAAATTAATATAGCCTAAAGTCTAAGTTGGGTTAGTAGTAATATACATACCAAATTTCATAAAATTCGGTTCAGCCGTTTATGCGTGAAAAGGTAACAAACAAACAAACAAACAAACATACACGGAAGAAACAAAATGCAGATATGGTGTCTATGACATGTGAAACGAAAAGTTATCGTGAAATTTCGCGAAAAAAATCAATGTACAGACAGAGGTTACAATTTTATATATATATAGATATATAATTTTGAACGGACCTCATTTTCGTCATCTCCTGTGTAGGATTGATGGACATTTGAAGAAATGTTAGAAAATTGCGTCATGAGTACGACCTCAATAGCTGATTTCCTTTAAGGGAAATCTGCTGAAATGGCAGAGCACATGGTGACTTAGCTCCAAATTGGATAAAACTCTATTTTATATGTGAAAACTGAACATTTAAGTACTCATAAATAATAATCTTAATGAGCTTTGTGCTGGCATTATTCGAAATATAAAATATATGGTCATTAATGATAGGTTCATGTAATGTAATCTCGGATTCATTACATTACTAAGTTAGAAAATTAATCATTTGAGTACCTTACAAACATTTTCATAATTACTTACCAAACGCGGAAATGCGAACTCTTTATTATTCAGATTGAGACTGTCTGACACAAGCAACTCTAAACGCGATAATGGCACTCAAGAATTGTATAACTGCTTAGTTTATAAATAAATTTCCTCTTAGTATTGTTAATAGGCGTTAGGCTCTGATGGGGGAGCTGGTAAAAGTTTAAAGGTCAATTGAGAGGGTCCATTACTCACAAGTGATATTCAATGGAACCTTGGCCTTGCTCGGCTTTATTAGATCCACAATTTTCCCACTTGTTGCACTATCCTTTATTATTGGTGCTCAATAGTTCACCCTTTTTATATTCATTAAAGTAATTAGCTGAAAGAAATTTCCACCTGAGAAATAGTCTTCTTATCCGATTATGGGACTAGTTTGTAATTTTACTTTTAAGCTAATATGCTTACTTTATTTCCCCTTTAAGGAAAGTACGAAACATTAAACAAAAATGCAAAATTAAACAAATGATAAAGCTGAATACAAGAAAACATATGTCTAGGAATTAATTAAAATAACACATAACCAATGAGAGACGACATGACCTGTCAATATCCCTCTTCTGCGAATTTTTACTTCTCTTATTTACCTCAGGTAAGAGAAAAGTAAGGAAAATATGTTCAATGTTGGTAATTTCCCCTCTCATGGCTTGGATAGCAGTACTACGGAAAATTCAGAACAGCGAGAGATTACCAACAAAATGATTGAGGTAATTATTATTTGTTCGGTTCTGAAAAGTTTTGGCCAAACTAAAAAGTTCATCAGTTAGGGCTTCGCAAACAAAGCAGATTTCCTACTCACAGGATGATACACTGGTCATCTCATAGCCTGAGAACATCATAAAAATGTAAAATTAATTTAATTCAAAGAAGTTTTAAAAATTTCTTTCGAGTTCCTCATTTTTAGGTTGATTTTGTGACAGGAGATGGTGGGAATACTATAAGTTGGTATTGCTGATCAATTTTTAAACTGAAAATAAGATTTTAAATGACTTTCTAAAATATCCTGTTACCAAAATTGTTTTTGTTTTTCTTTATTTGTTGTTAATAATAAGTCAAGTAATTTAAAAAATGATCAACAAACCAACTATTCCACCAGCATACCAATAGTATTCCGAGCTTAAACATTAAGTTAGTTATTCGTACTTTTGTGTTTTCAGCCTTCAGTAAGCCCTAACTACATCTCATCGGATTTTTACATATAAATACATAATATCGACCAATCCATCACGGGAAATGAAATGGATAAAAATAAAATGCCATGTGGCTAATAACTAGTTACCTGAGCACAATATAATAATGAAACAAATTTAATTTCCACATTTTTAGGTTGGTTTCGTGACAGATCGTGGGAATACTATAAGTTGGTATAGCTGATCATTTTTTAAACTACTTGCCGTTTTATTAACAAAAACTAAAGAAAAACAAAAACAATGTTAAGTAACAGGGAATATAAGAAAGTTATTTAAAATCTTATTTTCTGTTTAAAAAATGATCAGCAATACCAACTTATAGTATTCCCACCATCTCCTGTCACAAAATCGACCTAAAAATGAAGAAATCGAAATAAATTTTTAAAACTTTTTTCGAATTAAATTAATTTCACATTTTTGTTTTATGTTCTCAGGTTATGAGATGACCAGTGTGTGGGGAATCTGCTTTGTTTGCGCAGCCCTAGCTAATGGACTTTTTAGTTTGCCCAAAACGTTTCAGTACCGAACAAATAATAATTACCTCAATTATTTTGTTGGTAATCTCTGGCTGTTCTGAATTTTCCATAGTTCCGTCTATCTAAGCCACGAGAGTAGAAAATGACGACACTGAACCTATTTCCCAGTGGATTTGATGTCTTTACTTGAATCGTGCCTTGGTCCAACTGGGACACAGCTCTAAAAATGTTCCTTCCATTTGGTGAATGGAGCGACCACCTAAATGAGCCCGGCTATTGTATAAGTAGCAAGAGTACTCGAGGGGAAACTAGCCGAAAGCATTAGGACAACTGGATTAGGGCAGGCTTAGTAGCAGTATCTCCATGTAATCCACCGTCAACTGACCAACACCCACCATTAGCTACCAACGCTAATAAATTAATTTAGATGTCAAAAATGTATAACGTTTCATGGACGAGAGATAAATTACGCTAGTAAAAAAATCGTGGGCTTAGATAAAAATAACAAAAGAAATAAATGTGCCAACCAGTTAAATCATTTCTCTAAAATTACAAATAAAAAGGAGCTGAGCAATCTAATTGTAGGCGGATTTCCAACGATACGACACACTACTGATATAATCTCACATAATATGTGCATGAACCATGTACTTGTAAATGTGAAAAAAACAAAACAATAAAAGCCGTTTAATTTATAAATAAACTATTATTATATTAACAGTTTATAATATAATAGATATATACATAATATATAAAGTGGCTAACATATACGACCGGGCAATAAATTCGGTATGCTGGATTCTCTATTTCTAAATAAAAAGTCCAGCAAGCAGAGGCTACTTAAACTAAGCAGGTTTCCTACATGCCGGTACAACACATTTGTACCAACAAATACTTCCTTATTTCTATGTAAAAAAAAAATAAACGGTTAATGAATGCTGAAAAAAGGAAAGCACGAATAACTCAGTCAATACTTGATTTACAAAAAAAAAAAATGCATAGAACACAACTGAAGCTCATCAGTAGTTTAACGAAATCGGTTCTATAACATTTTACGATCCCATTCATAATAACGGAAACATGTTGAATTTTCGAATCCTCCCTCTCCCACTGCTCGAATATACCCCAACGTTTCCAGGTACTATTTCTGCCAATAACAAATATCATCTTTCGAGTTGATTAAAACGTCAAATATCGAGTATGGTATAGATCAAATAAACATTTTCGAGACAAGAACGTAAAATCTTAATTGATGACATCATCACACAACAAATTTCCACTTATCTCGCATAATAAAGGTCGCTTGAAAACAATATTTGGTACATAAGTTGATGAACAAAATGGCTCATGGTTTAACAGGTTATTTTCAATATAATATAAGTGGGAGTGCTAGTTTACTGACGGTCAAAAACAAAAAGAAATCATATATCATTCATGATAGAGAAAGTATTCATACAACAACGTTTATAGGTGATGAAATTTACAATAAGATACGTTTTATACAATTTTTCGGTCCGACATATAATATTATTTTCAAAATTCCATGAGTTTTTATAATTCTTCCCCTCTAAACCCGATTTCAGCCGTTAACGAACTTGATCTTTAGTTTTGCATGAAACGCTTATATATTGCGTTTGGTGACGATAAAACCATAATTGTGACCGCAGGGGAAGACATATATATATATAATTTTGAACGGACCTCATTTTCGTCATCTCATAGGTAGGGTCGATGGACAACGATAAGAAACCAATTTCTAAAACCCCGTCATAGAGTGAAGACATATATATATATAATTTGCTGAACGGACCTCATTTTCGTCGTACGGGGAATCTCCTAGGTAGGGTCGATGGACAAATAAAGAAAAATTTCTAAAACCCCGTCATGAGTACGACCTCAATTGCTGATTTCCCGTAAGGGGAATCTGCTAAAAGTGCATTGGGAGGGGGGGGACGAAAATACATTTCAAGTTGCGAATTATACGATTTTTATAAATGTTTATATATTAACTCAGATACCTGCTTCGCCCGGGAATGATTTGAGGCTGGCTGGTGATGGTAGCTCAGATACCTGGCATCGCCCGGGAATTGATTTGAGGCTGGCTGGTGTGAGGTTATTTTAGCAAAGGCTTACTTTGCAAAAAATTTTGACATTTACCCGTCGCAGTGTTGTGTTGCATTTGTTAAATAAAAAATATTTTTTTATGTAATCTTCACTGTCCTCCAAATATTTCCCGTCTCCTGTGCTGTTTTTTGAGGTGATAGATTTTACTTTTAAGGGACAAAATATTAACGATTGACATTTACCGTCGCACTGGTTTTTTCCAGCTGAGTACCTGATGTTACAAATAGGAATGAATTGGGCATTTGAGCATAATCAAATTATTTTTACGCAAATTACTTAGCTCCACACATTGTTCCTGGAGAAATGTAAAAAAAAAAAAAAAAGTTAATCTAAATATAGTCTCCAAATAATCAACGTCTCTGTGCTTTGTGCATAGATGTCAGCTATTAAGGACAAATATTAACATGCACTTGAATTAATTTGTCGAAAAACTGAGGTTACCTGATAGTTTCAATGGATAGACAATCGCGAATTGTTTTATTTCAGGCCTTTTCTACGCTTATAACCCCCACTCCCGTTCTAACCTAAACACATTTTTAATATAGCTTATAATCATGGAAGAATTAAAAAAAAGTTAATCTTATAACAACATAAACAACTTTTGTTATGTGCATGTTCTGTCGAAAAACAAATAGACTCGTTAGCGCCCAATAAAATAGTTGACACCCTGCTTTAGTTTATAGTGGTATATCTCGTATAATACATTTTAAAAGACAAAAATAAATATCACAAAAGGTTAATCACTAAAAATTTTCTATTTAAGGCATGCCTTATACCCCCACTCCCGTTCTAAACTTAAAAAGACTTTTAATATAGCTTGTAACTATTTGCCGAAAAACGAATTAGTAGAATTGACATACTCTATTTAAATTCAGGCCTTCTCCCTTACACCCGGTTCGCTAACCGTCCCAAGAAATGTTGGTATGGCTTATTATAATGAAAGCATAGTGCTATTACACATACCTAGTTTTTATTTATTTCCGTGTGGGTAAATAGTTGACCTGTCCCAAGTTGTAAAATTGTATATCTACTTCCGCTATAGGTTTAGCGTTAAAATTATCTATAAATATCCCTTAAAGCCAAAGATTACTCTAAATAACAAAATAATAAGGATTTTGTTTGTTCATATTTGCCGAAAAAAGAATAGAAACGATAGGGGAACGAATATTGCCCTATTTTAATTTCAGGCTTCCCTTATAACACCCCACACTCCTATTCGTTCCTAGAATGATAATGGTAATATAGCCGTAAAGCTAAGTTGGGTTAGTAGTAATATACATACGAAACCGAGTTGTATTTATTTCCGTTGGGGCTTTTCGTCCCAAAATAAAACCGTTCACTTCCGCTATAAGGTGAAAAGCGTATAAACAATACAAACAAACATGCACACGAAAGAAATAAAATGCAGTTATGGTGTCTATGACCATGTGAAAACGAAAGGTTATCGTGAAAATTCGCGAAAAAATAATCAATGTACAGACAGAGGTTATATATATTAATATAAGCCTATATAAATAAGTTGGGGGAGTATAAGGTATATATATACCAAGTTATCATATATAATTTGGTTCAGCCCGTATTTGCGATATATAAATAAAAACAAATTTATTAAACACCACATAAATAAGAAACAAGTGCAGTTATGGTGTTATGACATCGTGAAACGAAAAGTTAGCGTGAAAATTCGCGAAAAAATATTATATGTACAGACCAGAGTTTATATATTTATATATATATATATATTATATATATATTATTCGATCCGACTCCTTTTAAGGGAAATGATTTGAATTTTCGATTTTCTCTCCCTTTAAACCCCATCTCTATCTGGCCCGAATGAGCTCTTAATGATCGCGACCTTTAGTTTTACTAAGAAACACTTAAATATTGAATTTTTATTTTAATGAACAAAAAACGATTGCGACTACTAGATCGGTAGGAAACAAATATATATATATATATATATATATATATATATATATATATATATATATAAAAGTTTGGACGGACCTCATTTTTGACATCTCCTTAATAGGTAGCTGATTTACCTTATAGCTGCTAAAATATAAATTTGAAATAGGCAGGTGCGTTAATGCTTTTCAAAACTTATTAAACTTACTTTAAATCCGTAGATGCAACAATAATAAGTATTAAACATTTCTCTTTTCTTTTAAAACAAAAAAAAAATCTGCCTTTCAAATGGACAGGAAAATATAATATGGGTCGGACTTGAAAATTATTCATTAATATTTATCTTTCTTCCAATACGCTGCGAATAAAATCTCTACGCCATATTTGCATTTCCACGTTAATATATTATTCAAAAGGGGCATTGTTAATCTCTCCACTTGGAAATTCTTTAAAATTTATTTTGGTAATTAAATTTTGTATTCATTAAAAATCGTATTAATGTACAAAGTGCTCCGTGATAATAAATCTTGGAATCTGATAAAACATTTGTGTGATAAATCTGACAGTTCAGAAGGAAAGTTAAAAGTTTAGTCTATAAAAAATAACTTCATCCTTCAAAAAGGGTGTTTGATAGTCCTTTTACTAGCGGGGTCTTCCCACGGGAAATATAAAAAAAAAAGTAAGTTCCGTTGAACGGAGTCAACCGATGTTATAATGTCATTATAAAAACGGTAGACTTTTAATTCGAATATTAATATAAAATAAGGGTTGTAATACGGAGGCAATGAAAAAAAAATTGCCAGTCAACTTCGAAGTTTTAAAAGAATGTCCGTAGTTGTTATAGCAGCACTTGCTTAGGATAAAAGTACTACCAATGGCTCTGTCACACAACAAGTGTCAGGATCGTGAAAAAGTATCATCTACTTCCATTTTAGCAGATTTCCCTTAAGGGAAATCAGCTATTGAGGTCGTACTTATGACGCGATTTTCAAAGTTTCTTCAAATGCCCATCGATGACGGAAATGAAGTCCGTTCAAAATTATATATATATAATTGTGTTGACGTTTTCGACCAGGTTATATTTATATATGGTGTTGCTATTCTTTTTGGAGTTTTGGTCAATGTTGGAGAAAAAATCTTAGTTTATACCGATATTTCCAGAATTTTTATTTTCTCTTCTTCAGGGCTTTAAAATTACAGGTACGTCTTTATAATATTGACATTGTTATTAAACTAGAGTGTAAAAGGGGGTGTTTTTTCTATTATTACTTACCAAGGCTAAAGATACTTAAAAACTATTACACATGATTATTGCACTTAGGACTAGGGTTATAGTAACCTACCTTGTTTTGTTTACTCAGCAGGGTCACAGCCTTATATTTGTATATCTATAGTATATTGTCTTTTGTTTGTTGAACTATATTATAATTATTATACTGCAGTTGTTATATCATGTTAGAACTATTGTTATGTGTTATTACAATTATTGTCATATATTTTGTTAAAGCTATCTTCATGTTCGTGTTAAGACTATTATGTTATTGCCACTTATATTATGTTACAACAGTTTTTGTTATGTACCATTACAAGTATTGTTATATTCATATGTTCTACCTAAGTTACTATTTTATTGTTATATTTATTATGATACAACAGCTATTTTTGTGTGTTATTACAATTATTGTTATATTTCATTAAAGCTATTCTTATGTTGTACCAAAGTTACTATATATTTTATCGAAGTATATTTAGTAGTTTATAACAGACAAATATATATATATATATATATATATATATATATATATATATATAACCTCTGTCTGTACATTGATTTTTTTCGCGAAATTTCACGAAAACTTTTTGTTTCACTTTTTATAGACACTATAACTGCATTTTGTTTCTTTGGTGTCAGTTTGTTTGTTACCTTTTCACGCATAAACGGCTTAACCGAATTTTATGAAACTTGGTATGTATATTACTACTAACCTAACTTAGACTTTAGGCTATATTAATAGCCTCAGAGGCGAACAGAAGTGGGGGTTATAAGGGAAGGCAGAAATTAAAAATAGCGATATTTCGTTTCCTATTAGTTTTTCGCCAAATATGAACAGCACAAAAGTTGTTTACTTTGTTATTTAGAGTAACTTTTGTTATAAACACTTTTTTTCGTATACCGAATTATAAACGAGATATACGCTAAAACCTATAGCGGAAGGGAACAATTTTATTTGGGACAAAATACTCAACCGAAATAAATAAAACTCGGTATGTGTATTAGCACTAACGCTTTCATTATAACAAGCCATGCCAACAATTCTAGGGACGGGCAGGAGTGGGGGTTGTAAGGGAGGCCTGAATTTAAAAATAGCAGTATTTCGTTTTCTATTCGTTTTTCGGTAAATATGAACATAACAAAAGTTGTTTATTTTCTTATTTAGAGTAACTTTTGTCATATTCATTTTTGTCTTTTAACAAATTATAAACGAGATATACACTATAAACTAATGCACAGGAGACGGGAAATATAAAAAATATTGAGGAGAGGGAAGTCTTAAATAACAAATATGTAATTATATTATGAACAAATCCACAGCAACGACGGATATGAACCCTAAAGACTGTGACGGGGAAATGTCAAAATATTGTGGAAAGTAAAGACTTGCCAAAAAAATACCATCTTCATTCTAGCTCAAATGAATTCCCGGGCGAAGCCGGGTACCTTAGCTAGTATATATATATATATATATATATATATATATATATATATATATATATATATATATATATATATATATATATTTTTGTATTTGTCTGTTAACGCTCTAGCCAACTGGAGCTTGCCGAATACACATTTCCATTGCAGTCCATTTATTATATTCCCTTTTCTGAAGAGTATATCATTCTCTACCACAAAGCAGTACACTCCAAACGAATGACATAGTAAATATGTTTTGGTACTCATGGTTATGTGGTTTCTTGTTAAAATACTCCTTTTACATTGAATGGCTTGTTTTATATATACAAACTATAACTGTTATTAAAGTCATCATTACGATAATTAAGGTAAATAATTTCCTCTTGAAATTAAATGAAAGATTAGAGTCAATCATGGTAGTGATGGCATGCACTCAACGCAGAAATGAGTTTTTACGTTTATGCACAATAATTAAAAAAGATAAAGATTGCCCAAAGGATAAAATGAATTCTTAAAAAGAGAAATATCTGTTTATTTTTTGTAAAACGGCGACTTTTTTTTATTGGGTGGGTGGGGGGCTCTCTTCTTTCAAGTGTATAGGTCACTCAATTACCACTCGCGAGATCAATTTCTTCAAAAAGAGTCCCCCCTCGCAGGTAAAATAGCTTCTCAGATTGAGTTTCATCCCCGTAAAAGAATGAAGTGGCTCTTTGTAGGAGCATAAAGATTTATACGGCACGAGAAGAGAGGGAAAAGGCTATAGTGCACATGTAAAAAAAGCTGATAAAAGAGCTAAATGTGAGAGCCTATGGGCTGCCGAGTGGCTAATCCCAAACTGGGCGATTATTTTTAGTAGCCTACTCGAATCCAGGGGAAGAGGCCCTTCAACAACCCCTGATCCACTTTACGCTAATACCGCCGACTTACGTTGTTATACACCTTAAACCTAAATGTAACATTTAATTGTAAAACTGGCATCTTTATATTTTGCACTCCTATAAAAATCTTTTATTCATAACTAACTTTCAACCCCTTCTTTGACTTGTTGAACTAATGTGGTTGCTGGTATAAATAAACAGTCGGTCACGAAGGGGCTGCGTAAACTAAGCCCATTTCTCAGTAGTTGGTACATTACGCATTTATGATCTCAACTCATCATCTATTCTCTATTTCTCCCATAGATAAAAGACTATGTAAACAGGAACTGAAACACATGCTGCATATGAGATATTTAATAGATGTGAAAGGAATGCTAGAATTAAAAAGTGTTAAATAAGGGTACTCTCTCACAGACAACACAAACGTTTTTACATATACTTTATTACTGCACAACATGTAGTCAAAATAGATCAAATTTAATAATGAACATAATTTTAAAAGGAGGTAATTGGCCAGAACCACCTCATATTATATTTAACAAATATAATAAAGAATTTATAAAGTTTATCAAAAGTATAGATATGGATGTAGCAAAAATTCATTAGAATGTGAAGTTGATTGTGAGGAATGGTAATTATAATTCAATATATTTACCTTACATAGACTCGCAAATTAAACATCGTTGAGTTTAAGTTTAATTTTAATTGACATGCTTTTGTTCTTATTGTATTTATTTATTTACTTTTCATTTCATTTATTAATTCTGTTTGTAATTACCATACTTATTTTAACATTGTATTTTATTTTTTATATTTATTTATTTTTTTTCATTTTTTTTTAATTTTTATTTTATTTCTTGAAAACTATGATGTATTTAAACATAATAATACATGTAATATGCCATGTGGCAATGGAACATGTATTCGAATAAATAACTCCTCACAGGGTTACTATGAGAAGAAAAAAAAAAAAAAAAAAAAAAAGAAAAAAAAAAGGGTACTCTCTGTCACAATTTCTTTACAATACGCTCATTTAAGAGGATATTGAGATAATGAAAGAATCAACCAAAGGTTTAAAGATTAACCCTAAATCCGTTCATGTCATCACATTTTCAGATGAAATCGCACTGATCAATTCAGTGAGACGGCCGAAGTGGAGATAATGGAATGCAGTCCTAAAGGACGCCCTAGATCAGTCTAAACCCAAGATAAATTCACAAACAAATGTATTCGTAGTTGAAGGGAAAGAAAGCCAAGGAAATATAATTGTTTGAATTGGAATCATTATACATGAAAAACTGATGTCTTGTTATCTATGGTGCATCATCACTGAAGACAATGATAGCAGAGCTGAAGTCGATAGAAGAATAGCCATATCTAGACAAATTTTCCACAGCAAAAAAAAAGGTCCATGACTCAGGGGCTGCGGAAACTAAGCAGATTTCCATCGTGAAGTTGAACAATAGGTAAATCTATATAGTGGTAGCACAATAGCACAGTCAATGCCAAGTGAATAAATACAAACAATAATAAGAAACCTCCCGACGGAAGCGGAAGAAAAACAATTACTGAAATATATTAGAATATAACATTAATTTTATTGATAACTATTTGCTATATCTAGCAGGATAATTTATAATGGATCAGAATAATTTTTATCTCATTCAATCAAGTTTTAGTAGTCCAAGAACCTAATACGGGTGGGCACCATTACATATTTGCATGTATGTCGTATAATGAAGGTCTCTTGAAAATAATATTTGTAATTTAATCTTCGAATAATGTGTTTTATGATATAAAAGAGTATTGTTTATGTAACATAAGTAGAAGTGGGAATTTGCTAAAGGCTGAAAACTAAAAAATGCAAATATCTCGATCATTTAATTAGCAATAAGATTGATTCTATACAATTTTTCGATCCAACGTATAGTAACGGAGATATTTCGAAATTCCCCCCTCTCAACTGCCCGGTTTCAGCCATTAACGAACTTGATCTTTCTTTTTACATAAAACGTTTAAATATGGAGTTTGGTAACGATCAAACAAAAATTGCGACCGCTAGAGTGTCTCAACAGACAAATATAAATATATATATACTTATAAAGTTGTTAGAACGTACCTCATTTTTGTAAACTCCTGGGTAGAGGATTCGATGGACATTTGAAGGAAAGTTTTTTATTTTGAAAGAATCATATCAGTGAGAACGACCTCAATTACAAATAAGAATGTTTTAAACTAATAAAGCATATCATTGTATGGTTCCTAAAAAATTGCCAAGTGATTCGTTTAGAGTACACTACTTTAAGCTAGCAAAAATTGGCTACTTCACAAAAGGGAATATAATACTTTCCAAATAATGAAAATGTGGGAAGTTGAACTGAAAAAAATAATCTTGTGTAAGGTCCGCTAAAGAAGGGCAAGTTATAAAAGAAAATAACTATAAACAAGGCCATTGGTAGAAATGGGAGAGTGAATCGTCTTTGCCATATCATAAGGCACAACGACTTCATCACAAATATATTTGAAGATAAGGTAAATGGACATAGGTGGAGGGAGGCCTAGAAAATCATTTTTTCGAGGCAACAAACATCTTATGGATTTTGGTGGGTTTACTAATATCAAAACATTAGCTTTCAAAAGAATACAATGGTAGCAATTAAAAGGCGTAGCATTTAAAACATGATGAGATATTTAGTGACTGTCATACTTGAAGTGGAAATTTGATGTTTATTTCAATATAACACGCTTCAATCTTGGCTATAAAATATATAGTATATGTGTGCATAAATGAAAATAATAATTACTGGCAGTTATAGAGCGGGCTAGGTACAAAGACACCCTCCAGTAACTCTCGCAACTGTTTAATTACTAATTAGTTGAAGGCACTTTCCGACATCGAAACTACCAAGAACTACATAGTTACGAACCAGTGAACAGTAAATGTATACAGAGTTTCATCTCCATTCAATCTCAACGAGCCGTTGTATTAAAAATGTAAATTAACTTTATTTATAAAATAGAAAATAAAACTTAATTTGGACGTTTAATATATCAATGTGTCTAATTTAAGTTAGTAATATCGGCCGGTTTCCCTGATGATAAGGAAAATCAGCTAATGAGGTCGTACTTATGACGCGATTTTCGAAAATTTCCATCGATCCTACCCCGGAGATGACGGAAATGAATGACCCCGTTCAAAATAATATAAATATATATATATATATATATATATATATATATATATAGTCTGTTAACGCTCTAGATATTTTTGTTTGATCATTGCCAAAACTCGATATTTAAGCTTTTCTGTAAAAAGAATGATCAAGTTTGTTATTGGCTGAATTCGGACCAAAAATTAAATGTACTATAAATATTGTTATATAGAATTATTCTCTATCTTGTATATTTAACGAGATATTTGCATTTTTCAGTTTTCAACCTTTAGCAAACCCCCACATCTACTCATGGCATATTAATAATGAGCTCTTATATCATGAACCACTTCATTCGAAGCTTAAATAGCAAATATTGTTTTCAAAAGACATTTATTATACGAGATACATGCAAATATGTTCTACTGATGCACCCCCCCCCATCCAGTCTGTGTTCTAGGTCTACTAAAATTTGAGTGATTGAGATAAAAATTATTCTGATTCATTATAAATGACTGTACTAGATATAGTAAATAGCTTTCAATAAAATTAATATGTTATATTCAGATATACTTCAGTAATTATTTTTATTTATCTGTTTAGGTCTGAGAAGGTGGCAGACGTGTTTATTTACAACTGAGACGTTTTCCGTTGGGAGGTTATTAAAATTGGATGAAGAACTTTCATTCATCAACTGATTTCAGTCATCAACAAACTTGATTTTTTCGCAGAGAGAAAAAGACGTCCAATTCTTCACAAATTTTTATGTTAGTGCTGAAATAAAAATTTGTGAAGAATTGGACGTATTTTTCTCTCTCCAAGTATATATTCTTTACTTCCAACACACTGCTGTGGAAATTGATTTTTATTTTTATGTAGAATGTTTAAATACCGAGTTTTGTAACGATCAACAAATAATAATTGCTGACCGTTGGAGTATATATATATATAGCTTTTCCAGGTCTATTTAAACTTTTTCCAATCAATTTGGACTATTTCCAAACCAAATTCAACCTTTTCGAAAACAATTAAACCTTTTCCAAAAAAAATTAGACTTTTTCCAAATCAAATTCAACCTTTTCCAAATCAATTTTAACTCTCACTTTAAATTCCTTACTAAGATCTTTCTAAACATTACATGAATTCTGGTGTGTAGAATAATAATGCACATTCATTTTATAGGTATATTTTATTTAAAGTTTGAAAATAAAGAACAACGGTTTAATTAAACTTCAGTAGTAATATTAATAGTTAAATTGTAAATAATAACATTATAAAGAAATTAATTAGTAGTCGTATAAATAGTACAATAATAGTATAAAAAGTAATAAATGGAATAGTGAAAAAAAAACAATATTGAATAAGTATGTAAATAAAGTGTTAAAGAGGTATGTATATGTATGTAAAAAATAGAAAAAATAATAAACTTAATGCAAAGAGTCGCCGGAGGTTGCTTTAGGAAGTTGGAGCAGGATATCCATTAACCAGTTGGTACAATCAGTGGCCGTGATGGAAGAAATACTATTCTCTATAACCTCAACCAGAATGTGTTCTCCGGCTTCGCTCAGAACATTTCTAGCCCCAAGTTTTATTTTGGAAAACGCTTTCTCTGCTGGATTTAACATAGAAGAATAAGGAGGTAGGTACTTCGCTACAAGATTAAGCTCCTCCAAAGCTTCTTTTACTTGTTCAGCTCGATGAGTTCGTGCGTTGTTCATGATCAAATAGTATTGGTCTGAATCGTTAAGCTTCTCATGGAGTTCTGTTAAGAATTCTGTAAACCTCAGAGCATTGCAGTTTCCAGCTGCTATTATTTTAAAATGTATTATCTTCTGACTATTTAAAACTAATACAAGAGTGACATTCCTTCCTCTTATTGTCGGAACATTTAACACAGCACGATTCCCCTTTTTTGACCTAGCTTGGCTTCTACGAAGGTGGAGATTGAAACCAGATTCGTCGATGAATATCATCTTTTCTCTTTCTGTTGGTGCCCACCCATTGAATCCAATAGCATATTCTTTACGTTTATTTTTAGTTTCTATGGAATTCATTCGATCTACTTCCTTATATGCTTTTTTTAACGTGATTCGAAGTGTTCTCAATCCATTAATTTTTTTTATATTTTTTTAACTAAGAATAGCTTTAGTGTTCTGCCAGGTCCTTCTTCGATCACCTGTTCGATTTCTGCTAGAACGTCTGGAGTCAACGATTTGCGGCGCGTCCCTCCTCTAATTATATCGATTAGTTGGCTATTATTAATTTTATACTTTTTTAAAATGGATTTGGCTGTTCCCAACTTCAAACCCGATATTCGGGCAGCGTCCTTCACATCATGTCCATCCTCATACAAATTTATAAACATTGTTTTTTGTTCTTTGGAATTTTTGTTGTAATTACCTCGACGTTGTCTTCTAAAATGTGGGAGATCTGGCGCAGAATCAACATTGTCATCAGTATCACTGGAACTTACTATTGTGCGATTAGTTCTTCGGTTGAGAACAGTAGGACGAAATTCTTCGTCAGAAGAATCACCTGAACCACTCATTATAATTGTAATATACTATATTATAGTGGCCTCCTTTGCGAAAATTCTGGTTTAATGAGAAGGACTGAATTATTAAATCCCTCTTCAATCTAAAGCAAAACATAATAACAACAAGGACAGAAGAATTATACTCTTATTTACAGTTTTAATTGATTTGGAATTAGCAAGAATAGATGTCTAACATGTTTACTTAAATGTTTACCCATTAAAGAATAAGATCTAATCGAATTAAGCTTTTGTCGAATTTGAAATGGAAAAAGTTCAATTTGATTTGGAAAAAGTTCAATTTGATGGGGAAAAAGTCTAATTTGGTTTGGAAATAGCCCAAATTGATTGGAAAAAGTTTAAATAGACCTGGAAAAGCTATATATATATATATATATATATATATATATATATATATATATATATATATATACATATACAGTTTTGAGTGAACCTCATTTTCGTCATCTCTTGGATAGGGTTGATGGACATTTGTGAAAATGTTTCGAAAATCGCGACATGAGTACGACCTCAATAGCTGAAATATGTTAAAATACCGATAAATATAATTTAATTATAGTAATTCATCTCAAATATTGTTTATTGTATTGACTTCTATAGATGAGAATATTATTATAGAAATATAATGACGTTAACTACGTCAACAAAATACCAGAGAAAATGTGGACACAAAATTGGATAAAACTCTAAATTTCAGGTAAACATCTCTGCATTTCAATACTCATAAATATTATTGTATCTGCGCTTTGTGCATACATTACTGAAAATGTAAGGCCATTTATGACTGGTTCATGTAATGCGTTCTCAGATTCATGATGGTGAAATAAAATTGTTAGTTAGAAAGGAATGAATGTCCTCTTACACCTTGATACACACTTAATTAGCAAATTGCAGATTTATTTGTCTTTCTCGTTCATAGACATACCTACAATGAATAAACCATGAGAATATAATTATATTAGACATTCAGAGGAGATAAGCAAAATTCACTACTTAATACTCAAGGGACGATAAGGCTTCCGAGATTCCCAATTATTTTGAAGGAGACCTCCCAACCTATTCCAATGAATATCAAGTGAAACTCAACTAATCTATAATAGATATGCATTTCGCTTTTCAAAGATAAAATTTTTCAAGACCATTTCTGATCCGTATGAAATATTCCTTCGGAAAACGAAGTCAATTTTAAATGGAAAAGGAATATCAATAAGCATTTAGAACGCAATTAAAATTCTATTAGCGTGTTGACTCCTCCCTTTGAATTGGATGGCACTCTCGAGATGGTTACGAGCCCATGAAGGAATCGAATTCAACGACTAACAGTATAATTAAGTGGGAGCCCTATGGTAGTTAGTGGAACAGTTTGAGCTTGAAAATTTAATTGGAATATTGTATTCTCGGATCGAAAAGGGCCTGGCTTAAAACCCAAACATATTAAGCTAATAGATTAGTCTGAAAGACTTTTTATGCATTGATAAAGCTAGTGATATGCATTTCTAGCATATCTCCCTCGAAGGAAATCAGCTATGTGGTTGTACACGTGGCCCAATTTTCGAAGAATTTATGTTTTATCCATCGATCATACCCAGGAGACGAAAATGAGATCCGATGAAAACTTATATATAGAAAGTGAGTGATCAGCTCGACATACAACCCCGTTATCCAAGGAGGACGTGGATAATGTCTCCAGTAGACTGATGGGCCCCACTGTATCCGGAGTCTGTTCACACTGTCAGCCTCCCTGTGGATGAGACCTAGGAGAATCATAATCTTCAGTTATCCCGAAGGGATGTCAGAAGTATATACTCAATAGATTCCCTCAGATCCACACGCTCAGCGACACTACCGCGCTCTGGCAGCGAATTCTTCAACTAAAAAAGTCCGTCACGCAGGGGCTGCGTAAACTAAGCAGATTTCCCACGTGAAGTTTTACAATAGAGAAATCTGCCTAATAACAACTGTAGTAGTAAGAAACCTCTAAACCTAAAACATTATTTAGGGCGTAATAACCCAGAAGTTACTAGCCCCAAAAAAACAGTTAACCTAACCTCTAAACCTATTCACGAGGGACGAGTAGTTATGGAAACGGCCGCCAGAGCCGAACATAGCCTACTGGTGATCACACGCAGATTACAAATGCCAATATCTCGGTTAATATTCAAGATAGAGAATAAATGCATATAACAATATTTATAGTAAATTTAATTTGCAATAAGATTGGTTCTATACAATTTTTCGATCCGATGCATAATAACGGAGATATTTCGAATTTTTGAAAATCCCTCCTCCCACTAGTCCGATTTCAGCCGTTAACGAACTTGATCTTCCTTTTTACATAAAACGATTAAATACCGAGTTTGGTGACGATTAAACAAAAATTGCGACCGCTAGAGTGTTAACAGATATATATATATATATATACTAGCTCAGAATATATATTTATAGATTTAATTATATAAATATAAACATACTTTTGAATTTTTTTTTCCCCGGTGAGGTACCTGATATTTTTATATATATATAGATATAGTTTTGAACGGACCTCATTTTCGTAATCTCCTGGGTAGGATCGATGGACATTTGAAGAAATTTTTCGAAAATCGCGTCATGAGTACGACCTCAATAGCTGATTTCCCTTAGGGGAAATCTGCTAATAGCAGTCATCAGTATTAGACTATGTTTTGTTATATCTTTCTGACGGGGGTAGCGTGGCCGAGTGGTCTAAGGCGCTGGTTTTAGGCACCAGTCCGAAAGGGCGTGGGTTCGAATCCCACCGCTATCAGAAACTTTTTTTTTCTATATTTAATGTTAGGTTTCGTTTTTAGCAAAAAGAAGGTTATTGAGATAACTGGAGAAAGTTATTATGACGATTATTGAGGTCGTACTCATGATGTGATATTCGAAAAGTTTCCTCAAATATCCAACGATCCTATCCAAGAGATGACGAATATGAGGTCCGTTCAAAATTATATAGGTGTGTGTGTGTATGTGTATATATATATATATATATATATATATATATATATATATATATATATATATATATATATATATATCAGTTAACGGTCTATCGGTCGCAATGTTCATTTGACGATTCATGTAAAACTGAAGTTTGTTGATGGCAGAAATCGAACCTGTGGGAGGAGGGAATTTGAAAATAGTTCCATTATTATAAGTCGGATCGAAATATTTTATAAAATAAATCTTATAGAAAATTTAATTTCCTATAAACATTTCTATATGCAGTTTTTTACTATTTTCAATAATAGCCAAGATATTATTGTGTGATATTTTGTTGTTCTGCAAATTTTCAATGGAAATGCGTCCATCTTCGTCAGGCAATTAATTTAAATTAATTTGAATAGCTACTTCAATCATATGGTTTGGGTTTTATTTAATATGGTTTTCCATGTCTCAGAGAGAGTGACACCGTCCACGCCGTTTATCGTATTCGTTCTCTTGTTAATTTCTATAGCCTCTAGGACTAATCTTTTACCGAGATGATCCTCTCTGTGTAAAACTTTGGTCTCATCGAATTTAATTTGGTGAGAACAAATACTGGCGTGCCTGGCTATGGCGGATGTCTTTGTTCTCTGGTGTTTCAGATCAGCCATGTGTTGGCTGACTCTTGTCGCAGTCTTTTTTCCAGTCTGTCCCACGTAAACTTTACCGCAATCACATGGTATCATGTAAACACCACTATCTTGTAAAATTTGGCTGTCTTTTGGACTTCTTAAATAATCACTGACTATTTTGTGGGGTTTAAATACTGTCCGTAAATTACGGTAATATTATATGATAATAGTTGTAACATTATTTAGTACCAGTTGTTACATAATATAATAGCTGTAATATAATAGTCATAAAATAGTAAGAATCAGTAAACGATAATAAAACATAGACATAGCTGATATACAAACATATAAGGTCGTGACCATGCTGGATGTAAACCTTAAGGAAGGCTGCAACCAGTTAGCTTTGTACAATATCAAATGTACCTTCACATTTAAGTCATTCTAGTCTTGGTAAGTACAAACGACATAAACGCCGCACTGTAACACTGTATTTAAATAACAATGTGCAACATATATATAATGTAGCACCTGTTTACAGTCCTGAAAAAGAGAAAATAAAATTCTCGAAATATTGGCCTAGTCTAAAACTTCTTGCTTCAACAGTGACCACAAGCCTCAACAAACAACCACACCAAATTCAATAATAACCTGGTCGAAAACATCTATACGATTATATATATATACATATATATGTGGTGTGTTGTTCTTTTCGGAGTTTTGGTCAATGTTGGTGAAATGAATCTTAGTTTATGCCGATATTTCGAGAATCTTTATTTTCTCTTCCTCAGGGCTGTAAAAATTACATGTACTACATTATAATATTGCACATTGTTGTTATACATTATCATTTCACCAACATTGACCAAAACTTCGAAAAGAACAACACACCACATATAAATACAACCTGGTCGAAAACATCAGCACAATATATATATATATATATATATATATATGGGTGTGTGTATAAATAATGAGAATTTTATTTATTCATTTCAGACTGTGTAAATAGCTTTAAATTATATTATAAGCTCATGCCCAATCTAAATTTAATGGAAGCGACGATGGGAGTGTATTTATTTAGTAATATGGGCAATATCCGGTGTGAGACCCAACTCTAATACTATACCAACATATGATATGACTGTAATTATTTCTGCGTTTGGTTTTAATTATCGCTACACAAAACCCTACATCGCATCGGCAATCTAAATAAAAATGACAGGATTTCATTGTATGCTGTAATTACTGAAATTATATATTCGGTTTCATTCAACTGGAGTGAGGTGAAATTAACCCTTAAAACAGCAGTAATGGCTGGATATTTCATAGTTTCCTTCAATAGTCCAGAACCTCTCAGGTTTTATACCCGTTACAGTTTGTACGTATCTACATGCATATATATTTTCATTTTTTACTTATTTCCTTCCTGGGTAACCCTTAAGGAAGAGATTTTATTTCCCACATGACCTTAACATCCTTTTTAAATGGTACATGTTTTATATTAACAAATGTTTTCTTTTTAATATGAATTACAAAAATACAATGAAGAATTACGTATACAAAAAACATATGGCTTTTTTATTAATTTTCTAACTTAGTAATGTAATGAATCTCAGATTGCATCATAAATGGCCTTATATTTTATATTTTGAATAATGCCAGCTCATTAAGATTATTATTTATGAGTACTTAAATGTCTAGTTTTTACATGTAAAATAGAGTTTTATCCAATTTGGACTTAAGTCACCATATGCTCTAGCATTTTAGCAGATTTCCCTTGAGGGAATTTCTTCAAATGTCCATCGATCTGACCCAGGTGATGACGAAAATGAGGCCCGACTATATAAATAAATATTTGTATGTTAACGCTCTAGCGGTCGCGATTTTTTTTAGCGTTACCCAACTAGATATTTAATCGTGTTATGTAAAACTAAATATCAAGGTTATTAATGGCTGAAATCCGAAAAGAAGGAGAAGGTGAGTTTAGAGTGGGAATTTCGTAAACTCTTAATATCTCCGTTATTATGCGTCGGATCGAAAAATTGTATAGAACCAATCTTATTGCAAATGTAATGTTGTATGTAATTTCACTATCTTCATTATTAACCGAGATATTTGCTCTCATGTCATATTAACAATAAGCTGTTATATTATGAAGCACATTATTTGAAACCTGAATACCAAATATTCTTCTCATTGAACTTTTACTTTTTAAGGTCAATGTAAATACGTGACGCACTTGGAAAACTGCTTAGTTAACGCAGCCCCTGCGTGACGGATTTTTTTTTAGCATACTTTTTAAATGGTTTATTCCACTTATGAAATAGAAATTTTTGCTCAAAAGGCCCATTTCTGTTAGACTCTTTACTTTTTTTACGGTATTTCTTTTTTCGGTTAGTAGACTTCAGGCAAGTGTCTGTCTGTTCTGTAGTAATGTCACAGTAAAAATATGGTTGATCTGTTAGGCCAAAAAGATTAAAATAAGAGTTTATTTCTCTATGACCTGTTAACAGATGTGTCAAATAATAGTCTGTTGATGTTTGTTCTAAATACTTTTTAATATGTGGAAATGTTGTAATTTCATGGTCAAATGTTGCCATTTATTAATTACGTCAGATAGTAATCGTGTTTTCAAGTGTGGTTTTATCCCCCCATATGTAACCGTTTCATCCAATGCTTGTATACCCCTACTTCAATTCATCGGAATTTTACTTATAAAAAGAGAATATATGGTGAGATGAGATCACCATTGTTTCATCCAGCTCGATGGAAATCTACTTAATTTGCGCAGCCCGAGAGCTTTTTTATCATTTTTAATGACACATTGGTCAGTCCTTTACCATGATATTAGCAGATTTCCCTCAAGGGAAATCACCTATTGAGGTCGTACTCATGAGGGGTTTTTCGAAACATTTCTTCAAATGTCTATCAATCCCACCCAGGAGATGACGAAAATGAAGTCAGTTCAAAATTATATATAAACTCGATATTTAATCGTTTTATGCAAAAAGAATGGTCAAATTCGTTAATGGCTGAAATCGGACCAGTGGGAGAGAGGGGGTTATAAGAGGGGGGGGGGTTCAATATATCTCCGTAACTTTGCATGGGATTGAAAAAGTGTATAGAGCCAATCTTATTGTAAATTAGATTTACTGTAAATAATGTTATATACATTTGTTCTCTATCTTGAATATTCACCGAGATATCTGCATTTTTATTAAGCGTGTGCGGATAACGGACGAGATGAGATCGGTTCTATTCGTAAGTTTCCGCCAAAACCTAGTTCCATTTCCGTAACTGTTCGGTTCTCGTGAAATTGGTTTAGAGAATTGAAGCTTCTATTTTGTAGGATATATACAAATACGTTCTGTTGATATCCCCCGCCTCCTTTAGTTCCTGGACTATTTTAAATGATTAGCTCCAACCACGTCGCCGCAAGAAGTGGGCGCAACGTCGGGTGTGTGCTTGCAACTCGAGGTGAATTGTCCTGGGGAGTTGACGAATTTGAACAGCAAACTTGAAGAGTTTGATTTCGCTCCAGTATTATTTACTGATCATTGAACCGAAAAGCAAGATGTTTGCGAAAGCAATGAAGCCTACATTGAGGCATATTGGGGCGGTTCCTAGGACGAGCGGTAATGAAAGGAGAGAGGCAGGGCTCACGGATAACATTTTCGAAGAAACAGTAAAAAGGCGAGTGAGGGAGAGCCCATTACCGTGGGAAACTCACATTCCCTCAAAGGCTTCGGAGATTTCTTTTCGAAATTTGACTTTTGATCTGATGCTTGAGAGGGCTAACTGGATTATCTCTTGAGCTTTGTTGGCAAATTCCTAAAGCATTCGAAGAAAGCTCCACGGTCAATCGAGTTTAGACCTCAAGAAAATCAATCTATACCGCATAACATCATTTCTTCTGTATAAAATGAAATTTATCTATTAACGTCTACTTCTTGGTATGCAATGGCTAATTGGGGTGGGTTATCTAACACCCTTTTCTGCAGAATTCCCTTAAGGAAAATCAGCTAATAAGGTCGTAGTCATGACGCGATTTTCAAAACTTTTCTTCAAATGTCCATCAATCCTACCCAGGAGATGACGAAAATGAGGTCCGTTCAAAATTATATATATATATATATATATATATATATATATATATATATATATATGGTACTTGTGTATTATATCCACCACATTTTAGTTCCAATAGTTCCACGGTGCGCTACTGAAGTGCGACGCTAGCTCTCCCAGGCTAATGAGGTTATCTTTTGTTATAGTTGCGTTTGCTGTTTAGTGTTTCTTATTCGTTTAAAAATGCCTTTTTGGGGTTTGCCAACGAGTGAAGAAGACGCAGTTAAATATTTACAGGAGAGGAATATTTTGGATATCAGAAGAAAGTGTTCTAAATCGCATTATATGAAACTTAATAGTGGAAAAACTATTTTTTGGAAGTGTAATGTAAGAAAGTGTGGTGAGCAAGTCGGCGTAATGATTCAAGCATCACCTTGAATCATATTTGGGAGAGTTCATATAGCGACAGCACCATGCGAAAGGAAATGGTGACACATTTTAGTGCATTTTAAATTCTATATCCACATATTTTCCTCCGAAATGTGAATAAAATGTTTTATTTTTAAAAATTGTGTTTTCTTTTATTTTGCATTATAATTCCTTAGAAGGTTATAAGGTAAGTATAACCACCTTTGCCTGCGAGGAGCGGGTTAGAGGAGTAGTAATAAAATAGTTTAAAAATCTAAATATCTCTGTTACTATAAGTCGGATCGAAACTTTGTATAGGACCAATCTTATTGCAAATTAAATGTACTATAAATATTGTTCTATACATATTTTCCGTATAATGAGCATTAACCGAGATATTTGGATTTTATAGTTTTCCGCTTTCAGGAAACCTCCAATCCTACTCATGTTATATTAATAATAAGCAGTTATACCATGAAACACTTCATTACAAGGTTAAATACGAAATATTGTTTTCATTGAACTTTTACGTTGTGAGATATATGCGTTCTGTTATCCTGAGATATATGCGAATACGTTTTGTTGACCCCCCCCCCTTCTTTTATTCTTGGATTATTAAAATTTAAGCAATTGAGATTAAAATTATTCTGATTCATTACAAATTACAGCATTAGCTATAGTAAATAGTTTTCAATAAAATTAATGTGTTTTATTCAGATATATTTCATTAATGGTCTTTCTTTCCGGTATAGGATTCAGGTTGGCTAACCTTTTTGTTTACAATTCAGACGCTTTCCACTGTAGAGTTATTAACTTGTAACTGAATTTCTCATTACTCTTTGTATTTATTCTCTTAATATTTGCGGAGGTGTTAGGAGTATGTATATTTATCTATTGTAAACTTATGCGTGAGATATCTGCTTAATTTAAGCAGCCCCTGAGTTTCGGACTTTTCCCATTGACCAGGATGGAATCCACCATAGCTATACCATGTAAGATTAAGGCCAACGACTTAACACATAAGCTAGCCTGAGCCTCTTTTCTGAATAAAATTATGGATATTAAATTAAAGAGCTGACTATTGCAAGACTACGGTTTGCAGAAACCAGCTTATACTCACATAGCTGCGAATCGGGTTACGTTTAGTAAGGCTTATTTGTCTGTAAATGTTCTTGTAGCAATTCAAATTAATACCCAGACCCAAGATGGACAGGTTGCAGGTATAAAGTACGGATAATAAATATATATAAGCATATATATTTGTCTCTTAACGCTCTAGTGGTCAAAATTTATCTTCCATCGTTATCAAATTCGCCATTTAATCGTTTTATTTATTCGCTATTTAGCTGTTATATATTTGGATGTTTTAGTTTTCATACTTAATTAAACCCCCACAACTACTAGACGTCATATTTAAAATAAGCTGGCATATCACGTACCACTTTATTCTAAGCTTATATACCAAATACGGCTTTCAAGACACAGTTATTATGCGAGTTGCATGCAAATTTGTTTAGTTATGTGATCTATACCATACTCGAAATTTAACCATTTCTGCCAACACTAAAGATAATATTTGTTCCCAGAATAGTGGGGGGTTTATAGGGAGTGATTTAAAAAGTTGAAATATATCCGTTATTATGAGTTAGATCGTAAAATGTTATAGAACCAATCTTGTTAAACTCTTAATGCTCTACAATTGTTCTTCTATGCAATTTACATTAACTCAAATACAATTCCAGTTATTCGTATTTCCTTGTTTTAGCCCTTAGAGGATATGTGGTGAGATGAGGTGACAAGCGTGCTGTACCAGCATGTAAGAAATCTTAGCCTTAGTTTATACAACCGATGCGTGACGGACGGTTTTTTGATAGACATAAATACGGTAAAATACATAATAATAGTTATTTATTATACAAGTGACGAAAGTAGATCATTTTACAACTCGAGTGAAACGTTTACCAACACGAGCGAAGCGAGTGTGGTAGTTTCACGAGAGTTGTAAATTCTACTTTCGTCACGAGTGTAATATTAATTTTTTTCTGTAATCGTGTAATACATGATCAGATCTAACCAGAATATGAACAAAATTAGGATGTTGTGAAGGTATGTTGTTGGTAGGTTATAAGCATGGTTGTGAAAGGTTATAAGCATAGTTATAAAGCGACTAGTTGTGAAGTAGTGCAGTTATAAAAAAGTGCAGTTTATAAACAAGGAAGGTAATTATTATTATATTTAAGTTTTAAAATATATTGATTATTTCCACCAATAATTCATTCACATTTCAATTTATTTTGTTAAAATAAATTGTTACAATGTTAAGAAACATTTAAAAGCATTTAATTTCCAACTTCAAATTATTTTTTTATTTATACTTATTACTAATTAAGAAGGCAATTCACTTTCTTCACTCTATTGCGAAATGTTTCACTTTCTTCACTCATTTCAGTTTAGTAATGTTACCGTTATTCAACGATTACAGAAAAAGCATATTTTAATCTCAAAAATATTCATTCTTACTTTTTCACATCCGATGATAAATTTCATTGATTAGCTTTCATTTTTCAAGGTGTATATTTCTAGAAGGTGTTGGTCAAATAATTTAATCGTCCAAGAAACTTGACATTTTTTTTAAGAATAAATATTTTACTAGCGATTCTAAATACCTAATATGTGAACTGTGCACGCCTGTATGCTTGAACTCTTAGGGTATTAATGCATTCAATCTGATAAAATTAAAGGATGTTTATTTTTCTATGGACATGCGCAAACACATTATTATTTTCATAATGGAAGTACTAATATTTCAAAATGTATACATTATAAAACGGTATTGGACAATGCACTTCGATGATCTCTTAATAGCTAGGCAAGTATAAGTGTTTTTGGCTGAAGTACTTCAGATGATTTAGGGATATAAGCTGGAAATAACTGCAAGATTTTAGTAATAATAAAAGACGGTAATAAAGCTGTGGAGATTGCTCGATGTTAAAACTAATCCCTGAGGTACATTTAATGGGCTTTGCCTCATCGTTACTAGTCATAAAGACATAATGGCAAATATAAACTGGCGAATAGCTGCTGGTAATAGCTACGTCTATTTCGTCTATTAATCTCTGCAATTTAAAGGGTAGTTATGGCATTTGCAGATAAACAATACTATTTAAATATATGAGTATAAAAATAAAAAGTCCGTCACGCAGAGGCATCGTTAACTAAGCAGATTTCACACGAGCGTCACGTTTTGGCATTTATCCCTAAACGTAAGAGTTCAATGAGAATAATATTTGGTATTCAGGCCTCAACTAATGTGCTTCATGATATAAAAGCTTATTGATAATATGACATGAGTGGGAGTGGGTGTTTACAGAAGGCCGAAAACTAAAAAATGCAAATATCTCGGTTAATATTCCATTTAGAAAGAAAATATGTATATTACAACAGTCATAGAACATAACATCTTCAATAGAGTCAATTCTATACAATTTTTCGATCCGACGCATAACAACAGAGATATTTCGAATTTTCGAAATTCTCCCCCTCTAAATACCCATGGTCAAATTTCAGCCGTTAACGAACTTGATCTGCACAAAATAATCTTGTTTACAAAAAACTTTTAAATATCGAGTTTGGTAATGATCAGACAAAAATTGCTACCGCTAGAGCGTTAACAATATCTATCTATCTATCTATCTATATATAAAATTGTAACTTCTGTACATTGATTTTTTCTCGAAATTTCACGATACTTTTTCGTTTCACTTGCCCTAGACACCATAACTGCATTTTGTTTCTTTCGTGTATGTTTGTTACCTTTTCACGCATAAACGGCCGAACCGAATTTTATGAAACTTGGTATCTATATTAATACTAACCCAGATTAGACTTTAGACTGTATTAATATTCTCTGAGACGAACAGGAGTGGGGGTTATAAGGGAAGCCTTGAAATTTAAAATAGCGATATTTCGTTTCCTATATATATATATATATATATATATATATATATATATATATATATATATATATATATATATATATAGTTTTGACCGGACCTCATTTTCGTCATCTCATGGGTAGGATCGATGGGCATTTGAGGAAATGATTCGAAAATGTCGTTATGAGCACGACCTCAATAGCTGGATTCCCTTAGGGGAAATCTGCTAAAAGATCCGTCACGCAGGGGCTGCGTATAGTAAGCAGATTTCCCACCTGCTGGTATAACACACTAGTAATGTCATTCACCATATATATATATATATATATATATATATATATATATATATATATATTCTCTATTTATAAGTCCAAATTAATCAGTAGTGGTAGGGGTTTACTGAAGGGTCAAAACAAGAAAGTGCTAATAGCTCGTTCAAGCGAGCTAATGGAAAATGTAAAAAACGACAACAGTAGTTTAACAAGTTATTTTATATTACATTTTTCGACCCGGCACATAATAACGGATATATTTTGAATTTTCGAAACCCCTCCTCTAAGCCCCCACTATTCCATACCTAATTCCAGCCACTAATATGAAATATGACCTTCAGTGTTGACAGAAAAGTTTAAATATCGAGAGTTGTATAAATCAATTAAATATTTTCGAGGAAGAACATAAAAACTTTGATGGTGCCTTCGCAAAACGAGTTTCCATCTACCTCGCAGAATAAAGGTCTCTGGAAAACAATATTTGATATATAAACTTAGGATAAAGTATCGCACCATTCCGTATCCGATTTCCGTCATTAGCTAATACCATATTTAGTGTGACTGAAACTATTACAAATCGAGTATGGCGTAGAAAAAATAAACATTTTTGAGTTCTTAAATGGTGACGCCATGGCACTACTTAGTTGCATGTACCTCACACATTAAAAATTCAATGAAAACAATATTTGGTGTTTCAGTTTCAGAATAAAAGTGGTTCATGATTTAACTGTTTATTGTTAATATGACTTACTAGGAGTGGGACTTTGCTGAATGCTGAAAACTTTAAAAAATCGGTGAATATTTATGATAGAGAAAATACCTATTTAACAACAATGATAGGCAATTAAACTTGTAGTAAGATTAGTTCTATACATTTTTCGATCCGACGTATAATAACGGAGATATTTTGAATTTTATAAAATTCTTCATTCATCCCAGTCCGATTTCAGCCGTTAAGGCAACACAATCTTTAGTTTTGCCAAAAAAAATTGTATCTCGGGTTTGGTAACGATAAGAAGAAAATTGCGATCGCGAGAGCGGCAACGGACAAGTATATATTATAATATATACATATAATATATAATGTTTTAACGGACCTCATTTTCGACATCTAGGTAGGATCGATTGATACTTGAGGACATTATTCGAAAATCTCGTCATGAGTTCTCTTCCTTAAGGGAAATCAGCTAAAAGCCCATCTGGCGTTTTTAGGAGCTTTATTCAATACTATTTCGAACACCGTTTGAGATTAAAAATTAAAATTAGATCTATTTCTTAAACTCAGTACTTACGACCTGTAGACAATATTTTAGGAAATTCTAAAATGGTCAGGTAAAAGTTTAATTCAAGGTATGACATGGAATGGCCCCTATACAAAATGCTTATGTAACACCATGATTTGCAGAATTTAAACCCCTAAAGCATATGTTGGCAACAACCGGTAAGATTTGATCCGGCCCGCGAGACATTTTGAAAAATCCAATTTAACAAAAATATTACACTACTTACTCCAAATGAGGAAGATGAGGAGAGATTTGTGCGTTTGGCAGTACATACTTATAAATGCGAACAGTTCTTTTCAATGATGAAAGTTAATAAATCAAAACCTCGTACAAGGCTGACTGAAGATAATTTGGAACATTCTTTTCGTCTTTGTATCAGTGGAATTAATCCAAACATCGATGGATTAGTTTCCCAAATTCAAGCTCAAGTGTCTCATCGATTTCGGGTAGCTATTTAACTTTCATTGTTTGTAATAATTCCAAATTTTACAATGTAATTAATGTTGTACCTATTATTTTGTCATTTCATTTTGTTATTTTAATATATTGTGTTATAATTACATTGTTGTTTAATTTCATGTCTGATATCAATCGTAAAAAATTATGAACACTACTTTAAAATCCGCTAATTTTAAACGCGGCCCGCGAACGTATTTGCACACTAAAGTTTGGTCCACAACATGTCAAAAGTTGCCCATACCTAAAGGGACAGTATTATTATTATTTATTATTCATACAATAATCGCATTTCGCAACAGGGCGATTTAGCTACGAATCAGTTATTTAATATACAGCATAATAATTAACATATAAGATATTGAACATATAACATATTTAACCTAAAACATATAATTATTATATTTACGTAAGTATGCTCATTTCTGCAAATATTTTCAGTATTGCCCTACATTATAATTTTTTGAAAATGTTGTTTTGTTTCAAGTATTGTAATACGCGGTCTATATACGGGCTACAGTCATGTAGCAATTCAGTCCAAGTGTATGGTAGGTCTATGTGAGTCCTTAAATAGCAGTCAGTCAGTATATGTTTCATAGTAAGTCTACAGTTACAGTGTTGGCAGTAGGGTTCGTCTTCTCCAGTAAGTAGGTAAGTGTGAGTTAGTCGTGAATGGCAATTCTCAACCTCCTTAAAACTACTACTACTAAAGGGGCAATATACTTCACGATTAAGTATTTCTTGAATCATTACTCAGAAAATTATATTTTAATATTAATTTGATTGTAATAAATATCTCTTGTTGCTGGCGATATTTAAGGCTTCTGGTACATACTCAAATCTAAATATTTGAATTAAAAACTATTTTGATTTTAACCCGCCAGGCTCAGCTAACATTATATAAGCGGGGATTAGCAAGGCTTTCATACAACCAAAGCATCTATAAAACAAGTTTGTTGAAGACTGCAGTTTTTCCATACTCTGAGGTTTTTTTAATAGGAAACTTGTTGGGGAGAATGAAGAAAATTTCTTCCTAACAAAGTAATTTTATGGCATAAAAAAGGGGAGGAGCGAAGGGAGGGGGATGGGGAGGTTTTCCCCCAGAGGAAGTTTGAGGACATTTCATGAAAAAGCCCCTTCTCATTAGCCCCCTCCCCCTTACCTTCCACTTCCGCTTCCGGCTTCTACACTCCAACGGCGAGAGCTAGCGGAAACCTTATCTAAATCTAACCAGGGCATCGGCCTTCTGCATAATTCACTACTTTATCGATTTTTGTATGCCGTCCATTTTAGTTCTTACAATTACTTAAAAGGGAGTATAGGGAACAGGAAAATTCAAAAAGTTCTGTGACTATCTGAGCAAGTAGAGTAGTTCATTCCTAGGACAAAACTTTTAGCAGATTTCCCTTAAAAGAAATCAGCTATTGAGGTGGTACTCATGATGCGATTTTCGAAAAATTTCTTCAAATGTCCATCGATCCTACCCAAGAGATGACGAAAATGAGGCCCTTTCAAATATATATATATATATATATATATATATATATATATATATATATATGTGTGTGTGTGTGTGTGTGTGTGTGTGTGTGTGTGTGTGTGTGTGTGAGTGTGTGTGTGTGTTAACGCTCTAGCGGTAGCAATTTTTGTCTGATCGTTAGCAAACGATTAAATTAAATGTACTATAAATATTGTTATATATATTTATTCTCTATCTTGTATATTTACCGAGATATTTGCATGATAATAAAATGAGGTCGGTTCAAAATTATATATATACATATATATATATATATATACTCGTATGTATGTATGTCTGTTAACACTCTAGCGGTCGCAATTTTTGTTTGATCGTTACGAAACTCGATATTTAAACGTTTTATGCAAAAAGACAGATCAAGTTCGTTAATGGCTGAAATCGGACAGGTGAGGGGGGGGGGGTTTAGAGGGGGATTTTCGAAAATTCGAAATATCTCCGGTACTATACGTCGGATTTGAAAACTTGGGTAGAACCAATCTTATTGAAAATTAAATTTACTATAAATATTGTTATGTGCATTTATTCTATATCTTGAATATTAACCGATATATTTGTATTTATATTAAGTGTGTGCGGATAGCGGACGAGATGAGAACGGCTGATGTCGGTTCTATTAGCGACTTTCCGCGAAAGCTAGTTTCCGTAACTGTTCGGCTCACGTGAAATTGGTTTAGAGACTCGTTACTACTACTGTATAATGCGATGGGTAATTCATTTGGAAATCAAGATTACCCTCTCACTATTTGGGTTTATGCAAGTGATGGTTATCATGAGGGTGGACTGTATAAATGTGGTTAGATGGTGATAGAACAAATAAGTCTATTGAACAGTGTTACTACATAATGCATATAATGTACAATGAAGATATATAAATTAAGAATTACAATATTGAATGCTGATGATTCTGAAGATATGTGTTCAGTTTCTTCTGGTTATTCATTCCCCTTCTTATTCTCTCTCCATCCATATCTTCCCTCCTGCCACCCACCTTGGCTTGAATGCTAGTAAATTAGCCATGGTTTTGTGGCATATTAACAAAATAAAATACTTGATGAGTGTGCTCTCTCAAGAAAGGTAGACTGACTTCTCGTGTCTTTTTTTCCTCTACTCCTGCATTTTGTTCTCTGCTAACAGCTGGAGCTGGGTAGCTCCCAGGACTGACACATAGATGGCAGCACCATGCGGGGGCCTCTTGAAAGGTAGAGAACATACAGTTTTTCGTCTGTTTCATTGAAGATGGAACAACTACTGTTACTAGTATGCAGATTTCTCTATTGTAAAACACCACGTGGGAACTCTGCTTAGTTTACGCAGCCCCTGCGTGACGGACTTTTTTTGTTCAGGCGGAACTACGATTTTAATGGGTAAAATCAATTATTCAGATTTATATAATCCTGTCGCGTTTAACAATTTTATAAACCACGAATATATACATAAACTGACTGATTTTTTAAATTGAAATTCATTGTGAATTCGTCTTATTTAGGTAAATTATTGAGAGCCGTTATATAAAAAAAAGAAAGAAAAAAAAGAGAGATTTCCACGAAACAACTCAAGGTATACAGGGGGTTTCAAACTTCTTGCTCACTCACCCCTCCCCCCCCCTCCCCCATTTTTCAAGAGTTTTGAGAATTTCGAAACGAAACTTGTTAGGCCTTAATTATGGAGAATGAAGTTTCTTTTGCGATAAAGTCGATTATCTAACTTCTACCAGCGCACCAAAGTCTGAAATGTCCAATGGAAAAGCATATTTTCAACAGGTAGAAAACTTTTAACAGGCCCTCACTTTTAAGATTATTTTAATCTTCAATATTTAATAAGGTGATTTTGGATACAATACTTCACTCTGGAGGTAATTAAAAATTATTCTTGTAAAGTCCGTTTTATGACGGTTTCTGGCTAGTTATTTCTCCAGGACTCGGAACAAAAATAACCCAATATAACATTGTTTTTTAATTTGATTTTCTACGATAATCCCTGGTTAAACAAGTGCTGTTGGAAGTTCAAGAGTTATGTGGAAAAGAGCTGGAAGAGGTTAGAATATCGGCTTCCCCACTAAAAGAAACTTCGTTCCTTACCACTAAGACCAAAACTGAGATTTCGAAATTCTCAAGACAGTGGTAAGCAGGGAGTTTGAAACACCCAATATATGTTTTTTTTTTTTTTTTCTATAATGGAATATGGCTAGGGTCTATTATTCTGGGCTAGGGAGGATATGAAAGATGAAATTGAAGTCTAAGGAGGGAAAGGCGGTTCCACCATGAAATATTTACCCATAAAAACCAACTGTTGCACCTGAAACGCAGTAGAGTTGTTAGTGAAATTATGTGAAGGCCACTCCGTCAACCGTCTAGCACAATGATTTAGACCACCTGTTTTCCAAAATAGTTCCAGTTTCATATTTCTAGAATTAATCATTTTAAGTGGGAATCGTCATCAAAATATACGGATTAATAATATTATTAAAATTAGTCGTTAATGTCACGCAGACGTCCCTTATAGCATAATTGCATAGGTAACATCAATTAAGGGTGGTTAACGGTAAATCTTGTCATTGCATCAGATTTGAAGATGACATTGCTCTCCTGGCAAAGACCAAGTAGTAGAGAACGAACAAGTCCTAGGAAATTTATATCATAGCATTGGAAACATAATACTTGAAAAAAGAAGGAGTTTTGTTACCTACTATATATATATATATATATATATATATATATATATATATGTGTGTGTGTGTGTGTGTGTGTGTGTGTGTTACCGCTCTAGCGGCCGCAGTTATTGTGTTATCTTTACCAAACTCGATATGTAAGCGTTTCATGCAAAACTAAAGATGAAGTTCGTTAATTCAAAATATCTCGGTTAATGTACGTCAGTCCGAAAAAAAGTGAAAAAAACAATCTTTTTGAAAATTAAATTTACTATAAATATTATTCTCTATCTTGAACATTAACCCAGTTATTTGCATTTTTCAGTTTTCAGCCTTCAGCAAACCCCACTTTTACTCATGACACATGAATAATACTCTGTTATATATAAAACCACTTTATTTGAAGCTTAAATACCAAATATTGTTTTCAAATTTTATTATACGAGCTACATGCAAATATGTTCTGTTGATCCCCCCCCCCTTCTTAATTTCTTGGACTACTAAAATTTGAGCGAGTGAGATAAAACTTATTCTGATTCATTATAAATTACAGCACTAGACATAGTAAATAGTTTTCAATAGAATTGATCTGTTATATTCAGATATATTTCCGTAATTGTTTACTTTCTGGTAAAGAATATTTCTAATTATCTGTTCTGATCTGTGAGAGGTTGGCAGACCTGATTGTTTAAAATTCAGACGCTTTCCGTTGAAGGATTATTAACATTGGCTGAAACATTTCTCAATAATTTTTGTATTTATTCACTTAATATTCACGGTGGTGTGTTGCCAGTATGTAGATTTATCTATTGCAAAACGTCAAGAGGGAAATCTGCTTAGTTTACGCAGCCCCTGCGAGACAGAGTTTATTTTTACATTAAAATGTGCTGAAAGGAGATCACTAGTGTGTTTTACTAGAACTTGGGAAATCTGCTTAGTTTACCCAGTTCCTGTATGAAGAATGTTTTTCCCGCTTCCGACTACTAAAGTCACAATTCTTGTTATTTAGACCATTTTGGCGTCTACGCATAAATGAAATCGGTCTTAACCTTCGAACTGAGGCGATTCATATAAATAAATTGTAACGGATCTCATATTTGTCATCTCCTCTGTAGGATTGATGAACGTTTGAAGAAATTTTTGTGAAACCGTTTAATGAGTACAGCTTCAGTAGCTGACTCTCTCTAAGGGAAATTTCCTTTAGAAAGAAATTGTTAAATTGAACGTATAATATTCAAATTGATTTTGATCCATACCGAGAAGGTATTTCTGATAAACCGCAAAGCATATTTAATAGTACGTTTTAGTAGTCTGTATTTTCGTATTAGCATGATTGATGAAAACTTTAAGGGAACAGACCTGCTTTTCTCCGGCCATCAGTTTAGGATGCTCATTTATTAATGTCTATGTCCTATTGAAAGCTCTCCCTTAAAACAGGTTTTAATCCATTCAAATTTATAATATAACTGCTCATGCACGAAGAGCTGACCGTTAGTCAGAGAGATTCACTAATTAGAGGAGACCATTAACAGAGCTACCATTATACGGCTGAGGGATTTCGTTTCACAGATGAATTAAACACGCCAGAAAATAGAAATTCAGTTTATTTCATTTGGACGTATGATGAGTTTGTTGGCGAGCACCAATTTCCATAACTATAAGTGTGGGAAATATAGTCAAGGGAGAAAAAAAAATAGAGTTTCTCATGTAAAAAAGTTTAAAGAACAATTTGAAATACTTTAACTTCATCAATGACGGCTGAAATTAGAACTTTCCTTTCCATCTTCCGTTAACAAATGGCAACGTTATTTAACCATTGTCAATGTAGACCCCTGCTCAAATTAAAATTAAAATCAAATTCACTCCATCCTTACATTAGCCTTCTAGCAGATTTCTCTTAGGAAAATCGGCTATTGAGGTTGTACTCATGATGGGATTATCGAAAAAAAATTTCAAATAAACATCGATCCTACCCAGGAGATGACGAAAATGAGGTCTGTTTAAAATTTTATATATATATATTACATGTTAACGCACTAGATATTTTTGTTTGATCGTTGCGAAACTTGATATTTAATCTTTTCTTTAAAAAGAAAGCTCAAGGTTCGTTATTAGCTGAAATCGGACCAGTGGGAGCCGCCCCCCCCCGTTATATATATATATATATATATATATATATATATGTCTTTTAACGCTCTAGCGGTCACAATATTTGTCTGATATATACCAAACTCGGCATTTAAACGTTTCTGTGTAAAAATGAAGATTAAGTTCGTTAATAGCCCAAATGGGACCATTAGGAGAGGGGGGATTTTAAAAATTAGACATTTCTCAGCTATTATTCGTCGAATCGAAAATTTGTATAGAGTATATATATATATATATATATATATATATATATATATATATATATATATAATTTTAAACGGACCTTATTTTCGTTATCTTCTAGTTAGGATTGATGGACATTACAGAAAATGTATTTTGAAAATCCCATCACGAGTACAACCCACAAATAGCCTTAAGGGAAATATGCTAAAAGTAGAAATTCCCAGAGGACAGAAACGAGGCGAAACTGTTCAGAGAGTTTCGAGTTAAAAGTAAGTGGGTATCACGGAGGGTTTTGTTTTGTAGTGTCATTTTTTTATCACGTTTTGTACAAGCTGCATGACAGTGAAATGTCTCGCCTGCTCTTTTTATAATTTGGTTATTTTATTTTTAAGTCAAAATGAAAAACCTTATCTAAACGTGGTGCTACGGCCAATTTTTTGTTCAGGAGAAAAGTTTAGTTTGTTTGATATTTGTATATAAAATGATTTCTCCGTAAAGCATTTGGTTTCGTTGTTACCTGTGGAAAAAACAACGAGACGCCCACTATATATTTATTTATTTGTTCCCTCCTATTAATAAAATGTTCGTCACGCACGGGGCTGCGCTAACTAAGCAGATTTCCCTCGTGCGTCTCGTATTTGCATTTATCTCGAAACGTAAAAGTTCAATGAGAACAATATTTGGTACTTAGGCTTCAAATAAAGTGCTGCTTCATGATTAATGAACAGCTTATGGTTAATATGAATTTGTAGGAGTGGGGGTTTACTGATGGCAGAAAACAAAAATATGCAAATATCTCGGGTTAATTGTCAAGATAGTGGCAATAATATTGCAACATTTATAGAACATTACATTTTCAATAAGATTAGTTCTATACAATTTTTCGATTCGATGTATAATAACGGAGATATTAAGAATTTCCGAAATTCTCTCCCTCTAAACCCCCACCCTAAATAAAACTTTTAAATATCGAGTTTGGTAACGATCAAACGAAAATTGCGACCACTAGAGCACTATCAGACACATGTATATGTATATATGTATGTATGTGTGTGTGTGTGTGTGTGTGTGTGTGTGTGTGTGTGTGTGTGTATGTATATATAGATATATATATATAGATATATATATATACATATACATATATAGATAGATAGATAGATAGATAGATAGATATATTAGTTTTTAACGGACCTCATTTTCGTAATCTCCTGTGTAGGATGGATGGACATTTGACAGAATTTTTTGAAAATCGCGTTATGAGTACGACCTCAAAAGCTGATTTCCTTTGGGGAAATCTGCTAATAAAGGAGAGGTAATTTAAATAATATATCCACACCCATCTCAACTGAGTGGTGCAGTTGTGTTATTCATTTGTGGGGTAACATTAGTTATATTCAACTACCTGTTTCAGGTAATATTTCTTCCTCAACGAAGCTGAACAGGTGCCTAACTTATTCAGAGTATATAAGGTACTTAGATTAAATGGATGGTTTAAATTATACAAGTAATATCTTAACTACAAAGAAACACTTAAAGTTTTGTCTTAAATATAACTGTGTGTGTAACAGCCCCTAACATAACAAAAAGGGGCATTCTATATTAAAAGCTTGCTGAAACCTATTTTTCAGATCAGAATGGAAATTCCCATTTATCATGTGGCCGATATAAAGCCTCGCCAGTAAATAAAGAATTAATAAGAGAAATGATCGACGAGGAAACAATGGTGAAATGTTCTTTCAATTTTCTACCGTTCTCTATTTTTGAACGTGTAGTCTCTGACAAAAAGAAGTAAACACATTCCACAGTTATGAGACCCCAAATACCCTTTGAGAGTTGGATACAAACATTAATTTGAATTTCACTCAATATTCTTTTGAGCAGACAACCAGGTTTTGTCCTCTGAAAAAAGAATTTATTAATTTTTCGCTTTTTATTGACCAAATACAATATGACTTCTTATATATTGTGTCACATGAAGTCACATCAAAGCTGACATTTTTCAATATCTGGAGTTTACAATTCGTGAGTTAAGTGTAATCGATTTTCTTTTAATAATGAAAATTCGCGTTAAATATTATCAGATTTAATTTACTTTTGCATTTCGCCTCATTTAAAATGTAATGCAACCTGTAAAAAGTCCATCACGCAGGGGCTGCGTAAACTAAGCAGATTTCCCAAGTGAAGTTTTACAATAGAGAAATCTGCCTAATAACAGCTGTAGTAGTAAGAAACCTCTAAACCTATTCACGAGGGACGAATAGTTACGAAAACGGCCGCCAGAGCTCACGGCGGAAAGTCCGAACAGCCACTGCTGCCGAGCACATGCAGAATACAAATGCAAATATCTCAGTTAATATTCAAGATACAGAATAAATGTATAGAACAATATTTATAGCAAATTTAATTTTCAATAAGATTGATTCTGTAATATTTTTCGATCCGACATATACTAACGGAGATATTTCGAATTTTCGAAAATCCTCCCCTCTAACCCCCCCCCCCCTCCCACTGGTCCGATTTCAGCCATTAACGAACTTGATCTTTCTTTTTACATAAAACGACTAAATATCGAGTTTGGTAACGATTAAACAATAATTGCGACCGCTAGAGCGGTAACAGACAAATATATATATATATATATATATATATATATATATATATATATATATATATATATATATATATATATATATATTATATTGTGGTTCTGTGCATATTTTCGTAACTCAAGTATTAAGCGAGTTACTCGAGCTTTCTTGTTTTCAGCCTAGAAATAGTGAATAGAGATGGGATAAGACGAGCAGTGTGTTATACTAGCACGTGGGAAATCTGCTTAATTTGCCCAGCCCCGGCTTGACGGACTTTTTCCTTTATTTTAGTGGCATCTAAAAAATATTTGAAATGTAGAATATAAAAGATGATAAAATGTGCAGAATACAGTAAGTTCACTGGGTATTATTATAGCAGATTTCCCTTAAGGGAAATCGGTTATTGAGGTCGTACTCATGACTCGATTTTCGAAATGATTCTTCAAATGTCCATCGATCCTACCCAGGAGATGACGAAAATGAGGTCCGTTCAAAATATATATATATATATATATATATATATATATATATATATATATATATATATATATATATACAGTTTTGAACGGACCTCATTTTCGTCATCTCCTGGGTAGGATCGATGGACATTTGAAGAAAAATTTCGAAAATCGCGTCATGAGTACAACCTCAATAGCTGATTTCCCTTAAGGGAAATCTGCTAAAACCCGTCACGCAGGGGCTGCGTAAACTATGAGATTTCCAACTGATAGGTGTGACATATTACTGATCTCTTCTCTAGATATAATTTCAATTTCTAAGATAAAATCCGATGAGTGGTGGTTTACTGAAGCCTGAAAACAATAAAGCACGAGTAACTGGCTTAATATTTGAGTTACGAACAAATGCACAAATCAGTAAATGTAGAACATCAGAAATTATATTATATTGAATCAATAACACTTTTCGACTCGACTATTAATAATAGATATTTTGAATGATCGAATTCCCTTCCTCCTCTAATCCTCATCCCCTAATCCTGGTACGACCTCACTAATTAACGGATATGATCATTAGTGTTGAATGAAACTGTTAAATAACGAGTATCGTACAAATCAGATAAACATCTGTCAAGTCATCAAAATCTTAAATTGATGACATTATCACACTACATATTTCCATATATCCCCCATAATAAAGGTGTATTGAAAACAATAATTGGTATTTAAGCTTAGAATAATGTTTTTCATAATGAAACAGCTTATTGTTAATATGATATGAGTAGGAGCAGGGGTTTACTAAAGGCCGAAAACTAAAAGATGCAAATATTTCGGTTAATAATCAAGATAGTGAAAAAAATACATAACATTTATAGAACATTACATTTGCAATATGTTTGGTTCTATAGAATTTTTCGATCCGATCCCTTAATAACACAGATATCAAGACCTTTCGTAATATTCCTCCTCTACCCCGCGCCTTCCCCCGGTCCGATTTTAGCCGTTAACGAACTCCATCTTTATTTTTACATTAAACGTTTAAATATCGAGTTTGGTAACGATCAAACAGAACTTGTGATCGCTTGAGTGTTAACAGACACACACACACACACACACACACACACACACACACACACACACACACACACACACACACACACACATATATATAAGAATTTGAACGGACCTCATAATCGTCATCTAATAGGTAGGATCAATGGACACTTGGGGAAATTTTTCCAAAATCGCGTCTTGAGTAC
Organism: Riptortus pedestris; assembly: GCA_019009955.1. NCBI lineage: Eukaryota > Metazoa > Arthropoda > Insecta > Hemiptera > Alydidae > Riptortus > Riptortus pedestris. The sequence goes on from JADPXZ010000008.1 coordinate 58,066, forward strand.
GACCTGAATAGCTGATTTCCCTTAAGAGAAAACTGTTTACAAGTAACTGCCACTTAAACGGCATAACCGGTCTGTGTTGCAGGATAGCATTAAGATTGCGGGGGTTTACTGAAGTCTCAAAACTGAAACTTCCAAATATCTCAGTTAATATTCATGATAGAGAACTATGTACAAACAACATTTATAGTTCATTAAATTTTCAATAAGATTACTTTTATACAATTTTTCGATCCCACGCTTAATAACGGAGAGTTTTCAAAATTGTCCTCCTCAAACCCCCTTCCCCTCCCCTTCCCTTAAGGGTAATCTGCTAAAAAGCAGGTGTATATATATATATATATATATATATATATATATATATATATATATATATATATAATATATATACTAGCTCAGATACCCGCATTCGCTCGAGAATTCATTCGAGGCTGAATGGTGATGGTATATTTTTGGCAAGGCTTTACTTCGCACAATATTTTGACATTTACCCGTCCCAGTGTTTAGGGTTAACACCCGTCGTTTCTATGGATTTGTTAATAATAAAATTATTTTTTTATGTAAGACTTCACTGTCTTGCATATTGTCATATTTCCCGTTTCCTGTGCATTATGCATAGATTTGAATTATTAATGAGAAAATATTGGCATACATTAGAATCAATTTTTTCATTTGAGGTACCTGGTAGTTCATATTGAAAAGAAGTGTTGAGCAAATTTCTCTAAATAACAAAATAAACAACTTTTGTTATGTGCATATTTGCCAAAACCCCAATAACCCCCACTCCTGCCCGTCTCTAGAAATAGTATGGCTTATTATAAGGAAGGCGTTAGTGCTAAAACACGTACTGAGTGTTTTATTTAGTTCGGTTGAGTCTTTTGTGCCAAATACAATTTTTGACTCCCGCTATAGTTTTTAGCGTATAACGCCTTTATACTTCGGTATACGACGATAGTGTATATAAAAAAAGTTTCTCTAAATAACAAAATAAACAACTTTTGTTATGTATATATTTGCCGAAAATGCAATAGGAAACGAAATATCATTATTATTAATTTCTGGCCTTCCTTATAACTCCCACTCCTGCCCGTCCCTAGAAATGTTAGTATGGCTTATTATAAGGAAGGCGTTAGTGCTAATTCACAAGTTTCATAAAATTCGGTTCAGCCGTTTATGCGTGAAAAGGTAACAAACAAACAAACATACACGAAAGAAACAAAATGCAGTTATGGTGTCTATGACATGTGAAACGAAAAGTTATTGTGAAATTTCGCAAAAAAAAAAATCAATGTACAGACAGAGGTTACAATTATATATATATATATATATATATATATATATATATATATATATATATATATATGAAGGAATGAATGAATTCTGGTATTTTCGGCCAATATTTTCTTACTTCTGCAAATACAAGGTATCCCCAAGGATAAAAATACATCAATCAGGGGCGTCATAAACTAGGAACATTTTCCAAGTGCGGGAGTTAGTTAAGATGTGTAAACAAGGCTTGAAACTTAAAGCTGGGCGTATGAGGCTTAGTCATATCATAGGTTTAAGTGAAAATCGCATCGGAAATAGTTTGGCGGGGCTACAGAAGGACTTAAACGCAACAATAATAATAATTATTATTCAAAAGTGAGAAATACTTATAGAAAATGAATTATAGAACATTACACTATAAACAATATCATAACATTAATACTAGTGTATATTAATTAAATTGGATTTTTAGTTGGAAATATCACCTAGACATACATTTGATAACATTTTCTCAAAATCGCTAAATGAGAATAACTTAGGTAGCCAATTTTTCTTAGAGGCTCAGGTTAGCTATGCGAGTTAAAGCGTTGCCTATAATCTCACATGGTAATCCTATAGTGGCGAGTTCGATTCCCGCCTGGGCAAGGGAATTTATTTAGTGACGAAATTCAAAATAAAATAAAATAAAATAAAATCCTAAGTCCCACCCTGGCTAGAAAAGGGTGGTAACCTGTAGATAACCCGTCCAAATTAGCCTTAGTTGCAAAAAGTGGACGTTAATAAATAACAATAATAAAATAATAATTTTTCTTAAGGGAATTGGTCATGGTCCTGGGACGGAGACACCACAACCGCATATCCGATTTTAACTCTATATTTAGATTAAGTCGCACAAAATTCAGTACCACAAAATATATAGTTTACATATGATATTTAATTATAATAAATGCTATACATGATTATGATTTGTATTAATAGCGGTGTGTCAAACAGTGGAGAGGGTTTGATTAGGAAATGATTTTCATTTATTCATCAAAACTAAAATATCTATTCTATAAGATCAATTCACTGCCATCCAAGCCGTTCAAATAGCCAAATACTCTACTACTTTTGGTTCAGAAGGTGGCTATAAATTCAGAAAAATATATCAGAGAAATATATTACTCCTAGTACATTGGTAATTCATTGTTGTAGTAAATGAGAGGTTTTTCACCCTGGAACTTTCCACTGGGAAAAATCTAGTCTTTAAATGCTAATAAAACCACAAAAAGTTCAATTCATTTGATAAATGATTATTAACTCTTACGCAGTGTAAAATAGCTATTCTAGTGACTTCATGAAGATTTATCTCAACTACATTTCATGAACTATTCAGTAACTATCTGAGAACATGATTTTCCACTTAAAACTAAGAGTGGATCATTGATGGCAGATAAGGAAAGACCCAAAAAATAACTCTAAGTGGCTATTTGGATGTTGGCCAAGTCTAACGATCGCAATAAATATCCCCGCTTCTCTTTTTAAATCATTAATAAGATCTGCAACCCCTTCTTAAATAACACCATAGGTATACTCAAATATTTACCGCCGGAATTATTAATTAAATCATTTTATTTTTTATCTTTTTAACTGATTTACCTTAAAGGAGATCTCAGCTATTGAGATTGTCCTCATGACGCGATTTTCGAAAAAGTTTTTTATTTTATTTACTACAAATAGTATTGCAATTTATAATGAGTCAGAATAATTGTTATCTTAATCAATCAAATTTTAGTAGTCCAAAACCTTAAGACCGGGGAGGGGGGGGGGGGTACAAGAACATATTTACATGCATCTCGTATAATAAAGGGGTCTCTTGAATACAGTATTTGGTATTTAAGGTTCGAATAGTGTTAGTAGTGTTATTATATAACAGAGTATTGTTTATGTAACATGAGTAGAAGTGGGGTTTGCAGAAGGCTGAAAACTGAAAAATGCAAATATCTCGGTTAATATTCTAGAGAGAGAAGAAATGTATATAACAATACTTATAGTAAATTTAATTTTCAATATGATTTGTTTTATACAATTTCACGATCCGACGTATAGGAATGGAGATATTTCGAAATTCGAAAATATCCCTTTAAACCCCCTTCCCACTTTTTTGATTTCAGCCATAACGAACTTGATCTTTCTTTTAACATAAAACGATTAAATATCAAGTTTGGTAAACGATCAAACAAACATTGCGGCCGCTAGAGCGTTAACAGACTATATATGATACACTCAACCGCAAAAAAAACCGGACACTTAGATTTAGTCTTATGATTTTGTTAAATACTTAATATATATGTATATTAATCTTTTTAATTAAAATAATTGGTTAATCTATAGGTTTTTTAAACAAAATCTGCCAAAAGTGAATAATTTTTATTGATTATTTACAAAAAAATACAAAATAAAAAAAAATAAAAAGATAAATTAACACATTTAAAAAAAAAATTATTCTTAATTTTTATTACAGTGAATGGTAGACTTCGCTACCCCAAGCGTTTCGGCAATGTAACGTAAGCTCCGGCCTTCCATCTAAGTTTGAAAGACCCATTATTCTGGACCGAAATAAAAATAAAACATTAATTAAAGAAAATGCTTGGTTAATAATTAAAGATGTTTAAATGTGCGAAAAACTACTTACAGTTTAGAATAGATCAACTTCACGACAAATAAATCTAATCTGAGTTTTATCTAATTGTTTACTAATCCTGAAGGGATTAGTTCAATGGACTTAGACTCTAAATTCTCTGTAATAACTAGAATACCCACATAAAGAAAATTGCTGAAAATTAGCTTTTAATACGACAAAAATGAAGTGTCCGGTTTTTTTTTTTGCGGTTGAGTGTATATATATATATATATATATATATATATATATATATATATATATAATTGTGTTGATGTTTTCGACCAGGTTACATTTATTATGGTGTTGTTATTCTTTTTGGAGTTTTGGTCAATGTTGATGAAAAAATCTTTGTTTATGCCGATTTTCTCTTCTTCAGCGCAAGACTAAAGACACTTAAAAACTATTACGGTATACTTACATAACTATTGCACCAAGGACTAGGGTTATACTATAAAAATAAATATTCTCGAAATATCGGCATAAATTAAGATTTGTTTTCACCAACATTGACCAAAACTCCAAAAAGAATATCAACACCATATATATAATTTTGAAGGGACCTCATTTTCTTCATCTCCTGGGTAAGATCGATGGGCATTTGAAGAAATTCTTCGAAAATCGTGTCATGAGTAGGGCCTAAATAGCTTATTTATTTGTAAGGGAAATATGAGAGAGTTAAACTTTTTGAGCATATCTTAAGGCACAACGACTTCATTATTAATATATTTGAAGGTAAGATGTCTAGGGCAGAGGAGAAGAGGAAGGCCTAGAAAATCCTATTTTGAAGACATCTAGCATCTTATGGATTTCGGTGAGTATTGTAATATGAAAAGAGCAGCTTCCGATATAACGCAATGGTTTCAACTATAAGGCGTAGATCATGATGAAATTCTATATATATCAAACGTCAGGGATTTTCATTTAAACATTCGTCAACATTGTAAAATGATGAGTTGACAAACTTCAGCATGATTTGGCAAAAGTTTTGTAGTTTAGAAGAGATCTTGCGTTTTATAAATTCGAGCAGGAGCACTGTAATCAGTAGAAAGAGTTGAGAGAAGATTAAATGTCCAGCTATCCAAATTATTTTCACAAAGAGAAATTGTTGAGCCGAGCCTCTCAGATTGTCAGAGACGGTTCCCTTATGAAGGCTTAAATTAAATATTTCATCTCTCTCTCCCTCTCTTATTCACTCTCTCTCTCGCTCTCACTCACTCACTCTGTAAGGATAAAGAAAGTGTGATTTTGCATTTCTTCTGCAGATGGAAAAAGTTGCACTGCTTTGCCTGTAGGAGCAATAAAGTGAAAGAGGAAAGGCTGCTTCTAATTGGGCCCACACCATTGTAGTATATTCAAGATAGCGCGTCTTTCTTCATTCTAACTCATATCTCATCAAAACCACTTTCAGCAACTAATTGCTTTAAAGCAGATATAAAAGAATATTTTATAGTTTTCAGCCTTCAGCAAACCCCCACTTCTACTCATGTTAAACTAACAATACTTGGTTATGTAATAAACCACATTATTCGAACCTTAAATACAAAATATTGTTTTCAAGAGACCTTTATAATACGACATATATGCAAATATGTTCTGGTGACCCCCCCCTCCGTCTTAAGTTTTTGGACTACTTAAATTTGATTGATTGAGATAAAAATTATTTTGACTCATTATAAATTTCAGTACTAGATATAGTAAATAGTTTTCAATCAAATTAATACGTTATCTTGAGATATATATCAGTAATTGATTTTCTTTCCTGGGAAGAATATGTTTATTTATCTCTTCAGCTCTGAGAGGTTGGCAGACCTATTTTTTTTTTACAATTCAGGAGAAGTTTCCGTTGGGAGCTAATTAAAATTACCTGAAATATTTCTCATTACAGTTCGTTGTTACTCACGGTGGTGTTGTGTTACCAGTATGCAGATTTCTCTGCCGCTTTCAGTTTTTATAGTTCATTCATAGTTTTCATATGCTGAGATGAGATTGTAGTGTTCCAATCCAAAATGTGGGAAATCTGCTAAGTCTACGCAGACGGACGTTGACGGACTTTATTTCGTCATCTATTTGATAGTATCAATGGATATACTTTAGAAAATTTTGTAAAACGTCGTCAAGGAAAGATACTCTATAGCCGTTTTTCCTTAAGGGAAATCTGCTATAAAACAGAAAACTTTATAAAAACATTCATACTAAAATGATCTGTAAAAATACAGTCTCAAGAACGTCTATTTCTTCATTGATCACTCAATAAACTGTTTTCATTAATATAAGCATTAAGTTTTATACGCAACGCTTCACGGTAAATATAATTCCATAAGTAAACAGAATTTCCATGAATAAAAAATGAGGAGTGTTTACTTTATCGATTTTTTGAGAGGTAATGGGAAATGGAGGGCGGGTGGTCTTTGGATCTTAAATAAATAATGAAAAAATAATATTGGATTGATAAGAAATTGTCGTTTTATTATTTGCCCAGCCCGCGTGAAAGCTTCTCCCCAACTGGAAATATAGGAAGATTTTCGTCCATTCAAGGGGAATTATTTCTTTTATATCCTTCAAGAAAGAATCCTATCAAAAGGAAATACTGGGAAGAGCTTCTTAAATAAATACATTCACTTACACTCAAAATTTATTACAGTACAATTTATTATTTTAAAAGTCCGTCACGCAGGGCCTGCGTAAACTAAGCAGATTTAACACGTGTGCCGTGTATTAGCATTTATTTCAAGATCAATGAGAAAATATTTGGTATTTATGCTTCATAATATAGCAGCTTATTGTTAATATGACATGAGTAGAAGTGGGGATTTACTGAAGACCGAAAACAATAAAATGGAAATATCTCGGTTAATTATCAATATAGTGACAATACGTGCATTACAACATTTATAGAACATTACATTTGCAATAAGATTAATTCTATACAATGTTTGATCCGACGCATAAATACGAAAATATTTCAAATTTTCTAAATTCCTCCCTGTATGCCCCCTTCCACTGGTCGGACTTTAGCCATTAGAACGAACTTGATCTTTTTTTTTTCAGAAAAAATTAATTTAATTCATTATTATTTACAGTACTAGATATAGTAAATAGTTTTCAATAAAATTAATATGTTATATTCAGATATATTTCATTAATTGCTATTCTTTCCGGTTTAGATTCTGTCTATTCTGGGCTGCGATATTGGCTGCCCTGTTTGTTTACAATTCCGACGGTTTCCGTTGTAGATATTATTAACTTGTAAATTGACTGAAAAATGTATTCCTACCATTTGTATCTATTCGCTTAACTTTCACGGCGGTGTTACCTGTACATAGAGATTTTTCTGTTATAAACCTTCCCGTAGGAAATTTGTTGAATTTAGGCATCCTCTGAGTGACGGACTTTTTTAAATTTACTGTGAGTTTCGCTACAATCAAAAATACTCATCTTATAAAGTACTACTTCATTGTTAAATTTATTACTACTTACATTACCACTAAAGGATAATTATTTCGTAATTTAATTGAACCTGCTAATATAAACTATAGCTATAACTATGCAGTACCCAAAGTAAACTAAATTTCATTTCTTTTTTTTTACTGTCACCATAAGAATGAAATGTCACTTATGTGGACATCTTCTGTAAATTAACCGAAAGTCCAATACAAGCAGAACAGAACTAACGGAATAATTAATTTTCCACGAAATTCCATTAAAATACAAAAATTAAATCCATGCAAAGCTTCAGCAAAAAGAAATATCATTAATTTATACTTCTAAAACGTTTCTATATATTTCTGACTTATATAAAAAAAACAAACGATTTCTAAGTAATTTTCCAGCCTTCAGTAAACGTACGAGCCAGAACGAAAACTAAAACGCATCAACAGATCTCTTCTCTTTTATTTTAAATGCAATTAGCTTTTTCAATTATTTTTTATTGTATGTCTCCCTAAGAGAATAAATAAACAAATGGCTACAGAATTTGTTAATAACATATAGAAAAATTCAAAATACTTTTAATGGCATGATACTGTGTAAATACACATTTTGACTATATATATATATATATATATATATATATATATATATATATACATATATATATAATTGTAACCTCTGTCTGAACATTGATTTTTTCTCTCTCGAAATTTCACAATAGTTTATCATTTCACATGAAATTGAAACGATATAAACAGGTTTTGGCTTTGGCGCCTGTTTGGTTACTTCTGCTAAACAACTGAACTGAATTTTAAGAATCTTAGACTTTAGGCTATACTAACATACCCAGAGACGAACAGGAATTGGGGTTATATGGAGGCCTGAAAGGAAAAATCGTAGTCGTTTCTGTTTGTTTTTAGGCAAATATGAACAAAACAAAGGTAGTTTACTTTGTTACTTGAAGTGACTATTATTATACATTTTTGTTGTATAGCGAAGTAGAAACGAGATATACGCCAAAACTATAGTTTCAGTTCAAAACTCTTTTATCGGGCACAAACGAATTAACAGAACTAAACAAAACTCAGTATGTGAATTAGCATTAACTCCTCCATGATTATAAGCTATATCAACATTTCTGGAGATGGAATGGGAGTTATAAGGGAGACCTGGAATGAAATCGCGATATTTCGTATCCCTGGTTCTTCGGCAAATGTGCACATAACAAATGTTGTTAGTTTTGGTATTTAAAGTAACTTTTGTTATATAACGAAGAATATGCAAATGACTTAACCGAACTCAATGAAAATCCATAGACTTATGAGATAGTTGTAAGTATGATCCAGATTCGTGAGAAAATTAAAAATCACCGACCTCAACTCCCTCATTTTTTGTTTATTTTTACACGAAAATAGCATTTTTATCTATTTGAAATAGAAATTTAAATTATTAGAACATTCGAATCGTTTAATGTTTTGAATAAATAATTTAAGTAAACCAATGTTGATAACACTCAAGAGGAAGCGGAAGTTGTAGGGAGGCTAACGCAGTTAATTCTGTTAACTTATTTCTTGTGAAATGGCTTTATTAGAATTACTTTCTACTCGCAGTTACTGACGTATATAATGTTATGAATATAACTATGCTTAAACAATGTGTGCTCGGATTGGTTTTAGCTAGAAAATATATAGATTACAGATAATATTTAATTATAATATATGCGATTATGATTTGTATTATTAACGGCGAGTCAAACAGTGGAAAGAGCTTGATTAGGAAATGATTTTTATTTATTCATCAAAACAAAAATAACTAGTTTACCTAAATTTACTTAACCTTTAGGGCAAAGCATTGCACTAAGACGGGAAGTGTAATTGTACCTATTGAAGCCTTGCTATAAAAGTCCGTCACTCAGGGGCTGCGTAAACAAAGCAGATTTCCCGCGTGAAGTTTAATAATAGATAAATCTACATACAGGTAACACAACACCACCTTGAATATAAAGTGAATAAATACAAACAGTAATAAGAAATCTTTCCCCTTTTGGCAGGAAGCGTCTGAAATGTAAACAAACAGGTCTGCCAGCCCGACTCTCCTCGGAAAGGAAAACAATTACTGAAATATATCTGAATATAACATATTGATTTGGTAGAAAACTATTTACTATATCTAGTACTGTAATTTATTATGAACCAGAAGAATTTTTATCTCAATCAATCAAATTTAAGTAGTCCAAAAACTTATGAGGGGGTGGGGGGTCACCAGAAAATATTTGCATATATGTCGTATAATAAGGGTCTCTTGAAAACAATAATTGGTATTTAAGGCTAAAATAATGTGGTTTATTACATAACCGAGTATTGTTAGTTTTACATGGGTAGAAGTGGGGGGGGGGGTTTGCTGAAGGCTGCTAACTATAAAATCCAGATATCTCGGTTAATATTTATGATACAGAAAATATCTATAGGACAATATTTATAGACCATTCAATTTGCAATACGACTGACTATACAATTTTTCGATCCGATTTATAGTAACGGAGATATTTCGACTTTTCAAAATCCTCTAAAGCCCCCCCTTCCCATTGGTCCGAATACAGCTATTAACGAACTTGATCTTCCATTTTACATAAAACGATTAAATGTCGAGATTGGTAACGATCAGAGAAAAATTGCGACTGCTAGAGCATGAACAGACAAATATATATAATTTTGAACGGACCTCATCTTCGTCATCTCCTGGAAGGATCGTCGGACATTCAAATAATTTTTTCAAAAATCGCGCAATGAGTACGACCTCAATTGCTGATTTCCCTTAAGGGAAATCTGTTAAAAAAAATACCATCATTATTCAGTCACCAATGATATATATATATATATATATATATATATATATATATATATATAGAGAGAGAGAGAGAGAGAGAGAGAGAGAGAGAGAGAGAGAGAGAGATTGAGAGAGCAGAGAGAGAGAGGGCAAGACTTGAGCCAGGAGACTGGATAGTGTAGCCACGAGCTGACAGGGCTCTTGGCAGAGGGCCAGTTTCTGGAACACTCTCTCCTCTTCACCCCTCTATTATATATTGAATATATTTTCCATTTCCCAGCCAGCATGAAAACAAATACAAAGATATATTTCACCCAAGTTCTCAGGCTCATAAATAAGCTTTCAAATACTACTGGGCTCTGTATCTAGTAGAAACAGTGGGCTACCTGATCTGGTCAACAATTTTCTTATGCATGGCGGAGAGTCTTATTCAAATAAAGGGTTTACTAGGTGTACCTCAAAGGCTCTAACGTTATACAGAAACTATTAAAGCCCTATTAGCAGATGTTCCGTAGGGGAAACCAGTTATTTAGGTTGTACTGATGGCGGGATTTTCGAGAAATGTCTTCAAAAGTCCATCGATCCTACCCTGGAGATGACAAAAATGACGTCCGTTCAAAATTTTATATATATATTTGTGTGTTGATGCTCTAGCGGTCACCATTTTTGTCTGATCTTTGCCAAACTTGATATTTAAACGTTTTACCTAAAAAGGTAGATCATGTTCTTTAACGGCTAAAATCGGTCCTGGGGTTGGGGGGGGGGGGGTTAAACGGAGGAATTTAAAACATTCAAAATATCTCCGTGGTTATGTGTCGTATCGAAATGTAGTATAAAAAATCTTATTGGAAATGTTATGTTCTATAAATGTCCTTATTTACATGTTTTCTTTATATTGAATATTAACACATATATGTCCATATTATCAGATTTCCCGGAAGGGAAATCAGCTATTCAGATCGTACTCATCGATTTTCGAAAAATTTCTTCAAATGTTCATCGATCCCACCCAGGAGATGACGAAAATGAGGTCCGTTCAAATATATATATATATATATATATATATATATATATATATATATATATATATATATATATATATATATATATATGTCTGTTAACGCTCTAGCGGTCGTAATTCTTGTTTGACCGTTACCAAACTCGATTTAAACGTATTATGTAAAAAGATAGATCAAGTTCGTTAATGGCTGAAATTGGACCAGTGGGAGAGGGATTTTCAAAGATTCGAAATATCTCCGTTACCATACGTCGGAACAAAAAATTGTTGATTTTTCCATGTGTTGGATAGTGCTCCTATCATCCCAACTAGTTTCGTCTTTAGCACTGGAGGCGAAACAATTTGGGAAATAATATGTTTGTATGAATTATTTGAATTTTATGTGACCTTCCGCCATATACTCTGTATAAAGTAAATGCACTTTATTTGCATTTAATTGAAGTTTTAACATCTTTTATAAAACCATTGCTTCCAATCAGAACAATAACGAAAAAAGCGTTTCTGAAAAGAACCCATATGTCAAAGTCGAAGATCCTTTATACAATATAAATACAGAACGTGACAAAAAGAGAAAAAGCCGGTTATATTAAGCATAACTCCCCACTTTTCTTGAATTCTCACTGGGACTATAATAAAAGGAAATGGAATAATTAAGACTGATGGAAGTCTCTGTGCATGGGAGACAGCCATTACCCCACTTCCTCTATTGTCAACATCCCCCATTCATATCCTATAACAATTTCCTTATCGGCCTTTTACACATTCCAGTTTGTGCACACTCTCAAACTTAAGGCAATCCTGATGATACTTGAATAATGAAGAAGTAAACTCAATTTAAGTTTAATTTATGTAAGTCGGCGAGAGAGGAACTCTCTTGGCAAACACACCGACAGACCATATTAGATGAAGTCAACGTACTTCGCAGGGTTATTCACTGGATAGAAAGAAAAATACAACAGTTCGGGGCTGCGTATACTAAGCAGATTTCCCAGGAGGTGGTGTATGACACGCTGATGGACTCAAAACACCATCTATTCTCCATTTCTCCAGCAGGAATATTAAACTTTTTACAAGGCTAAATTTTACAAATGTTCAAAATAAATAGAATGGACAAAACTAAATATAAGTTGTTAGTGAGGAAAAACGAAATAAAAAATAAATAATTGAAAAACTATAAATAGTTAAACTGGAAGGAGGCAAAACTTATATTCCACGTACAGTGCTTGCTATATATAACTTTCATAATGGTAAATAATAGCTTTTATATTTCATCAAATAATCCATTATTTCTCAAATACTTAAAAACATCATCTATAAATTGGCTACTGCCGGCTAGTAGTTCGCATACATTTGTGGGTCATAGGTAAGTTTTTACTTGTGTGCAGTCAGTTAGTATGTGTTTTACAGTCAGCGTTCTATTGCAGTAGTGACATATAGGCATCGCCATTGTAGCGGCATGGTTCTATTTATGTAGTACATTTGTAACATTTAGCTTTGTAAAAATTTTAATATTTATTTAATTTTGTAAAATTATACTCAAACATGTTAAAAGATGAATCGCCATTGTAGCGGCATCTTAAATAAATAATAATAAATAATCCAGTAGGAATAAGACTATGTAAACAGAAATTGAAATACAGGTTGTTGTACATAAGCGTTTAGTGACTCAGGTACCAGATAATTAGAAGAGTGGATGAAAATATTGTAAGGAAGGCTGAAAACAAGAGCGTGCGACTAACTCGCTTAATACTTGAGATACGAAAACAAAAATTCATAAAACAACCATGGTGGATCATAATAACGGAAATATTTTAAATTTTCATCCCTCACCCATAGCCTGACTATTTCATGTCCGATCTTCTAATAATAAATGTGATCTTTAGTGTTCACTGAAAAGGTTAAATGTCGAGTCTTAAGTCTTAAATGATGACGTTCCGCCGAACATATTTTATATATAAATTCAATTAGAGTATACTAAAGTAAATAATCTCCACTATATGAGAGGAATAGCCAGAAGCAGAGCAGAAACTGTCACCGCGGCCTGTTCACTGTGCAACCTCCACCAACCTGAAGACACCTATCACTTCCTCCCTGTTTGTCCCATTCTCTGCCAGTTCCGCCTTGCAGCATTTGCTCCAATTACTCTCAGCAGGGACCAAGTAATATCCATCCTGAACGGAGGAGATGAAATTAACTTGAATAAATATGTCAAGATATGGCAAGCTCCTTTGTTTTGAAATTAATTTATAGCTTCAGTTGTTGTTTTAATATCGTGTATAATGGAAACATTTTTTTTGTTACTATTATTTTTTCCATTTAACATCAATATTATGTAACATCATTACATATTTTTATTATAATCGTATTTAAATGTTTATACAGATGATTGTTTTATTATAAACTGTATCATACGTCACTAGTGCTAACTTTGGAATATACGAAGCACTTCGTAAATTATTATGTATTTCTGAAATAATTGTAATTCTAATGCAATTTGCTGGAAAATAAATTTACTTTTTACTTTTACTACTTACTACATATTTAATATTCGTTTATGGATGAAACGGGGCCTTGGGAAGACGGATATTCTATATACTATTTCTTTAATTTAAATATTAAACGAGTGCTTGCAGTGAACCTTAATAGGTCGAAACACACACACATCTTTATATATATAATTCTACTGTACGTGTGCATGTCACTGAACTCCTTCTAAATGGCTGGACCGATTTGAATGATTTTTTTGTATGCGTTTGGGTGTCTCCCTGGATGGTTTAGATTCACAATTAGCAGATGGAGCAGGAGAGGGGGTTGTAAGGTAAGCCTAAAATTAAAAATAGCGCTATTTCGTTTCCTATTGGTTTTTCAGCAAATATGCACTGGATAAAAGTTGCTTATTTTGTTATTTAGAGTAACTTTTGTTATATTCACTTTTGTCGTATTACAAAGTGTAACCGAGATATACACAAAAAAATTAAAGTGGGAGCCAACAATTTTATTGGGCACTAACCATCGAACTGAACTTAACAAAACTCTATATGTAAATTAGCATTAATTCTTCCATGATTATGAGCTATATTAAATTTTTCAGGTTCGAACGGGAGTAGGGGTTATAAAGAAGGCCTGAATAAAAAAATCGTGATATTTCATTTCCTATTTGTTTTTAGGCAAACGTGCACATAACAAAAGTTGTTTTTTTGTGTTATTAAAAGTAGCTTTTGTTTTAAACATAATATTATTAAATTTAATATCCTAATCGCTTGAAATATCATGCAGGGCAACGTGTCTCGGGTCCGCTAGTACATATATATGTACGTATATTATACACACACATGGATATAATAGACTATCCAAAGGAAGAGAACAGACAAATTAATTAAGGTGAATACACATATTAATTAGGGAGAATACAAACATATTAAATTGAATAGAATAATCGAACCTCTTTACTCTAATCAGAATCTCTGGCGGCCTTTATGTGGTAAAGGAATGCTACTACATGTAATGTTTCTTTAGTGGGATACAGTGAGAGGAGAAACTGAAACCCATTTAACCATGACTTGGGATGGGGGAAGGATGTATTTGATAACCCCAAAATCGGCTTAATGGAATTAGCAGTGTGTGAAATCCGTTCTACCAAACCCACGATTGATTCTCTAAATGCCAAAGGGTTAGTAACGAGCCTCTCGTCAACTGTTAAAATTAAAGATCATGGATTCCACTGCAGAAAGAGCTTTGATATAAATTTGTTCAGTCTAATATATTTTAATGCACTCTTTTAATGTTAAATTAGATTGAGACAAAGAGCAATTTGATACAATAGTAATTCTGATTAAAAAAGCAATTTACTCGGCTCGTACTAATTACAATTTATTGGAAAGGGCTTTATTTAAAGGAGTGAGGACAATTTGAGGTGATTAGCCCCAAGCCATCTGTCATAGAGTGGTCCTCCTGCTAAGTAATTCCATTAGTTCTGCTTTGGCAACTCAAAACAAATTAAAAGTATTCAAAATATTAGAATCCATATTAGCTTCAGGGGAAATCAGTTATTGAGGTCATACTCATGATGCGATTTTTTAAACATTTCATCAAATGTCCATCGATCCTACCCAGGGGATGACGAAAATGAAGTCCGTTCAAAATTATATGTGTGTGTGTGTGTATTTGGAAACGCTTTAGCGGTCGCAGTTTTTGTTTGAACGTTGCCAAACTCGATATATAATCGTTTCATGTAAAAAGAAAGATCAAGTTCGTTAATGGCTGAAATCGGACAAGTGGGAGGGGGTGTTTAGTGGGGGAGGGGGGTTTGAAAATTCAAAAAATCTTCTTTACTATAAGTCAGATCGAAAAATAGTTATAGAACCAATCTTATTGAAAAGTGAAAGTTCTTTAAATATTCTTGAATATTAACCGAGATATTTGCATGTTTCAGTGTTCAGTCTTCAGCAACCTCCACTCCTACTCTTGGACCCCCAAATAAAATTGTAGACTCCCGATATAGTTTTTAGTGTACGACAAAATTTTATTTATTTTATTAGTTACGGATTTTATTTTACTATGGCTTTCCAAGTCTTAGAGAGTATGACACCGTCCACGCTATGTATTGTATTAGTTCTCTTGTTATTTTCTAGAGGTCCTAGGACCATCTTTTACCGAGATGATCCTCTCTGTGTATCAAATGGCTGATCTGGAACACCAGAGAACAAAGACATCCACCATAGCGAGACACCCCAGTATTTGTTCTCACCAAATTAAATTCGATGAGACAAACGTTTCACACAGAGAGGTTCATCTTGGTAAAAGATTGGTCCTAGAACCTCTAGAAATTAACAAGAGAACTAATACAATAAACGGCGTGGACAGCCATAGTAAAATATAAACCAAAACATATGATTGAAGTATCTATAAACCCCTGATTTGAGTAAAGGTTCCTAAAGCATTTATTGTAGGTTACTCCCGGCAAGTAGGCAGCCGTTACATGTCCCAATGGCCCTCTTCTTTCATTGTTTGGCTACAATAATTTATAGTTTTGTATCAGATTAGGAATATTGACGATTTCCGCGGATGTTAGTCCTACCTCCCGATGTAGCTATAAATCCAGACTTCCCAAATGCAATTAGGGTAAAATGAGTCACATTAAAATAATAGGGTACTTGTGTATTATACCCAACACATGCTAGTTACATTGTAGAGTGAGCCGCTGTTTTAGGCCTCAAGTACTACGATTGCTCGTCGGCAAAGGAGGTTATAATTATATTATAACCTTATAAGGAATTATGATAAAGAAAATATAACACACCTTTTAACAATAAAACATTTTATTCGACAACAAAAGTAATTCTAAAACACAGTTCTTTTTATTTTTATCTTCTTTTTAGGTTTTCTTTCCATGTCTAAAACACACAATTCTCTCATATAATTGTTCCAGTCTATTATAGTTTTATTTGACAATTTGAATTGTTTTTCGCAACACTTTATAGATGTCAGTTCCTCCCACCAGCAGTGAACCTTAATGCAGTAGAAAATGGAATTTTGCTTCCTTCATACCAATTCCCAATCCGAAGGCCCAATTGCTCACCACACTCTCTTCTATTACACTTCCAAAACATCCTTTTCCCACAAAAAAGTTTCATATTATGGGATTTAGAATACTTGGCAAATTGTCTCACTCCTGGCAATATTTCACTGCCTCTTCTTTTGGCAAATTCCAAATAAACATTTTTAAAGGAATAAACAAGAAACACTAACGCACAAGAAATAAACAGCAAACGCGACAAAACCAAAAGATAACCTCCTTTGCCTGCGAGCAATCGTAGTACTTGAGGCCTAAAACAGCGGCGCACTCTTCATTTTAACTAGCATGTGTTGGGTATAATAAACAAGTACCAATAATAGTAGTATGTACCTCCGTATTTATTACTCAATATTTCGGATGCCATTTACAAATATATTTTAGGGTATGCGGCATCTAATATTGGGTAAGTAGGCCAATATCGGTCCCGTGGGGAAAATACGAGTGGAAAATATTGTGGGGCGGGGGGTTGGGCGTGGGGGAAAAAGTTGCCGCGTAGCCCTCTAACTAATTCATAGGCATCGGTTTGGAAGGGGAGGGACTCTGCCATGGGAATTACTTACCATCACCATCCACCCCTTCTCCACTCGATGACTGATAGCTGTGCTTAATTCGCTATAAATCGTCTCCACTCGCTTCAATGGGAACCCAAAACAATATTATCAGCTTGTTAATTGCAGACAAATCAAATTTGCGACAAAAGAAGATCAAAGAAGTCAGTTTTAGAAGACTCGGCGAAGAAACGAAACTTGTAGAAATAATATACCCACAGTGGTTTGTCTTGCTCAAGATGTTTTTAGCAGAAAAGGGAAATATTTAACTTTATTTAACCGTTACATGGAATAGTAAAGATTATATTAGGTAATGCCTGAAACAGTGGCGGCTCGTGTATAGGCACTGTGGAACTGCAGCTCCCCCAATATCCACTTGATATTATCTATAACATTTAATATAATGAGCCTTTTTTCTTTAATTCTTTCTTTATACTTATATAATATATAATCCTTAAGCTTAATGCAGAAACCATCCCCCAATTTATGGAAAAAGATACAAAAATCTTAATATGGAAATGTACGCTTCAAAGGCCCACGCCTGCTTCAGGGTCCAGCTGCGAGGTGTTTAGCTGTTGTGCGCATGCCCTCAGAGGAAGCTCCACAAGGGATAGAGAGCACTGCCTTTCCCGCAGTGCCGACCGAATAGATTAAACTTGAACTGTAACAATTTAGGTTAAAGTAAGTAAAAAATGTTTGATTTTGTACTTTTAGGATTTTATCAAGTTTCTGAATAAATTTTCTTTTTATACATGTTTGTTTCCTTTTACACAATCAAAGGCTAACAATTTTCTGGAGCAGCACCCCCGCTAATTTTAGCTACGAGCCGCCACTGGTCTGAAATCACCCTTGTGGAAGGGGAGGGTTTTAGAACTATTGTATTATACATATTTCCTCTGCCTAGAATATATTAACGGAATTGTAGGTATTTTGTTTTTATTTCATCATTTTGTAAACCCCACAGTTGTACTCAGAACTCAACTAAACAAGTCAAGTCCATCTAACATTTTATTTCCTGTTTGCAATGGCTTCTTACTGCGAGGGACAATAAGCAGTGAGATGAGATCTTCAGCATATCATATTCCAGTGAGTAGAAAATCTCATTAGGTTTCGCATTACCAGATAAAGTCAAGTTATCACATTGCAGTAAGGGAGAGGACGTATAAACTATGGATAATAAGTAATAAAAGACCGTCACGCAGGGGCTGCGTAAACTAAGCAGATTTCCCACGTGAAGTTTTACAATAGAGAAATCTGCCTAATAACAACAGTAGTAGTAAGGAATCTCTAAACCTATTCACGAGGAACGAGCAGTTACGGAAACGGCCGCCCTAGCTCTCGGCGGAAAGTCCCGAACATAGCCGACTCCTACCGACCACACACAATACAAATGCAAATATCTGCAAATATAAAGATACAGAATAAATGTATAGAACAATGTTTATAGTAAATTTAATTTGCAATCAGATTGGTTCTATAAAATGTTTTGATCCGACGTATGGTAACGGAGATATTTCGAATTTTCGAAAATCCCCCCCTCTAAACCCCCTTTCCTCTTGTTCGATTTCATCCATTAACGAACTTGACCTGTCGTTTTACATAAAAAAATTAAATATCGAGTTTCGTAACGATCAAACCAAAATTGTGACCGCTAGAGCGTTAACAGACAAATATATATATATATATATATATATATATATATATATTATAATTTTGAACGGACCTCATTTTCGTCATCTCCTGGGTAGGATCGATGGACATTTGAAGACATTTTTCGAAAATCGCGTCATGAGTACGACCTCAATAGCTGATTTCCCCTAAGGGAAATCTGCTAAAATAATACCCAGTGAACTTACTGTATTCTGCACATTTTATCATCTTTTATATTCTACATTTCAAATATTTTTTAGATGCCACTAAAATAAAGGAAAAAGTCCGTCAAGCCGGGGTTGATTAAACTAAGCAGATTTCCCACGTGCTAGTATAACACACTGCTCGTCTTATCCCATCTCTATTCACTATTTCTAGGCTGAAACCAAGAAAGCTCGAGTAACTCGCTTAATACTTGAGTTACGAAAAAATGCACAGAACCACAAATATCTTGGTTAATATTCAATATAGAGGAAAAAATGAATACTTAAACCTTTATTGAAAATGAAATGTACAATAAGATTGGTTGTATTGACTTCTTCAATCAGACGTATAATAACTGAAATATTTCGAAATTTCAAAATTCCCCTCTCACTGATCCGATTTTAGCCATAGAGGTGGAGAGATTCGAAAATTCGAAAAAACAAAATTGAACTGCGCAAAAGTATAAGAAGAAAAGTATTTAAAATAATCTCCTCTAACTAGGTAATTTTTGCTTTAACTCATTAATTAACTGAGGATAATGGAAATAATTTGATTAAAACTTTTCCGAGGACTAATTAGCTTAAACTAATACCGAGAAATGTTCATTTTCTATGATCTGTTTTATCTTCAACAGTCAAATTTTATTATTAATTAAAATGGCTTCATTAAGTAAGATAGTGCGAGACGTTTCTCTATTTTATGAAATAAATGGTAAAGAAAATATAAATAGATTCATTTGTGTGGAATATTCAAAACTTTCCCGGAAAGAGTGTTGTAAGTTTGGAGTAACCAGTAGCTACAATTTTCTCCCATCCCTGCTAAGCTGCTCATAAATCTCAGTGAAGGTCAAAGTGGAATATCTTCCAGTTTCCTTTCTTCGGGATAAAAGGCTCCCTTTTAGATCCCTCTGCAAATTCAATATTGAAAGTGTTCGACCTTCCACGTGTACTTTGTTGAAAAGGCAATCAGGCTAAAGTGCTTTCTGATCAGAAAAAGTTATAGAAAAACTTTACTTGAGTGAATATAAGCATATGCTATCAAACAAATATATTCACGGAGCCCTTCAAATATTGGGAAAGCATTTTCCGCCGAACTGCACTCCACTATAATTCATCACGCTTTCTCCTGACGAGTGAGTCTGTCAACGAGTCTCTGATAGAATGTTACAACATAATTCTTCTCATGATCTGCGGATATGGCCTTTTACCTCTAGCTACCCAATTTAATCCTTTATAGGGCAAATTTCGCTGGCTATCAGAAAAATAATGTTTCTCTAAAAATAGTGCCAGGGAGTCTATAAATGACTATCAATAATAATAAAATAATTTTTAAAAAAAATAGAGAATAATTTATTGGACTGGCTGCCCAAGCGGGGGTTGGAGTGGTACTTGCCCGTTTAGGTTGTGGGCCTGCCAGGGCATTACTAGCTGACCTACCTGTCTCCTCCTCGAGCAGGGAAAGGGTTCGGCTCATTCACCTCCTCCTGTCCTTCCTGTCTCTAACTGAATAGTTTCAGCAAATATTTGTGCTTAAAATGTTTCAATCGCCTGCTCTTCTCTGTTTCAGCCAAGACATGCACTGTTTGTTATCACTCTAATAAACATATTTGAGAATACTAAATTGGTATAAAATATAATTTAGTTATAATGTCTAATTTGATTGTTCAACTTGGAAAAATCGTAAAAAAAAAAATACTGTTAAAGCGAAATGAAAAATAAATACTCCTGATTTCCTATAGGGTAAAATTGTAAAAATGGAAGGCCGGAGCCATATTTTTTAAATTAACTAACATAGATCAAGTATGCGACAAAGCATTATTAATTTATAGTGAAGTAATGCATTCCTTTTTTCTGGATTAAAAGCTAAAGAATGTAGGCGAGAACAGGTAATGCACTGTGAGTGCCCACCAAATCAGCACTAACTGAGCAGGTACCTGGAGTGGGCAAGAGTCGCTTCTGCGGCTGGGAAGGGAGGGACATCTCGGCTCCAGAGGGGAAAAATTCAGGAAATATTATTCCCTCCACATTCCTTCACTGACAATACTCCAGGGGACACCCTTGTAACTATTTAGTCAGAGGTGCCTCTCATAGTGCGAATTTGAAAGAGAGCGGTAGGTGGCCGCTATAGCGGTCCTTACCCTATAAAGGTTTAAATAATGCAGTTTGATGAATTTTGATAGATAACGTTTACAATTTCTGAAATAATCATGAAATAAAAAACTTCGTCACGCAGGAGATGAGTAAACTAAGTAACTTTCCAACATGGAGGTTTACAATAGATAAATTTACATACTGGTAACACCACCGTAATAATATTGAAAATAAAATATAAGTGAATTAATACAAACGGTAATGAGAAACCTTTCAGTCAATTACATGTTAATAACCTCTACAACGGAAAGCGTGTGAATAGGGCTGAATCCAACCTCTTGGAGCTAATATTTCTCAATATAACATATAAATTTTATTGAAAACTATTTGCTACAGCTAGTGGTGTAATTTATAATGAATCAGAATAATTTATATTTCAATCACTCAAATTATAGTAATCGAAGAACAAAAGAAGAGGTGGGACGGAGATCAACAGAATGTATTTGCACATCTCTCACAACGTAAGAGTTCAGTGAAAACAATATTTGGTATTTAACCTTGGAATAAAGTGCTTCATGAATAACAGCACATTATTAAAATAACATGAGTAGGTGAGGGGGCTTACTGGAAGCTGAAAACTATAAAATCCAAATATCTCGGTCAATATTCATGATACTGAAAATATGCATCAAAACAACTTTTATAGGTCTTTCAATTTACAATAAGATTGGCTCGATAGAATTCTGCGATCCGACATACATTAAAGGAGATATATTTTGAATATCTCCCTCTCTCTCTCTCTCTCTCTCTCTCTCTCTCTATATATATATATATATATATATATATATATATATATATATTATAGTGTTAACAGACAAATATATATATATATATAATTATATATATATTTATATATATAATATATATATATATATAATATACATATATGTAGTTAGAACGGACCTCATTTTCGTCATCTCTTGGGCAGGATTGATGGACATTTGAAGACATTTTTCGAAAATGGCACCTCCATGCAATAGAGTGCATTATTTTGAAGCAATAAATTATACTATTGTGTACTACTTCTCATAAGTTATGTACGTTTTATTTGATGCTTCCAATATTTGCAACGTTCCTCTGGAGATTTAAGAAGTATATTAATGAATACGTAGTAAGCACAAATTTTGTAACATCGCTGACCTAACTCTTTCTATATTTTCCATAGATTTGTCTATGCACGTGGGGAAGTAAGTGGTTTGCCACGTATTAGAGAGCCTATTCTCTAACCAAAGGTGTGCAACCATGATGAATAGCTTAACTAGTTTATGACAAAAGATGAAAACTTCAAATGATTATTCAAATTATTTTTATTTCTCAACTCGTTTCGCGTCCATCTGACACCTCATCAGGAGAATTACAACGCGAAGGAACTAAACTAAAGGCTACATCTTTCTCTATGACCTTCCTCTAGCATTACCAGCCGGAGAATCGCTTACAAAAATGTAGGCGTTATTTTAGTCCCTTCGTCTTGTAATTCTCCTCATGTGACGTCAGATGAACGCGATAGTTGAGAAATAAAAATTATTTGTATAATCATTTGAAGATTTAACTTTTTGTTGACCTGCCGCCATAGACTAGTTAAGTAAAGTTAAATAGGTCATATTTTCACCATGATGATTAGATACACCGCAATGCATAGTAGGCGATATGTCCACGGCAATGCCAGCCCCGAAATATCCAGAAATATTTTGTAATGATCCAGCAAAAAACATCCGAGTTAAAAACCATATGCTATGGTCAAAATATCACAAAGAACGATACACGTTAATATTTTAATACACAGAGACTAATGCCGTGTTTCAGTCATGACCTAATGAAAAATGTTTTTTTTTGTTTACCATTCTCTTGACAGCCAGAAACATTTACATGTCAAATGGGATTTACCTGAAAAAAAAGAAGAATAAACAGTTAAAATTAAATATTTATGAAGA
Source organism: Riptortus pedestris (assembly GCA_019009955.1). Taxonomy (NCBI): domain Eukaryota; kingdom Metazoa; phylum Arthropoda; class Insecta; order Hemiptera; family Alydidae; genus Riptortus; species Riptortus pedestris. Next base: position 81,325 of record JADPXZ010000008.1, read on the forward strand.
TACGTAATGAAAACATACTACGAAAACAATAATTAAGCATACACACACAAAGTGCCACAAAATTGAATAAACTCATTGTTCCAATATTCATAATTTCATCTATAAGTGACCACATTCGAATTTTTATTCCACCCCTCTCTGAACCCCACTCCTCATGGTTCGATTTCAACCATTAAATAACTTGATATTTGATTTTACATAACATGTTTAAATATTAGGGTTTGGTAACGATCAAACAAAAATAACTACTAGGGCGAGAGCAGACAAGTGTCTGTATATATAATGAGAGTAGAGGATGGCTGGGTATCAGCTATAAATTATCAATTTAATAATTTATGATCAAGTACTTTAAGGTGGGCTAAGCTATTAAATCAGCTATAATCAGCTATTGAAAAATTTCCTCAAATGTCCATCGATCCTACCCAGGAGAGACGAAAATGAGGTCCGTTAAAAATTATATACATATACAGACACACACACACACACACACACACACACACACACACACACACACACACATATATATATATATATATTTGTCTGTTAACGCTCTTGAGGTCGCAATTTTCATTTTATTAAGTGAAGTGACTCCAGACAAGTGGGAGGGGGGGGGGTTTAGAGGAGAGAAATTTTAAAAATTCGAAACATCTCCGTTACTATAAGTCGGATCGAAACACTGTTTAGAACCAATCTTTTTGCAAATCCAATGCTCTATAAATATTGTTCGTACATATTTTCTTTATCATGAATATTAACCGAGATATTTGGATTTTACAGTTTTCTGCATTCCGTAAACCCCCACTCCTACCCATGTTATATTAATAATAAGCTGTTATATCATGAACCACTTCATTACAAGATTAAATAAGGAATATCGTTTACATTAAAGTTTTGCTTTGTGAGATATATGCAAATACGTACTGTTGATCTCCCCCCCCCTTCTTTTGCTCTTGGATTACTAAAATTTGAGTAATTGAGATTAAAATTATTCTGATTCATTACAAATTACAGCACTAGAGAAATGTTCAAAAAAATTAATGTTATATTAAGATATGTTTCATTAATGGTTCCTATTTACGGTCTAGAATTCAGATTGGCTGGCCTGAATGTTTACAATTCAGGCACTTTCTGTTTTAGGGTTATTAGTTTGTAACTGAAAGATTTCTAAATACCGTTTGTATTTATTCACTTATTCGCTGTGGTGTTACCAGTATGTATATTTATCTATTTTAATCCTTCGCTTGGGAAATCTGCTTAGTTTACGCAGCCCCTGCGTGACGGACTTCTAATAATAATCTAATAATAAAACATTCTAATAAATTTGATAAATGAGATTGATGTACATTGGAGGAAAATTTTCGAAAATCGCGTCTTGAGTACGACCTCAATAGCTGATTAGCCTTAAGGGAAATCTGCTAATATATCTTATGCACAACGCTAAATGAATTTGAAGCTCAGGAAGAAATGAAGAGATAAGGCATGAAATATAAGATAGATAGATAGATAGATGCTTTTATTGTCATAGGACCAATGGTCCTCTCTTACAGACAATAGTCATGTATGTTTACTATAAACTGGTTACTACTACTATAAATTAACTGGTTACTACTACTATAAATTAAACTAAAACTAATTATAAATTAAATTAAAACTTATCAAAAAAACATAAAGATACTATATGTATATATATAAAACTAATGTACAAAAAACTAAAAATATAAATAAAACTAATATACAAACAGAAAACTAAAAATATAAATAAACTAATATAAACATGTCATTATGATGAACTGTGGTACATGTCATATCCCCATCGCGGTCGTTAGAAAATGATTAATGCATTAATCATTAATAAGAGGGAGCTTTGGAAGGACGTGAGTAAGTTAGTTTGCTTTCTCAAGTCTTTTAGCAGATTTCCCTGAAGGGAAATCAGCTATTGAGGTCGATTAATGACGCGATTTTCGAAATTTTTCTTCAAATTTCCAACTATCCTACCCAGGAGATAACGAAAATGAGGTCCGTTGAAAACTGTATATATATTTGTCTATTACCGCTCTAGCGGTCGCAATTTTTGTCTTACCGTTACCAAACTTGATATATAATCGTTTTATACAAAAAGAAAGATAAAGTTCGTTAAGGGCTGAAATTGGACCAGGGGGAGAATTTCGAAAATTCTTAATATCTCCGTTATTATGCGTCGGATCGAAAAATTGTACATAAACAAACTTATTGCAAATGTAATGTTCTATAAATGTTGTTATGTACATGTTTTCATTATCTTCATTATTAACCGAGATATGTGCATTTATTAGTTTTCCGCTTTCAGTAAACCCCCACTCCGACTCACGTCAAATAAACAATAAGCATTTATATTATGAAGCCCTTTATTTGAAGACCAAATACGAAATATATTTTTCATTCAACATTTACTTTTTGAGATAAATGCAAATACGTGACGCACGTGGGAAATCTGCTTAGTTAACGCAGCTCCTGCGTGACGGACTTTATTTAGCTGCAGGCATAAGGGGCGAGTCTGAAAGGAGAATACTGGCCAGAGCTGTTGTTGGCTTGACTTTTAAAGCACTAGGCCCACTTTAAACTTGACTTAGCTAGAGTTTCTGACTGCCTGCGGGCATAGAGTAGGGCTGTTCTCTAAGTCGGCCTTTGCTCCGCTAAGTTTCGATCAGCAACTGTTCCCGCCAAAATGGAGAATAGATCTGTTGTCCATAGCAACGTAGTGATGGTGACAGCACTAAAAGGTCGGGAACTGCCGAGTTCACAGAATACAATTCAGGAGATTCGGAACATTATCACTGGTCCTCATGGACTTTAAAAAGAATTAAAAAAAGTCCGTCACGCAGGAGCTGGTAAACTAAGCAGATTTCCCACGTAAAGTTAAACAATAGAGAAATCTCCATACGAGTGCCGAACACTTACGGAAACGGCCGAACTAGCTTTCGGCGGAAACGAATAGAAGCGACCATAGCTCGTCCGTTTCACTTAAAAAAAATGCAAATATCACGGTTAATATTCAAGATAGAGAATAAATGTATACAACAATATTTATAATAAATCTAATTTGCAATAGGATTGGTTCTATACAATTTTTCGATCCGACTTATAGTAACGAATTCTCGAAATTCCCCCCTCTAAACCCCCCCATTTCATTTCAGCCGTTAACGAACTTGATCTTTCTTTTTAAATTAAACGATTAAATACCGAGTTTGGTGACGATTAAACAAAAATTGCGACCGCTAGAGTGTTAACAGACAAATATATACATAGTTTAGAACGGACCTAATTTTCGTCACCTCCTGGTTAGGATCGATGGACATTTGAAGATGATTTTTGAAAATCGCGTCATGAGTACGACCTCAATAGCTGATTTCCCTTAAGGGAAATCTGCTAAAAAAAAAACCTCCTTGAACGAGTAATAAGTGAATGGGAGAAAATATGGCAGCAGACAAAGGAGCCATTACTAAAAAGTCCTTCCTACAATAAAGCCAGGGATTGACAGACCATGGCTGAACCCTGGATACCAACTTACACAGTTCCTCTCAGAGAACGGAAATTTCAGCCACTAGCTTCTTAGATTCAAGAAGAGGTAACTCCAGGGAAACGGCCGAACATGTGTTGATGGAATACAACCCGGACGTTGAAGACTTAGTAAAAAATGAAAACAGTCTCTGCGCACTGAACGAATTTAAAAAAAAAAAAATGGGAAGAAAAAAAATCAAATAAATTAATAAATGGCACGTAATAAATAAACAAAAGCTCCAAATCCCTTCTGGGCTGACAATAGGCCAAATCTGGCAATGATGAGGCTCGCAGCATCTGGTGCCAAAAAAGTCCGTCACGCAAGGGCTGCGTAAACTAAGCAGAGATGTGTCGCCTCGCCCTGTGTAAGTTTTACAAATAGAGAAATCTGCATACTGGTAACCGTACAATAACCACCGGTGCTGATTAGATAATGAGAAATCTTTCAGTTAATTAAAATAAATACCCAACTGAAACGGCCTTCTGAATTGTAAGGGAATAATTTATATTTTAATAAGCTCAAATTTTAGTAGTCCAAGAACTAAGAAAGGGGGGGACGGAATGAACAAAACGTATTTGCATAAGAATCTCACAAAGTAACGAAGGTTAATGTAAGGTTAAAAACGCGAGGTTAGAAGAAGCTTCCGCCTGAGACGAGAAAATGACGAAGAATGGCCGACATAATCCGAACTATACCCCACCACAGACTTCATACAAATGCAAATATCTAGTTTAATATTCAAGATAGAGAATAAATGTATATAACAATATTTATAGTAAAATTAATTTACAATAAGATTGGTTCTGTACAATTTTTCGATCCGATGCATAGTAACGGAGATTTTTTGAATTTTCGAAAATCCCCCCTTTAACCCCCCCCCACCTCCTGCTAGTCCGATTTCAGCCATTAACGAACTTGATCTGTCATTTTACATAAAAAGTTTAAATATCGAGTTTCGTAACGATCAAACAAAAATTGCGACCGCTAGAGCAGTTAACAGACAAATATATATATATAATATATATATATTTAATATATATATATATATAATTTTGGAACGGACCTCATTTTCGTTATCTCCTGGGTAGGATCGATGGACACTAGATGAAAAATTTTTGAAAATCGCGTCATGAGTACGACCCCAATAGCTGATTTCCCTTAAGGGAAATCTGCTAAAAAAAGAAATGGTGGCAGATCAGTTGCGTATCCAGCACTTGGGACTGGCTGTTGTGATAGTCGGTCACGTAGAAACTAAATCAATCAGGCTAGCTACCTTTTCCCAGGCATATGATTAAGAACTTTGAAAGAAATTATAAATATTTTCAGAACTAATTATATAAGTTGTCAAAATGCCAAACTAAGTTTTGAGTTGGTAAGAAGGAGCTCAGTTTGGTGATTGGAATCAGACTGTTGCATCCTGACTCCTACTGCATAATTGACTTTTTGAAATTTATTTATTTCATAGTTTAAAGTTTCATTAGAACATTGCGCACCCTTCTTTGGAAAGTTAGTATCACGGACCATCAAACTGGAGTGTTTTCGAACTCAATACTTGAACTTCCCCCCCCCCAATTTATTCTTTGGTTTCGTATATTTCATAATAATGCATTGGGAAATTTCACTTTTTACTTCTTTGAAGTGAAGAAAGTGTTTTTAATCTTGAAAATTTCCCGTTTCACTTTCCCTGGTCCCATTTTGACAATTTTATGCGTGATATCAGTACGTATTTCGTATAACTCAAAAACGGCTAGTCTTAGAATGTTTGATTTTCAAATATCGGATTGTTGTAGCAGCGGTGTAGTTCACCTTTTGATCGAAATTAAGTAAGGAGGAGAGGGGGTTTAGAGACGTGCGAAAATAAAAATATAAACATTTCTCCCTGTGTATTTGAGATACCATAAATGTGTTTATGACCCTTTTTTTTGTTTACCAAGAAAAGATCAATACATATTGTTCTAGGCCATTTTTCGATCCGATGCATTGGAATGGAGATATCTTATAGCACAATCAAACGAAATAATTTTAAATGAATGCAAGCAAACGCTTTGTTTATTTAATTTAAAAGGAATACGAGAAAGACATGTAGGGCCCACATTTCATTTTTTAATAGTGTAACTGTTGTGTGAATGTGTCAACCAATTTGAACCAATGAATCCTTGGAAAACTGTTTTATAAAATTCTGATAATATTTGTTCCTTGTTTTTCCGTTTTAAGCTTTAGCCTAACGCCGAATTCGTGCTTTTATACAACAGATCATCGTATTTATGATTGGTTGTTCCATTATAAACGCACAGGCTCCAAACATCATAATCCGGGGTAAACCCTCGCCAAATCTACTTCAATCCCCCAGTGAATTAACCCCTGCTGATGTCATTTCAATCTCTCCCGATTACACTTCGAACATCAACGCTTATCCAAACCAATATCAACAATAACCTACCACTAATGTTCTCACCAATGGAAGAAGGATTTACCCCTCTAATCACAAATGTTCAGGAGATTCATAAACAAGAAAAGAAACTCAGCTCTACGCATTTTTTAGCAATTTTTCCTCAAGATAAATCATATATTGTGGTTGTACAGACGAAGAGATTTTCGATTAGTTCTGTAAATCTCCATCGAAGCCCAGAAAATCATTTGTTCACTGACTAATGATGGTATTTGTATAGCAAGACTTCAATGTGTACACCTACTCTTCCCTCTACGACGTACTGTTTTACCGAAATAGCCAATCCTAAAGGATAACCTTTGGGGACTAATAGAATAGAAATTTTAGTTTTGAAGAATATATGAATATTCGTTCCTAAAATTCGTTCTATCCCTCAACACTTTTTGACTCACCGTTTGATAACAATTAAAGATCATCTAAAATGAACATATTTCCTGTCAAAACCCAATCTGAGCACATATAGTTTAAGCATAGTTTTGTACGTAAAATTATATTCGTAATAATAAATCTCATTGGAAATCACTTCCAGTAATGCAAGCATTTCACAGGAAATAAGTAAACTCAATTAACTGTTTTAGCCTCCCATCATCCGCTCCTGCATGAGCTAAATTACCCCGCTTCGCACGGGAATTCATTTGAGGCTGAATGATGATGGTATTTTTATTTATTTTTTTGCCAAGCCTTTACTTACCACAATATTTTAAGATTTCCGGGAGAGTGCGCTGGTTACCTTGTGGGTTAAGGCGTGGGTATGACTACGACCACCGCCAGAAAGCTAAAGGTAAAAATAGGCGTAGGTTCAATCACCAACAAGGGAGAACATTAGTTCATGGATTCGCTACCAGAGCGGGCCTGTCTCGCGGTGCTTATGGATCAGCGGGAGTCTAAAGAGATATATAGGTCTGACAGCTCTTCGGGATGACTAAAGATTTTGATTCTCTTAGATCCCATTCATAGGGAGGCTGACAAAACTGGTCACAGGCCCTCCGGGAACAATAGAACCCTTCAGTCTCCTGGACACAAATCATTCCAAGTCATCCCTACGTAAAAACTCCGATCGTGAATTCCTCGTAGTCTCGCTCGGGGTGGCTAAGGATCTTAAAGGTCTTTAATGCCAATCAAATATATATATATATATATATATATATATATATATATATATATATATAAACTGAATACCCGAACAACAAAAGGATAACAAAAATACACCTCCACTCTTAACGACTTCGCATTGTATTAGCTGGCAAGACAGAGTAACTTTCGAGGGCGACGACCTCCAACATTCCTTCAGTTGCTCTGTGACACAACATATGCAATAATTTGAAACAACCATGTAATATAAATAAGTAATATATAAGTGGTAAAATCAAGCGCAATTAAAAAGTTAAAATTTTATATATTTATATATAAAAACATATATATAAATAAGTAAACAATCCAATGAATTTATCTCCATTTGTTAATCCTTTCATCTATTGTTAACCTTCACGGGAAAAATCTGCTTAGTTTACGCAGTACCGCTGCCTTCGTGACGAACATTGAAGTACGATGGTGGTTTTATCATATTTATATATTTGTTTTGTTTTTATATATTTTGTGACACATAGACGTTGTGACACAAGAGCACTGGGGGAAAAAAAGAATGGGGCGGTTCGCCACGAAAGTACACTGCAGCTCAGTGGCGGCTCGTAGCTAAAATTAGTTGGGGTGCTGCTCCAGAAAAATTTTAGCCTTAGCACGCCAGGGTCGGCACTGCGGGAGCGACAGTGCTCTATCTCCCTTGCAGCCTCGACTGGAGCTTCCTGTGTGACGACAGTCAAACACCTCGACAGTGCTCTATCTGAAGCGCACAGTTACCAGTAGCAAAGATTTTTGTATCTTTCCTGTTGACCGAAACTGGGGGTCTGGTTAAACACCTCGCCGGCATTACGAACTTTTTATATTGGATGTTTACATACAATACATTTTTGTATTAATATCTTTTTTTTCATAAAACTGGGGGATGGTTACTGCATTAAGCTTTAGGATTACATATTATACAAGTATAAAGAAAGAAAAAAGGCTCATTATATTAAATGTTATAGATAAATCAAGTGGAAATTGGGGGTGCTGCAGTTCCAGAGTGCCTTACGCGAGCCGCCACTGGTGCAGCTAATAAATGAAGTGTTAAGAGTGAAGGTGTATTGGACCTTGTTATCCTTCCGTTGATGATGCGACCTCCACCAGCCAGCCCAAATCCCCAATGAAAACCGAGCATTTTCCACTGTAATACTTCTTCAATTACGTCGTACAGGGAGGTATTATTATGAAAATACATGAAATGAGATAGTTATGCGGGCATGCATATGACATCGGCATTAGAGTGTGATCGTACATTTTCCTTGTCAATGTCATCAGGGCTACGAATTAAAGGGTATAATATTTAGGGAGAGGAAAAAACCCTTTGTGGGGCTGTCAAGCTAGTGACTTGAAGGTGCTTGTAAATGATATAATGGAGTTAAGTGAATTAAGGAGGAAAGAGGAGGTGTCAGGGGCAGGCGTCCTGTCATTGGGAGTGGCTCCATTCAGCTGTCTTACCCACACCCAGGCCCCAGGACCACCATTTTCCCCCAACAACTACTTCCCTCTTTAATGAGTGCCCTGGTCGATGCCCGCCAGGGTGCTCCTTAACCGACAATCTTCCCCCTCGCTGCCTCTTCCTCTTACAAGCCCCGAACTTAGAATTTATTATAACAGGAGAGATCCAACAATCAGTGGATCGAGCCAGCATACCAAAATTCTGAACGTCTATGGGTACACGCCATTGGCGAAGAGGAACAGAATATGCACAGTACGTCTAGAAGGGCTAAGCAAACTTAGAATTTATTACAACTAGTCAACCACCAATCAGTGGACTAGGGTTAGGATGCCAAAAATCAGGATTTCGATTCATACAAGCGATGAACGAGCACAAAGAGGACAACGTCCATTCTGCAGGTTTGTGTTAACTTAGTCTTCGCGGAAGAATGAAGTTCATGAAACCAGCACGCACCATTGATGACTTCATCCGCCGTCCACTCATCTTTACGAAGATCACGGGGACTGGGGACCTCGGTGCCAGCACATCAAGCCTCGAGAGGGGCTGACAGGAAAGAGCAAGAAGACCCAAGGACGGGGAGAAGCGGGGAAGGAGAAGGAGAAGAACTACGGATAAAATGAATACATTGCATGAGTACTCACATTTAAAATCATTAAAATCAAGCCCCACATGTTCAATTCAACTATAAACCATTTCCCCCACATATAAGATGCGGCCGATTCCATCTGATGCACAGAAGTCCCACTAACAACCTCATCAACATCATCATCCCCAAGCATTGAAAAAAACTAACAAACTAGCCATAACATGTCCCTGAAATAGACACTCCCCCATAACCTTGTACAGCACCTTAATATATACCTCACAAGTCTGGTCTAATCAATCACCCTATACAGTCCACTCTCAAATCAAAAATGTGGCGAAGGGGCCTTTCCCTAAACTCCTTTTCATGGGAAGCCCCTTCGACACCGAACACTTAGAATTTATTAATACTCGATGGACCCACCAACCGCTAGACTCGGTTTAGGAGGAAACTTGGGGGAAATCAGCTATTCAGGTAGTACTGATGGGATTTTGAAAAAATGTCTTCAAATTTCCATCGATGTAGATGTCGAAAATGAGGTCCGTTCAAAATTTATACACACACACATATATATATATATATATATATATATATATATATATATATATATTTGTACGTTAACGCTCTAGCGGTAGTAGTTTTTGTTTGATCGATATAAAACGTTTTTTATTTAACGTATAAACGTTTTATGAAAAATGAAGATCAAGTTTGATAACGGCTAAAATCGGACAAGGGGGGATTTTCGAAAATTCGAAATATCTCTGTTACTATTCGTCGGATCGAAAAAAAATGTATAGAAACAATCTTATTGCAATATAAATTTACTATAAATATTTTTTAATACATATTTTCTGCATAATTAGTATTAACTGAGATATTTGGATTTTTTAGTTTTCCGCTTTCAGTAAACCCCCACTCCTAATAGTGTTATATTAATAATAAGCTGTAATATCATGAACCACTTCATTACAAGGTTAAATAAGGAATATCGTTTTCATTAAACTAATACTTTGTGAGATATATGCATATACGAACTGTTGATCTCCCCCCCACCCCGCTTTTGTTCTTGGATTACTAAAATTTGAGTAATTGAGATTAAAATTATTCTGATTCATTACAAATTACAGCACTAGAGAAATGTTCAAAAAAATTAATATGTTATATTAAGATATGTTTCATTAATGGTTCCTATTTCCGGTCTAGAATTCAGATTGGCTGGCCTGAATGTTTACAGTTCAGGCACTTTCTGTTTTAGGGTTATTAGTTTGTAACTGAAAGATTTCTAAATACCGTTTGTATTTATTCACTTATACTCCTACTAGTGTTATATTAATAATAAGCTGTAATATCATGAACCACTTCATTACAAGGCTAAATACCCCTGCGTGACAGACTTCTTTAGTTTTCAGCCTTCACTTAACCCTTCACTCCTACTCATGTCATATTAACTACAACCAGTTGTCATGTTTCGACTATTCGCTGCCACTGGTCCGATTTCAGCCATTAACGAACTTCATCTTTCTTTTTACATAAAGCTGTATATACAACTTATAGTGTAAATACATCCTATATATATAGTATATATATATATATATATATATATATATATATATATAATTATATATAAGAAGAGAGAGAGAGGAGAGAGAAGGAGAGAGAGGTTTAGAAACGGATCACATTTTCGTCATCTACTTGTTACGATCGATGGACATTTGAAGAAAAAGTTCGAAAATTGTCTCATGAAATGCACTAAAAGGGAAATCTACTAAAATGCAAATACCTCGATTAATATTGTTGCTAAAAATGCATGGAACAACGATTATTGAATACTGTTAAAACATTTTTAATCGCAACTCATAATAATGGAGCGATTTTGAATTTTCCTCTACTCCAATACTCCCTCCTCTCCCGACCCCAAATTTTATGCATTAACGAACTTCATCGTTCTTTTCACATGAAACACTTAAATAGAATGATATAGTTTCCATCAAGTGTAAAATTACTACCTCTAGAGTGGCATCAGGAAATTATATATATATATATATATATATATATATATATATATATATATATATATAAATATATATATATACATATATGTGTGTGTGGTGTGGGTGCGTGCGTGCGTGCATGCGNTGCGTGCGTGTGTGTGTCTGTGTGTGTGTGTGTGTGTGTGTGTGCGTGCGTGCGTGTGTGTACGTGTGTGTGTGTCTGTGTGTGTGTGTGTGTGTGTGTGTGTGTGTGCGTGTGTGCGTGCGTGCGTGTGTGTGTGTGTGTGTGTGTGTGTGTGTGTGTGTGTGTGTGTGTGAGAGAGTGAGTGTGTGTGTGTGTGTGTGTGTGTGTTTATTTCCAATATAAATTTTAATTATAAGACCATTTCAATTATTTTATTTGTATAATGTATTATTTAAACAAAGTCATGCTGAAATCGCAGAACGTGTGATAGTGGAGGACGTGTGAAATCAAACTCTTTAATTGTGGTATATACAGTCTTATTTCCTGCGGTATGTTGACGTTATTGAAATGGCTATGTACTATCTATAAATATTCAATGTCCTGGGTAATGTCACTATAAGAAAAGACAGTATGCGTTTACTCAATACGATCTGAGTTTCCAGGGCTCAGATCAATTCTCCTCAACTCGCTTTTAGAATATAAATTAAATTATTTTTAGGGTATCACTGTTATTTATTTACACAACGTGTATAAATTACTGGAAAATATGTATTTTTAATGTTTGAAATAAGTAATTTAAGTAAAGCAAAGTTGATGCTGAAGCGAGGGCGGGAGTTGACGGGAGGCCAACAGAGTTAATTGTGTTAACTTATTTCCTGTGAAATGATGGAATTGCATTTTACCCAAATTTACTATTATGTATATAGCTAACCTCACAATCCCTCAACGGTTTCAAACAGGAAATATGTACTACACAGATAATATTTAATGATAATAAATGGTACCAATGATTATGATTTGAATTATTCACGGAGTGTCAAACAGTGGAGAGGGATTGACTAGGGACTTATTTTCAGTTATTCTTCAAAACTAAAATTTCTATTCTATTAGTCTCCTACCTGACCCATACGGGAAAAAAATACTTCCAGGCGGGAAGTGTAGTTGTACACATTAAAGCCTTGCCAACAAAAAAAGACCATCATCATTCAGCCTCAAATGATTTCCCGAGAAAAGCCGGTACCCTATACGTATAAAATCGTGATTAAAATCTCAGATCTATGCATTTGAACAAACCTCATTGTCGACTTCTGCTAGGTAGGATAGGTGGGTATTTGAAGGGATTTTTCGAAAACCACATCATGAGTTCGACCTCAATAGCCCTTATGGGAAATTTGTTCAAGTTATCCCAGAGAGAGTAGTGAAACTATTTACTTCAAATCGATAAGAAAGGGTTAACAAAACTCCGTAGAGGACCATAAAAGAAGTAGAAAAGTTCAAATGTGGTGTTTAATTTGAGTTGCACTTCTAAGCCATTACTTTAATAAGAGTTTAATGGATAGTTGAATAAAAACTTCAGGTAATGGGGCAACCGTCTTAACTATCTGCTTTTTTGATAGAAATAAAAATAACTCAATTCTCTTCTGTTCATTAACAATGAAAAATAACAATAGAAATTATTTCCACTTCTAAAGAACCTTTTATTCTAATACAAATAACTAAAAAGTTTCATTTTTCACAACATACCTCTTAAGGACAATCAGCTATTGAGGTCTTACTTATGACGAGATTTATGAAAACATTTCCTCAAATGTCATATTCATACAAACACACACACACACACACACACACACACACACACACACACACGTATATATATATATATATATATATATATATATATATATATATATATATAAAGACACGCTGATGACCGCATATCACCATCTTAGCAGATTCCCCTTAAGGGGAATCAGTTATTGAGGTCGTATTCATGAAACGATTTTCGAAAAATCAAATTTTCAATTTTAAAATTTCCATCGATCTTTTCTAGGAGATGACAAAAATATATACATTTGTCTGCTCTGGCGGTCGCAATTCATATTTGATCCTATCCAAACTTGACATATAATCGTGTGATACAAAACTAAAAATCGAGTTCGTTAATGGCTGAAATCGAGAAAGTGGGGGGGAGGGTGGATTACAGGTTGAGAATTTTGAATATTCCAAATATTTTCATTATTATACGTCGAATCGAAAAATTGTTTAGAACCGATTTTATTGCAAATTAATGGTATTATGAATATTGTTATATACATTTACATTTATATTAACATAGGATATTTGCATTTATTAATTTTTTGCCCTTTAGTAAACCCCCACTCCTACTCATGCCATATTAACAATAAGCTGTTTTATTATGAAGCACTTTATTTCAAGCCCAAATACCAAATAATTTTCCCATTGATCTTTTTCGTTTTGAGATAAATGCAAATATGTAGCAAACGTGGGAAATCTGCTTAGATTACGCAGCCCTTGCGTGAAGGACTTTTTTTCTATAGATGTTTCCTCTAACTCGAATATTAACCGAGTTATTTGTAATTTTGTTTTGTGGTTTCAGCCGGTTGTGAACCCCCCCCCCCCCACTTCAAATCATCCGATTTCCACTTTAAATAGTTCAATTACTAAGCAACTTGTATCGAAATAACATTTTAGTTCCTCTTTAGATACGCCGCTATACGGAAGAAATGTAGAACTGATGGCGAGATGATATTCCAGCATGTCGTATTTCAGGACGTGGAAAATCAGCTTAGTTTACGTAGCACCTGCGTTGCTGCCTGTTTTTGATCTAGGAGCCCTTCATTCTCTGAGAGAGCTCAATATGAGCATGCAAGAGTGGAAAACCGTGTAAGTAAAACGGAAATGAGCTGGCTTTGCGGCCCAGATGATCGGTGTATTGTTCCAAGGGAGTAACTGGCTGGGTTATATGAGGGCACAATGGAGGACATGCTAGTAGCAAACGCACTCTGTTCGCCTCTAGTGTACAGTAAAGCTGCATCAACCTGCATATGAAAATCACCCTAATAGTAATAGGGAATAGTACGCTACACCAATAATAATACTACGTATGTAAATAACAATAGTACAAGATTAATTTCACTACAATATTAGTTTTTCTTTAGAATTGGACGCAACATAACTTTTTCTCTAGTCTCCACACTTCCAAGCCCGATTTAAGGAATATATTACTCATATCTGACGGTAATTTGCCTTATGTTTTTTTAATGTTTAAATAGTAAATAAGACATTATGAATTTATTATATTTTAATTATAACTGTGTTTTTAAATATAGGTGTTATTGTTGTAAATTTTATAATGTTATAGACTGTTTGTTATATGACCAATTATGTAAAAAAAATTAAAAAACTAATTTTTAGTCTCCTCAATTATGGTGTTTTATAGTTTGTAGCTCTGAGGATGGGAATTTAGGTCCCGAAAGCCCTAAGCGTTTTTAAGAAATAAATTGTGAGGAGCCATAAAAAAAATGTTGTGATTATCCTGAATATACAACTATTAATTGAGTATATAAGTATATAACAATTATTAATAGTGGATATATTGATCATATTTTTAAACGATTTTATTTAGCTCTACCCGTTTATTTGTAATTATTTTATTTTACAATTAATAGGTATTTTCTAGCTCTAGACAAAAATATTCTTTAACAGTTTCATACATTATAGCTATATTCATATATGCTTGGCCTTGCATCACTGACATATATTTCTATCATCAAGTTAAAACTTTTATTGTTGATGGCAATGGTGTTGAAGAATAGAATGAATTTTAATACAATCCTCTCTAGATGATATTTTGCGATTTTGTTCAATCAAATACGAGCAGATTAGGAGAAGCTTGAGGATTGATATTTACGATAGTGACGCAAAGCCAAGCACAATGAAAATATACGTCTAAAGTATAAAACTGTTAAAGAATATTTTTATTTCTAGAGCTAGAAATATCTTTATTAATTGTTAAATAAAATTATTACAAATAAACGGGTAAATAAGCTAAATAAACCCGTTTAAAAATATATCAATATATCCGCATTATTATTGATAATTGTTATATACTTATGTATTCAACTAATAGTAATATATTTCTTGTATGATATTAAATATTTCCTTATACCTTATATATTTTCATATAAAGCATTCGAATTTTCCTTAGATACGTGGAAAACATTAAAAATGAAATGCTTTTAATTAAAAACAACGTTTTATTTATTTATTAATATTAAATAAACGCCCTAGAGACAAAAAGTAAAAAAAAAAAAATCCAGAAAAAAAGATAGCCGCTCCCGGCGAGATTCGATCACGAGATCTTGTGGTTACAAAGATCCACCGATTCAACATCTCAAAAATTTCAGGCAATCTTCAACATTTTGTTTTTTTACAGGAACGCGTGAGAAGTTCTTTCTCTCGCTTTAACCGAATTGGTTATTCATTAGGTAAGTCACTCTGAAAAAGTTTCGTTCAAATCGGTGTTGGGAACGACGTGCATTCCCCTTGTGAGTAAACTAATCAGATTTGCCACATGCTGGTAAGATTCACTAGTGATCTCAACTGACCATATATTTTTTTCTCTCTGAGCGAAAAACCGATGACTAGAAGTAGGGGTTTACCAGCTATGTATGAAATGGTTAAATATCGAGTATACTATAGATCAAATAAACATTTTCGAGTTAGGAACGTAAAAATAGAAATTTGAATAAAACGTTGACATACGCATGACACATTCACTTATTGTTAATGCGTGACTAATTTGGCTAAAAGTTGGCATTACTGCAAAAAATTAAAATAAATTGCAAACAATTCGGGTAACATTCAAGATATAAGAAAGGTTTGTAGAACAACAAAAGAAAATTGAATTCACAACAACATTGGATAATACCATTTTCTCAACCATCTAAGCCCCCCCACCACGCCTCACCAAGGTCCAATTTTAACCGTTGACAATCTTAATCTTTAGTTTGGCAAGAGACGCTTATGTCGAGTTTGGTAACGATCAAACAATAATTACGGCCGCTGTAGTGTTAACAGACAAGTGTATATACATGTACGTATGTAATTTCCTATAAATATTGTTACATTTATTCTCTATAATATGAATATAAACAAAGATATTTGCATTTTTCAGCCTTCATCGAGCCCCACATCTACTCATGTCGCATAAACAATACTCTGTTGTATAATAAACCACTTTATTCGAAGCTTAAATTCCAAATATTGTTTTCAAGAGACCTTTATTATACGAGATACATGTCAATATGTTCTGGTAACCACCACCACCCCCCCTCCCACGTCTTAAGTTCTCGGACTACTAAAATTTGAGTGGTTGAGATCAAAATTATTCTGATTCTTTATAAATTTCGGTACCAGATACAGTAAATAGTTTTCAATAAAATTAATATGTTATATTCAGATATATTTCAGTAATTGTTTTTCTTTCCGGGGTGGGGGGGGGAGTACTGAAGGCGAACAACTCGCTTAATATTTGAGCAAAAAATGCATAAAACAACAATTGTAGACCATCAATTGTTTAAAAAGATTGGTTGTTTAACATTTTACGTATTTTCATTTATCTCAAAAAGTAAAAGTTCATTGAGAACAATATTTGGTATTTAGGCTTCAAAGAAAGCGCAACAGGCTATTGACATGAGTAGGAGTCGGGGTTATGTGAAGGCCGAAAACTAAAAATGTCCGTCACGTAGGGTTATTTAGCCTTTTAATGAAGTGGTTCATGATATTACAGCTTATTATTAATATAACATGAGTAGGAGTGGGGGTTTGCTGAAAGCGTAAAACTAAAAAATCCAAATATCTCAGTTAATGCTCATTATACGGAAAATATGTATTAAACAGTATTTATAGTAAATTTATATTGCAATAAGATTGTTTCTATATATTTTGGTCGATCCGACGTATAATAACAGAGATATTTCGAATTTTCGAAAATCCTCCCCTTTAAATTTAATTTTTCTAACTACAGTGATGGAAAAAAGTATTTGCACATCATATGTTTATTAATAAATGAGTTCAAGGAAACAAAAAAACTTCGCTTTCTTTTGCAAAAAATGAAAAGAACATTTATTAAAAACTGAAAAAACCCTTTTACAAAAAAATAAAAACACTTGATAATCAAACAAAATAATTAAAAAAATAAAAGTGCTTGGAAAAAAGTATTTGCACGCTTCCACATTTACAAGTTAAAACTCAATTTTAATAGTTTTAATATTTTGTAAATAGGCCGTTTTTTTTGCGTCAAAAATTGATTGTAGACGTCTGGGCATTGAATTTACTAGGTTTTTAATTAAATCTAGGTTTATTTGTTCCCATTCTTGAACAAGAAGTTGTTTAAGGCTATGTGCACTAGTGAAATGGTGTTTTCTTACATTTTCGTCAAGGTTGTGCCATAAATTTTCAATTATATTTATATCTGGTGACTGAGGAGGAGTGTGGAGCTGTCTTGGAACATTATATATTAACCACTCCTTAGTTCTCCTCGCAGTATGTTTTGGATCATTGTCCTGCTGGAAATAGTACTGATCCTGGATTCCCATTTTTTCGACACTAACACGCAAATTACGGCGCAAAATGTTCACATAACCTTCCGCATTTAAATGCTCACAAGATATCCCACGCCAAGGTAGGAAACACACCCCCCAACCATAACATGCCCTCCACCATGCTTTACAGTCGTTAAAACATTTTGCTTCTTTAGGGCTTCATTACAATGTCACCATATCTTCCTTCGACCATCTGAACCAAACAAATTAAATTTGCTTTCGTCAGAAAAGACGACATTTTCCCAAAAGCTTAAGGGTTTTTGTACATACTCCCTAGCAAAAACAAGGCGCTTTTTGCGATTCATTTCACTGATGTATGGCTTCTTTCTCGGAACCCTACCATGGAGCCCTTCCGAATTCAAGCCATATCTAATTCTCCTGCTACTAACCTGGACTCCAGACGTTGATTGGACCATGGCAGCCAGCTACCCTAAGAAATCGGCAATTTGGCGATATGTTTTTTGCTGATTCCTCAGTAAAACAATTTTTTCGCGAGTCGCGATACTCAGCTCACTTGTCTTTGGCATGATAATTGTCTATTGATTGAAGAAAACTGTTTGAAAGACTAGAGAATACTGGTAATAAACGATAGAGATAAATTAGTAAACAAACCTATGGACACAGGAGGATTAATGCAAAAGTAAACAAAACTTGTGAGTCAAAGTAGACCAAGTGTGCAAATACTTTTTTCCAAGCACTTTTGTTGTTTTAATTTTTTTGTTTCATTATGAAGTGTTGTCATTTTTTTACAAAAGGTTTTTTCCAGTTTTTAATAAACGCACTTTTCATTTTTGCAAAGGAAAGCGAAGTTTTTTGTTTCCTTGAACTCATTTATTTATAAAAACATGATGTGCAAATACTTTTTTCCATCACTGTATGTGTTTAGCTCTGAGAGGATGGCAGACCTGCTTGTTTACAATTCAGACGCTTTCCGTTGGGTGGTTATTAAAATTTACTGAAACATTTCTCATTACAGTTTGTATTTATTGACTTATTATTGTTACCTGTATGTAAATTTATCTATTGTAAAACATTATTAGGGAAATCTGCTTAGTTTACGGAGCCCCTGCGTAACGGACGTTTTGCCTATAATGACATTTTCTAGCTCTAAGACACTGTAAAATTGACCCATAAAGGGATGGAAATAGGTATATAATTATAATATCTTCTTTATTTATTTATTTGTTATAGTTATTTATTATACAAGTGACGAAAGTAGATCATTTTACAACTCGAGTGAAACGTTTACCCACACGAGCGAAGCGAGTGTGGTAATTTCACGAGAGTTGTAAATTCTACTTTCGTCACGAGTGTAATATTAATTTTTTTCTGTAATCGTGTAATACATGATCAGATCTAACCAGAATATGAACAAAATTAGGATGTTGTGAAGATTATGGTATGTTGTTGGTAGGTTATAAGCATGGTTGTGAAAGGTTATAAGCATAGTTATAAAACAACTAGTGATGATTGTGAAGTAGTGCAGGTTATAAACAAGGAAGGTATTATTATTATATTTAAATTTTAAAATATATTGATTATTTCCACCAATAATTCATTCACATTTCAATTTATTTTGTTAAAATAAATTCTTTCAATGTTAAGAAACATTTAAAAGCATTTAATTTCCAACTTCAAATTATTTTTTAATTTATACTTATTACTAATTAAGAAGGCAATTCACTTTCTTCACTTGTGAAGAAAGTGATTACTTTCTTCACTCTATTGCAAAATGTTTCACTTTCTTCACTCATTTCAGTTTAGTAATGTTACCATTATTCAACGATTACAGAAAAAATATTTTTTTCATTTTATTACAATGTATATATAGTATTGAACGAACCCCATTGTCGTCATGTCGTGGGTTGGATTTTTAGAATCATGAGAAAATGTTTGAGTCATGAGTACGATCTCAATTGCCAATTTCCCTCGAGGGAAATCTGTTGGAAATGTTATGAAATACATTCTTAGGTCACGCGACAGAATACATTTTAATAGGAGTAATGGAGAATACATAATTGGCTCTCATTTGCGTGGCTTATCTTCATTCGAGTTGCCATGGAGGGCGGCTGGGAAGGGTCTGGGAGATTGTTTATAGAAGATGTGAATGGAAACAGTGGAGGGGGCCCTCAAGTGGTTTGGTCAAGGTTAATAGGGATTAGTAGAGGCTCGAGTGACGGCGGCATCATCTCAAGTACCTTGTTCAAGGCTAAATTGGCATTAACTCCCCGCTCTACTCTCTACTCCACCCCACCGAGGTTTCAATGAATTCACTGTGTCTCCTTGGATTTCAATATCGATTAGCTAAGTGTCAATAATGAAAAATGAGCTGCGGGGGTTGTCCAAAACATCTTCATATATCCACCGATCTTACACACACACACATCTCTCTCTCTCTCTCTCTCTCTCTCTCTCCCTCTCGCTCTCTCCCTCTCCCTCTCCCTCTAACTAAGCAGATAACTAGGCAGATTTCCCACAGGTTTACAATAGATAAATATTCATAAAGGTAACACTACCGTGAATGCTTAGTAAATTTACAATACAAGTTAATAATCTATACAACGGAAAACGGCTGAATTGTAAACAAACAGGCCAGCCAGCCTCGAACCACTGCATAGATAGGCCGGAAAGACAACCAATTAATGAAATATATCTGAATATACATATTAATTGTATGTTATTGAAAACAATTTACTAAAGCTAGTGCTGTAATTTGTAATGAATCAGAAACAGTTTTATTTCAATCACTCAAATTTTAGTAATCCAAAAACAAAAGAAGGGGGGAGGGCCAACAGAACGTGTTTGCATATATCTCACATAGTAAACATTCAATGAAAACAATATTTCGTATTTAGGCTTCGAATAATGTGGTTTATTATATAAGAGAGTATTGTTTATGTAACAGTAGGAGAATTTAATAAAGGCTGAAAACTGAAAGTTTCAAATATCTCGGTTAATATTCAAGATAGAGAATAAATGTATATTATAATATTTATATTATATTTAATTTGCAATAAGATTTATAATATACACTTTTTCAATCCGACTTATAGTAACGGAGATATTTGAAATTTTCAAAATGTTTCCCCTCTAAACACCCCCCCCTCCCCCTGGTCCGATTACAGCCGTTAACGAACTTGATCTTCCTTTTTACATAAAACGACTAAATATCGAGTTTGGTAACGATCAAACAATAATTGCGACAACAGATATTTGTAATCAATACATACATACATATATATATATATATATATATATATATATATATATATATATATATATATATATATATTTATATACATAGTTTTGAACGGACCTCATTTTGTCCTCTACTAGGTAGGATCGATGGACATTTGAAGAAAAATGTCGAAAATTCCGTCATGAGTACGACCTCAATAGTTGATTTCCCTTAAGGGAAGTCGGCTATTGAGGTCGTACTCGTGACGGGATTTATGAAAGTTTTAAAGATTTTAGAATTAAAAACGGCTGAAATCGGAACAGGGGGAAAGGGGGTTTAGAGAGGAACCATTTCTTAGTTAGTACGAACTATAGTGTATTTATTATTAGCAGATTTCCCTTAAGGGAAATCAGCTATTGAGGTTGTACTCATGACGGAATTTTCGAAATGTTTCTTCAAATGTCCATCGATCCTACCTAGTAGATGACGAAAATGAGGTCCGTTCAAAACTGTATATATATATATATATATATATATATATATATATATATATATATATATATATATATTATATTTTTATTCTCTATGTTTAATATTAACCGAGATATTTGCATTTTTATTAAATCTGAGCGGCTAACGGACGAAGTGACTTTCCCGCCAAAAGCTAGTTCAGGCGTTTCATTAACTGCTCGGCTCTCGTGAAATTTCTCTATTGTAAAACTTCACGTGGAAAATCTGCTTAGTTTACGCAGCCCCTGCGTGACGGACTTTTTTAATCTACACACTTGTGGATTCTAACTCTTCGGGTAGTGATCTTCGGGTTTCTCTTCATCAATTTTAATGGTGAAGTTGGTTTGGTAAAGATTTTCTCTTATTGTTATGATTTGTGTGCTTTAAAAATTTTAATCTGTTCTCCTATAATTAGCCTGCCACTCTGACGAACATATTCTAAGCCACAAGAACAGTCCTTGCCCTGAATTCAATTCGCTTTGTTAAGAAGGTTGTCATGAACAGACGATATCATTGCTCGGATTATCCTGTTTATTCCGGATTCTGGTTCAACGTCATAATCTCAGACTATTCTTAAGGTGACGTAAGCGTTTCTCAGAAGGTATTGCTATTATCAAATTTCCCTACGGGGAAATCAGCTATTACGGTCGTACTCCTGAAGGGATATTCGACCAAGTTTTTCAAATGCCCATCGATTCTACCCAGGAGATGACGAAAATGAGATCCGTTCAAAATTATATATATATATATATATATATATATATATATACACTCAACCGCAAAAAAAAACCGGAAACTTCATATTTGTCGTATTAAAAGCTAATTTTCAGCAATGTGTTTCTTTATGTGGGTATTCTAGTTATTACAGAGAATGTATAGTCTAAGTCCATGGAACTAATCCCTTCAGGAGTTGTAAACAATTAGATAAAACTCAGATTTAATTTATTTGTCGTGAAGTTGATCTATTCTAAACTGTAAGTAGTTTTTCGCACATTTGAAAATCTTTAATTATTAACCAAGCATTTTCTTTAATTAATGTTTTATTTTTATTTCGGTCCAGAATAATGGGTCTCTCAAACTCAGATGGAAGGCCGGAGCTTACGTTACATTGCCGAAACGCTTGGGGTAGCGAAGTCACTGTAATAAAAATGAAGAATAATTTTTTTTTAAATGTGTTAATTAATCGTTTTTTTTTTTATTTTGTATTTTTTTGTAAATAATCAATAAACATTATTCACTTTTGGCAGATTTTGTTTAAATAACCTATAGATTAAAGATTAATATACATATATATTAAGTATTTAACAAAATTATAAGACTAAATCTAAGTGTCCGGGTTTTTTTGCGGTTGAGTTTATATATATATATATATATATATATATCTATATATATATATATATATATATATATATATGACATATGTATCATGTCTGATCGATATCAAACTTCATTTATATATGTAAAAATCATAATAAAATATCATTCGTATTATGTAAAAAAGAAGAACAAGTGGGCCCCCACTTCCTCCTCTAAAAATTCCTTCCTGTAACAACCCCCCCCCCGTGTTAGAGGAGGGAATTTTGAATGTTCGAAATATCTCCGTTGTCATGCGTTGGATCGAAAAATTCTATTGAATCAATCTTATTGCAAATTTAATGTTCTATAAATGATGTTTATACATGTTTTTTTCTAAATTGAATATTATTCTAAATATTTCCATATTTTAACCACCACTTCTACTGATGTCATATTAACAAAAAGCGTTATATCATGAACCACTTCATTCCAAGGTTAAATACCATACCGTTTTCATTGAATTATTACTTTTTGGTACACATGCAAAGACGTTATGTAATGACTTCATCAATTAAGATTTTTCCTTCTTCTCTCGAAAATGTTTATTTGATTTATACCTATATCTATATTTAGCAGTTTCAGTCAACATTTAAGATCATATTTGTTATTGGCTGAAATCGGACTTGGAATTGGAGGTTAAAAAATTCAAAATGTCTCCGTTTTTAGGAATCCCATCGTAAAATGTTATAGAACCAATCGTGTTAAACTTTTGGTTGTCTACAATTGTTGCTCTATGCATTTTCTAAACTTATTTGTAGTTTCTTAGTTTCTACTTATCGGTTTTTTACAGAGAATACGGGGTGAGATGAGATCACAAGTGTGTTATACCATAACGTGGGAAATCTACTTATTTTACGCTGCTAATGCGTGACGGACTTTTATACTATTATATTTGGTAGCTATTGGTCCATGTTTGTTCTCATCACTGTTTTAAAATCATTATTTTGGATTATTCCCTTAAAGGAAATAATGTATTGAGGTTGTACTTATAGTGCAGGGGAAGGTTTTAGAAGAGGAATATCAAATATTCGAAATGCCCTCCTTTGTTATGGAGCCGGATTTACATATGTGTATTTTAGCAGATTACCCTTAAGGGAAATCAGCTATTGAGATCGTACTCATGACGCGATTTTCGAAAAATTTCTTCAAATGTCCATCGATCCTACCCAGGAGATGACGAAAATGAGGTCCGTTCAAAATTATATATATATATATATATATATATATATATATATATATATACTAGCTCAGGTACCCGGCTTCGCTCGGGAATTCATTTGAGGCTGAATGGTGATGGTATATTTTTGGCAAGGCTTTACTTTGCACAATATTTTGACATTTACCCGTTCCAGTGTTTAGGGTTAATACCCGTTATTGGCATTTGTTAATAATGAAATTAATTTTTTATGTAAGACTTCACTGTCCTGCATATTGTCATATTTCCCGTTTCCTGTGTATTATGCATAGATTTGAATTATTAAGGAGAAAATATTGACATACATTTGAATTAATTTTTTAAGGTGAGGTACCTGGTAGTTCATATTGAAAAGAAGTGTTGAGGAAATTTCTCTAAATAACAAAATAAACAACTTTTTTTATGTGCATATTTGGTCAAACCCCAATAGGAAATTATTCCACACTATTATTAATTTCATGCCTCCCTTATAACCCCCACTCCTGCCCTAGAAATAGTATGGCTTATTATAAGGAAGGCGTTAGTACTAATTCACATACCGAGTTTGGTTTAGTTCGGTTGAGTCTTTTGTGCCAAATAAAATTGTTGACTCCCGCTATAATTTTTAGCGTATAACACCTTTATACTTCGGTATACGACGATAGTGTATATAACAAAAGTTACTCTAAATTACAAAATAAACAACTTTTGTTATGTTCATATTTGCCGAAAACCCAATAGGAAACGAAATATCGTTATTTTTAATTTCTGGCTTCCCTCATAACCCCCACTCCTGCCCGTCCCTAGAAATGTTGGTATGGCTTGTTATAATGAAAGCGTTAGTGATAATACATATACCGAGTTTTATTTATTTCGGTTGGGTCTTTTGTCCCAAATAAAATTGTTCACTTCCGCTATAGGTTTCAGCGTATATCTCGTTTATAATTCGGTATACGAAAAAAATATATATAACAAAAGTTACTCTAAACAACAAAATAAACACCTTTTGTTTTGTTCATATTTGCCGAAAAACCAATAGGAAACGAAATATCGCTATTTTTAATTTCTGGCTTCCCTTATAACCCCCACTCCTGTTCGTCCCAGAGGATATTAATATAGCCTAAAGTCTAATTTGGGTTAGTAGTAATATACATACCAAGTTTCATAAAATTCGGTTCAGCCATTTATGCGTGAAAAGGTAACAAACGAACAAACAGCCACCAAAGAAACAAAATGCAGTTATGGTGTCTATGACATGTGAAACGAAAAGTTATCGTGAAATTTCGCGAAAAAAATCAATGTACAGACAGAGGTTACAATTTTATATATATATATATATATATATATATATATATATATGTGTGTGTGTGTGTGTGTGTGTGTGTGTGTGTCTGTTAACGCTTTAACGCTCTAGCGGTCGCAATTTTTGTTTGATCGTTACGAAACTCGATATTTAACAGTTTTATGTAAAAATACAGAATAAGTTCGTTAATGGCTGAAATCGGACTAGAGGGAGGGGGGAGGGGTTAGAGGGGGGATTTTTGAAAATCCAAAATATCTCCGTTATTATGCATCGGATCGAAAATTGTATAGAACCAATCTTATTGCAAATTAAATTTACTATAAATATTGTTATATAAATTGTTTCTCTATCTTGAATATCAACCAAGATATTTGCATTTTTATGTAGTCTGTGGTCGGGTATAGTTCGGATTAGGTCGGCCGTTTACTTAATTGCAGTATGCAGATTTCTCTATTGTAAAACTTCACATGGGAAATCTGCTTAGTTTACGCAGCCCCTGCGTGACGGACTTTTGTAATGCATTAAATAAGTTAAATATGTTTGTGGATGTGTGAGAAATATAAATTAAAATTATGATATATTTCAGTTGTAAATCCAAGCTACATTAGTAATATATTAACAAAAGCTTAATTATAAAAAAAAACATGCGTCCTTTTGCCATGACACAACATTTTCATTATGAAATAATTGGACAAGTAACCAAATTACTTCGTCCATGTTCGTCGTGTACAGTAATAGAATTAGGTCAAAAACTCTTTAAACAAATCCCTCTAGGTATGATAAATTCTATACGTTTTGCAACATTGCTGTGCTATTTATAATGGCTTGAGCGGCTCTGTTTATTCGTAGTATTAGCAGATTTCTCTTACGGAAATCAGCAGTGAGCTAATCTACTCACGAAGACATAAAACAATATTTCCTATTTAAGACGTAAGACTAGTGAACCAAGGTCAAGAATGGATAAGAAAATAATGGCGTGTTCTAGCCAGCTGTTATAATCAATATTCCTGCTAGCGTTGATTAACAGAAAATGTAGGAATGACTTTAAGACCACTAGACAATTTTTCAAATGTTATTACGATAAATTAAAATACAGATTTTTGTAGGTCCGTCACGCAGGGGCTGCGTAAACTAAGCTGATTCCCCAAACTGGTATGATACACTGTTGATCTCTTCTCCACAAATATTATCTGTTTCTAAGTAAAAATCCAATGAGTAGGAGTGGGGTTTATCGATGGCTAAAAACAAGAATGTACGAATAACTAAACTCTTTTTTTTTTTAATTTCAGAATCCCTTCTTTTCCCATAGACTTGTCTCAAAGATAATGTTGTTAGCTACAACAAGGAGTAATGGATTCTGTACTAAAAAAAAAAAAGTATTTAAAACGAAATAACGCAAATGTATTCTTGAATGAATCCAAAAACAAAACTGTACACTTCAAAAAACACCAACATTACAAAATCTTTCTAAGAGTTAATTTATTTTTAACTAATTACGTAGTAATTATGTGTAATAGGAATACATTCTGCCTAGCTCCATGTAAAAAACGGTGCGGTATCTTCCAGGGAAGAATCATCAAGAATACTTTTGCGTCATTTCGTTTTAATTTTCTGTTTGATTCTAGAATTCATTCCTCTTCCCATAGACTTGTTTCTAAGATAATTTTCTGGGCTACAACGTTTTTGTAGCAGCATTATTCAATAAAACGTGACGTTTCTGAAATAAAGATTGGAGCATTTTTGCGGCTAGAGGATGCGTCAAATCGAAATATTTACCGATATAAAATCGTTTTAGAAGTTGATTTTCTACAAGAATCCGTCATAAAAAGTATGGCATTCCACTGGAAATTCCAAAGTTAAGGTCTCTGGAGAAGTACTGGAGAAGGTTATGAGGTTAAATATGGACTGAAAAGATTCTTCAGGAGTCACAATTCTGCCACACCAAGTCTCGGCTAATCTATATATATATATATATATATATATATATATATATATATATATATATAAAAAATTGTAACCTCTGTCTGTAGGGTTAGAACGGTTTTTTAATTTTTAGGTTAGAACGGGAGTGGGGGTTATAAGGGAGGC
Organism: Riptortus pedestris; assembly: GCA_019009955.1. NCBI lineage: Eukaryota > Metazoa > Arthropoda > Insecta > Hemiptera > Alydidae > Riptortus > Riptortus pedestris. The sequence continues at coordinate 108,664 of JADPXZ010000008.1, forward strand.
CTGAAATAAAAATTCGCTATATTGCATTGTCTATTTGGTTTTCGACAAACATGCACATAACAAAAGTTGTTTACTTTGTTATTTAGATTAACTTTTGTTTTATACATTTCTCCAGGAACAATGTGTGGAGCAAGTAATTTGCTTAAAAATATTGATATGCTCAACAATTCATTCCAATTTGAACTATGAGGTACCTCACCTGGAAAAATTAATTCAAATCTATGTTAATATTTTGTCCTTAATAACTGAAATGTATGCATAATGCACAGGAGACGGGAAATATGACAATTTGGAGGACAGTGACGACTTACATAAAAAATTAATTTTATTATTAACAAATGCCAACAACGGGTATTAACCCTAAATGGAGATTTTAAGGGGGGGGGGCACGGAAAGATGGGACACCCTGTATATATACTACTGAACGGAAGCCATTTTCGTCCTATCCTGGGTAAGATCGATGAACATTTGAAGACATTTTTCGAAAATAGCTTCATGAGTATAGTCTCAATAGAAAAAAAAAACCCCAGGAAATTCCTTTTCTTTGAAATCATTATATGTTGCTTCAAAAGGAAGTAAAAAGTAATAAACATTTGTAAATAATTGGACTGTATATTTTGCTCAGAGCTGTAGGGCGTAGAGTATAAGTTAGGTGGCTTCTGGGAAGGTAATATGGGAGGAGATAGTTATGAAACCAAGGGTATGATATTAGCCCCGGGGTGGGGTGGGGGCGGGCAACGCCGTAATTAGATGGCCTACCCACGTGATTTTGACGTCAGTCGTTAGACGAAAAAAAAGCTGGGTTTGTCAGAACTAGCGGTTCTCCGAATACACTTTTTCCCCCTTGTTGGCAATTTTTCCCTCAAAAAGGAATTTATGAGGCAGTTGATTAAATTCACTTTTTTATCTACAAATATTAACTTTCATGGAGTTGAGTAGGTCAGATTCATTTGTAGTTTGAAGCCGCCCGAGATACTCTTTTTAATATTTCTTCGGATTTAAATTGATCCAAGCAGTCGTATACTCGTTCTTTATTAATCATTTCTTTGTCCGGGCTTGATATTACATTCACTGTTCCCATTTTCTTGTATTCTTATTTTCTTTTTTGCGCTATTAACCTCGGTTTTTCTTTTGCCATTTTTGTTCTTCATGTAACTAGTATAAATGTAACTATGGCAGTCCGACAAGTAATCAAATCCACATCGGAAATGTTTATACATTAAAAAGTCCGTCACGCAGGGGCTGCGTAAACTAAGTAGATTTCCCATGTGAAGTTTTACAATAGAGAAATCTGCACACTGGTAACACAATACCACCGTGATTAGATAATGAGAAATCGTTCAGTTAATTAAAATAAATTCCCAACTGAAACGGCTTCTGAATTGTAAGAATAATTTATATGTTAATAACTCAAATTTTAGTAGTCCAAGAACTAAAGAAGGGGGGGGGCGGATGATCAGGACGTATTCGCATAAATCTCAACAAAGTAACGAAGGTAAGGTAAGGTTAGAAACGACAGGTAAGGTTAGAAGAAGCTTCCACCTGAGCCGAGCAATTAGGAAACGGCAGTCCTAATCTGAACTATACCCGAACACAGACTACATAAAAATGCAAATATCTCGGTTGATATTCAAGATAGAGAAAAAAATTATATAACAATATTTATAGTAAATTTAATTTGCAATAAGATTGGTTCTATACAATTTTCAATCCGATGCATAATAACGGAGATATTTTGAATTTTCGAAAATCCTCCCCTCTAAACCCCCCTCCCACTAGTCCGATTTCAGCCATTAACGAACTTGTATACATACATATATAATTTTAAACGGACCTCATTTTCGTCATCTCCTGGGTAGGATCCATGGAAATTTGAGGAAATTTTTCAAAACTCGCGTCATGAGTACGACCTCAATAGCTGATTTCCCTTAAGGGAAATCTCCTAAAATTCTGACAAAAAATAATGCTAATAACTAGTGGATCGACAATTAACAAGGCTGCAGGCAATTTCCATTAATTCTCACACTTGTGGCAATGGATCATTTCAAAAAACCATTTCCCCCCTCCCCCTGTTCAGTATGCCAGAAATGAGAGAGTATATTTATATAATTCTCTCCACTTGTAAGCTCCATCTTTTGATACTAATCACACTGGACTAGGTTATATACAATAATTATTTTTCAAATCAAAAAATCAAATAGCTTAAACAAGTCACTGTAATGTACGGTTAACAGTGAGAAAACAGAAAGGGAGTCTTCTACCTCCCCCCCAGAGATAGTTTTGCCAACCGAACTCCCGCTCATTTGAGATCTCAGTTCTGTTTACAGTAAATTATGTTAAGAATTCTTATTACATTATCTTCACCAACAAAAAATGAATGTGCAATTAATTTTCCTGTTTTAATTAAATACATTTAAAGGAAAACTAACATATTTGATAAATTAATGTTTGGGGGAGAGGGTGAAGGGACAGCAATATACTTTGCTCTTCGTTCAACCAGTTAATGGCTTTAAAAAATTAATATGGATTTGTGAAGAGATCCAAAATAATCCCCACTCTTATTCGTCGCAGAGATTAATATAGCCTCAAGTCTATTTTCGGTTAGTTGTAATACACGCACCGAGTTTTATAAAATTCGGTTCAGCGGTTGACGGTTGTTCCGTAAAACCCTAGCCGTCAAAATTGTCATTTGACTCTAATAAAGCTTCATACTTAAATTTTTCATGTCAAACCAAAGATCAAGATTACTACTAGATACTAGTAGTCAAAATCCGGCTAGATAGTATATTAAATCCATTCACACTCTTGCAGACGACATTTCAATTTTAGTGTTTCATGCCAAACTAAAGATCAAGTTATATGTTGACCGAATTCGGACCAAGAAGACTGCGTTTAGAGAGAATTTAAAAATGTTCAATCTAGTACTTCCAGCGATTCATAAGTAAATCTGAGAGATCATTTATGATGATGCCCAGTCGTGAAATGAAATAAAGCGAAGCCCCCACTTTTCAGTCATTTATTAGTTTCTTTTCTTGAGTAGCCCTTTATTTATTTTTTGTATCAATTGATTTTCCAGCACAGCGAACAACAATACGATCAAAATATGACATTACTTTGACGGGTTCATCAATATTTCTCAGTTGTTCGTTTATGTAGACGGTAAATATAAGGGCACTGACGGCACTCCCTTGTGGGACGCCATTTACTCGGCAATATTCTCCGGACAAGAAATTCTCATTCTGAAATGGGATTCAATTTTCCATTCATGGTCTTTGGAGATTAAATATGAATCGGTCATGTTTGAATATTGCATGTATCTCACATAGTAAAGGTCCGATGAAAACAATATTTAGTATTCAATTTTGAAATAACTCGTTTAATGATATATCTGCTTCTTGTTAATTGAAAGTAGGGGTTTACAGGAGGCTAGAAATTAAAAAATTCAAATATATCGGTTAATATTCAAGTAAAAAAAAATGGTACATGACAACATTTATTTGAATTTAAATTTTACATCAGACTATTTTCCGAACCAACGTATAATAACGGGGAAATTTCGAATTCTATAATTTTCCACTTATACTGGCTATTAACGAACTTGATCTGTAGTTTTACATCAAACGTTTAAATATCGCGGTTGGTAACTATTAGACAAAAGGGCTTTTAACAGTATATATATATATATATATATATATATATATATATATATATATATATATATATATTCTTCTTATTCTGGACCCAATATTTCTAAGTTCTTCATAGTTTCATATGACAAGGGTCACCAATAAAAAACATTCTTTCTCACGAAATTTATTCATACTGTCCCATATGTTTAGTGGCTTAAATACCATCTCTTCAGGTCCTTTTAAAAAAAAAAAAATAACATTTATTTTAATATATATATATATATATATATATAAACATTGATTCAGCAAAATCCAATTCTTTGCTAAATACTGTATTGATAAGTGCCTGCTTAAATGATATATTTATTAAATTTAATTAAAGATTCCTATTTACATTTCTGAAGTCTTCTTTTCATCTTATTTTCGTTACGACTGTCCCTTTCTCACTGGGGAGGTCGTTGATACTGAGATTCCCGAAGCAGGTTAAGTCAGCTGACTTCAGATCGATTATTTACACGCCAACTTAATTATTTCGGGTAATAATTTAAAATCGATTATTTTAAAATAAAATGTTATAGAATATATAATTGAGGTATTTAATTATTTTTTTTTGTTTTTGTTTTCTATTTTTTATTACATGAATATTCTCTTTTATTCTCGTTTATTACTATTTCTTTCTTTATCAATTATTTGAACTCTTTCAAAATTGAATGTATTTTTCTTGAATATGGAATGAACCGTCAAGGTAGTTTTATTTACATTATTGTCAATACTTATTATAATTATTATTTATTAACGTCCACTTTTTGCAACTAAGGCTAATTGGGACGGGTTATCTACAGGTTACCACCCTTTTCTAGCCAGGGTGGGACTTAGGATGCTATTTAATGAATTTCGTCATTAAATAATTTCCTTTGCCCAGGCGGGAATCGCACTCGCCACTCTAGGTTTTACTTATTACGCGTTGCTTTAACTTTTTATTCAGCAGCTGCGAGGATTCACCAATATCGCAAGCGTTACATTTTATTTCGTTTATATTTTATCTAGATTTTGCCTCTGTTGCTTTATCTTATTGGATTTTCAGGTTATATTTCATACCCCATTACAAATATGTTTCAGTTTTCTATATATTTTTGGGTGGTAGTTGATTGAATAGAACGGTTGTAATTTTATTTTTCGAAACTGAAACTAAATCAATAAGGCCAAACATCGTTGTTCCCGTGTTGGATGACAAACAATGTCTGCAGCGCTATTAATGCGAACCCTTACAGCTGAATGGTGGTAGTGGTTTCACAGCAGCAGATTGGCATGAACTAAGCCAATCCGAATACCAAATTAATTTTCTCACGAACCAATAGCTAAACGTAAGTCCAAAAGCTCAAAACACCCCCGAGTTATCCCTGACAAAATAAACGGAAGAGGAAGTGGAGAAAACGTTTTCCATAGCAACGACGGCTGTACATACAACATTATAATAAATTAATGGCATTTCTTGAGTCTAACACACAATGCGATGAAACTAAACATTCCTGGAGAAATATAACTCCTTTGAATCCCAAGATATATCTCCGAGTGCGTTATGCTCAGCATAAAAGCTGTTAGTCATTGAAGAACTAAGCCTATAGTAGTTAATCCTTACAGACTGAGACTCTGAAAGCAGAGCTCCTAAACTTGGGGGATATTAAAGACAATTTATCAAGCTTATTCATTAGACACATTACATTGCGGTCCTCCTGCTATAGGCACATCTCAAAAGGGAAGATACTTATCTTCCACGGGGGGAGAAATGATCCACAAAACAATCCCTGAACAACACACAGGAACTATTGTGTGAATGTACTAAACCAAAACGTACTATAACTCTGCTGATCTCATTTTATCTTTTTTTAACAGATTTCCCTGAAGGGAAATAAGCTATTGAGGTCGTACTCATGAGGCGAATTTCGAAATTTTTTTCAAATGTCCGTCGATCCTACCTAGGAGATGACGAAAATGTGTATATATAATGAATATATATATATTTGTCTGTTAACGCTTTAACAGTCGCAAATTTGGTTTGATCGTTACCAAATTCGATACGACACCTAACAACGGAGATATTTCATGATTATATACTCTCTCTAATGCACTTGTCTCCTGGTCCTCTTTCAACTTGGTATTTTTTGACTCATTTGAACTTGATTTTAGTTTTCCATGAAACTTAAATCTTGAGTTCCGGAACGGAAGGACCTCATTTTCTTTATCTCCTAGGTAGAATCGATAGGCATTAGAAGGAATACTTCGAAATTCGCCCCATGGATACATCAATAGTTGATTCCCCTTAAAGAAAATGTGCTGAAAAAGGTTCTGCAATGGTTGAAACAGATAATTCCGTTGAAATATGAAAAGCCCGTCACGCAGGGGCTGCGTAAACTAAGCAGATTTCCCTGGTGAAGTTTTACAATAGAGAAATTTCACGAGAGTCGAGCAGTTAAGAAAACGGCCGAACTAGCTTTTGGCGGGAAATTCACCCGTCCGCTGGCCGCCCAGATTTAATAAAAATGCAAATATCTCGGTTAATATTCAAGATAGAGAATAAATGTATATAACAATAGTTATAGTACATTTAATTTGCAATAAGATTGATTCTGTACAATTTTTCGATCCAACGTATAGTAACGGAGATATTTTGAGTTTTCGAAAAACCTCCCCTCTAAACCCCCCCCCCTCCCACTGGTGCGATTTCAGCGTTTAACGAACTTGATGTTTCTTTTTACATGAAACGACTAAATATTGAGTTTGGTAACGATCAAACAAAAATTGCGACCGCTTGAGCGGTAACAGACAAATATATATATATATATATATATATATATATATATATATATATATACTAGCTCAGGTACCCGGCTTGGCCTGGGAATTCATTTGAGGCTGAATGTTGATGGTATTTTTTTGGCAAGGCTTTACTTTGCATAATATTTTGACATTTCCCCGTCCCAGTGTTTAGGGTTTATACCCGTCGTTTTTTTTTTTTGTAAGACTTCACTGTCCTCCAAATTGTCATATTTCCCGTCTCCTGTGCATTATGCATAGATTTCAGCTATTAAGGACAAAATTAATAGATTTGAATTAATTTTTCCCCGGTGAGGTACCTGGTAGTTCATATTGGACAGAATTGTTGAGCATATCAATATTTCTACGCAAATTACTTTAGTTTTACTGTATATCTCGTTTATAATTCGGTATACGAAAAAAGTTTATATAACAAAAGTTACTCTAAATAACAAAATAAACAACTCTTGTTATGTTCATATTTGCCGAAAAACGAATAGAAATCGAAATACCGCTATTTTTAAATTCAGGCCTCCCTTACAACCCCCACTCCTGCCCGATCCTAGAAATGTTGGTGTAGCTTGTTATAATGAAAGCGTTAGTGCTAATACACATACCGAGTTTTATTAATTTCGGTTGGGTCTTTTGTCCCAAATAAAATTGTTCACTTCCGCTGTAGGTTTTAGCGTATATCTCGTTTATAAATCGGTATATGAAAAAAATGTATATAACAAACGTTACTCTAAATAACAAAATAAACAACTTTTGTTATGTTCATATTTGACGAAAAACCAATAGGAAACGAAATATCGCTATTTTTAATTTCAGGCCTCCCTTATAACCCCCACTCCTGTTCATCTCAGAGAATTTTAATATAGCCTAAAGTCTAAGTTGGGTTAGTACTAATATACATACCAAGTTTCATAAAATTCGGTTCAGCCGTTTATGCGTGAAAAGGTAACAAACAAACAAACAAATAAACAAACAAACAGACACCAAAGAAACAAATTGCAGTTATGGTGTCTAGGACATGTGAAACGAAAAGTTATCGTGAAATTTCGCGAAAAAAAATCAATGTACAGACAGAGGTTACAATTATATATATATATATATATATATATATATATATATATATATATATATATATATATATACAGTTTTGAACCAACCTCATTTTCGTCATCTACTAGGTAGGTCATTCCGTCATGAGTACAACCTCAATAGCTGATTTCCCTTAAGGGAAATCTGCTAAAAGCAAAATTTTTCACCACTACAATACTTCGTACGAGGAAGTAGAAGTGAATAATAAAGAAGTACTCTCATATTTTGGGATTTGACCAGTCCGGAAGAAAAAAAAATTATTAGCCCTTATAAAATATTGAAGCGACTTGAATATTCCAACGATTTTTGGTATCATTGAAAGGAATAGCGTCATGAGCGAGGGGGTTGGTGGTGATGCTTTTACTTTGCTGAAAAACTACATCCAAAGAAAGATACCGATTCAATTATTTGGAAGGCTCGATAATGCGGAGGGTTCTGCCGCCGTTTTTGCTCTCTCATCCCGCTCCTCCCCACTGCCGAAATGTCACGTAATTCCCGTTAATTTAACTACACAAGTCCTTTAAGCCCACCGTTACAAGCACGTTCAAACCCGATAAGTACTGTACTTTCCAAAGCAACAAACTAATTTTTGTTGAAGGGCTTTACACGCTTCAAGGGACAAAACGAAAAGAGGAAATAATATTGGTACAGTATTAGTTAAACTTTAAGTCTTATATTTTTCGCCTGACACTAAATAATGCGTGCATTAAATTAAATTTTTAACTATTAAGTAGATAAATCGATTTTTAAGTTTTTCCTCAGATTTACCTGAAAGGAATCAGGGCGTCTTATACCAGCTTGTGGGAAATCTGCTTAGTTTACTTAACCCTTGTGTGGCAGGATTTTAGCAGATTTCCCTTAGGGGACATCAGCTGTTGAGGTTGTACTCATGATGGGATTTTCAAAAAATGTCTTTAAATGTCCATCGATCCTACATAGGAGATGACAAAAATGAGGGTCGTTCAAAACTGTATATATATATATATATATGTATATATATATATATATATATATATATATATATATATATATATATATATATATAATAAAAAAAGAAAGATCAAGTTCGTTAACGGCTGAAATCGAACCAGAGGAAGGGGGTTTAGAGGAGAGGAATTTCGAAAATTCGAAATAGCTCTGTTATTATACGTCGAATCGAAACATTGTATAAAAACAATCTTATTGCAAATTAAATTTACTATAAATATTGTTCTACACATATTTTCCGTTTAATGAGTATTAACTCAGCTATTTGGATTTCAATATGGCACTCCTACTAGTGTCATATTAAAATGAGCAGCTATATCATGAAACACTTCATTACAAGGCTAAATACCAAATATTGTTTTCATTGAACTTTTATTTTATGAGATATATGCAAATACGTTCTGTCCTTTTTTTGTTCTTAGATCACTAAAAATTAAGTGATTCAGATAAAACCGCTTCTGATTCACTACAAATTACAGCACTAGCTTTAGTAAATTGTATTCAATAAAATTAATTTGTTATATTCAGATATATTTCGTTTATTGTTTGTCTTTCCGGCCTATGTATCTATTTAGCGCTACGGGGTTGGCTGGCCTGTTTTTTTACAATCCAACCGCTTTCCGTTGTAGAGATTATTAACTTGTATTGTAAATTGATTAAACGATTTCTTATTTCCCTTCTTCTTTATTCACATAACATTCAAGGTAGTGTTACCTGTATGTATATTTATCTATTGTAAAACTTCGCTTGGGAAATATGCTTAGTTTACGAAGCCCCTGAGTGACGGACTAGTCGCAATGGATAATATTTTTTAAAAGTAAGAATGTAACATCTGTAAATTAGATAAGTCATCGCACGGAAATAAAATATCTATTAATGATTAAAATACTATTAAACTATAGTATTTCGTACGACGGCATATCTCTACGGAAAAAGGGCGTCTTCTAGCGACCGTCTCTCAGCTTGGCCGAACCAATCTTATTCCAAATGTAATGTTCTATACATGTTGTTGTGTATGTTTTTTCACTATCTAGATTATTAACCGAGATATTTACATTTTTTTTAGTTTTCGGTCTTCAGTAAGCCCCCACTCCTACTCATGTAATATTAACAATGAGCTGCTATATTATTAAGCACTTTATATAAACCCTAAATACCAAAAATTGTTCTCATTGAACGTTTACGTTTTGAGATAAATGGAATAACATGACGCACTTGAGAAATCTGCTTCGTTAACGCAGCCCCGCGTGGCAGACTTTTTTAATGTATGTTATGGTGATTATAGAGAGGAATGTACCACCAATGGATTCAACAACTTTTAAAATAACATATATAACACAAAATAAGGACATACTAGAACTCAAAAATCCTCAGCTAACGTTGATTTTGCTCAACCAATCGATAACGTTTGCATATATTGTAACTGTATTTTCAATGTTTATTTTCTGTGTAAATATTAAGTGTAGATTTTATAGATGAGAAAATAAAGGATTATTGTTATATATGGAAATTCGTTGAATGGAGTATTATTAGGTTTTGTAAATTATTTTACAATTTATGTCATAAATATATAGGATAGATGGACATTTGAGGAAATCACGCCCTGAGTACTACCTTAATAGCTGATTTCCCCTCGAGACGTCTACTAAAAGGTCATTTTACTCGCCGAGAGGCACTGAAAAATGATCTGACCCTTTAAACTAGAAATGATAGGATATGAACTGAATTCCAAAATCAAATTGTAGATAAGAATTGAGAAAAAGGAGTATTAAACCTTAGTGGTATGTGATAAATAATAGAGAGCGGTGAAGGGTGTATTCGCCGAATCCTGGGATTGGGGATCAGCTCACGATCCGATATTGGATGGCAATGCGATAACCTTGAAACATTAAACGGTGAAATGAGAGCAGAGGTCAACCATCCTCTGCCTCAGCCTTTATTCACTTTCATGAAATAAAATATCTCGGATAGAACAACCCCTTTAATATGTCACCCTATATTCATTCAATAGCTCTTTCCACTATCCCGACTCCATTTTGAAGAGGTTTGTCAATAAAAGTCAAAATTGCTCTTCTCAAATTGTTAATTTCATTTCGCTTCCGGTCATAAAGGGGATGACTATATTTTCCTCAACATCCAGACGGATTTACTTCAAAACGGAAAATAGCTGGGAGAGAAAAATTTGATTTATTATAGGGGAGAAATACAAAGATACGAAAAACTCCATAAAGTTCGAGTTAGGGTAAATCTGATATAGGCACTACATAATGGCCTTGTACTAAAACTAGACTAAATTTAAAAAAATCTATTTCGTTTAAACGTAATTTCAAATTATTTCTTATGAAAGTTATAACACACATTACATCTCCATTCCAATACAAAGTATCGGAAAATGCCATAGAATATAATTGTATATCTCTGCACCTTATCTTTTTTGAGACCAATAAAAGGAGTTCAGGAAAAGCACAGTCAATATTAAGTGAATAACTTCAAACGATAATAAGAAACCTCCCAACGGGAAGCGTCTGGAACGTAAACAAATACGTCTGCCAACCTTTTACCGGAAAGAAAAACAATTACTGAACTATATCAGAATATAACATATTAATTTTATTGAAAACTATTTACTATACCTAGTACTGTAATTTATAATGGATCAGAACAATTTTTATCTCAATCAATGAAATTTTAGTAGTCCAAGAACTTAAGAAGGAGGGGGGTCACCATAACATATTTGCTTGTATCTGAACTGAAAAATGCAAATATCTCGGTGAATATTCAAGATAGAGAATAAATGTATATATCAATATTTATATTAAATTTAATTTTCAATAAGACTGATTCAATAAAATGTTTCGATCCGACGTATAAAAACGGAGATATTACGAATTTTCGAACTCCTGAATGAATTTCGGTAAACGCGTTAAGAGTACGACCACAATAACTAATTTTCCTTAAGGGAAATCTGTTAAAAATGCCCATATCTGTATTAATATTCAGGATAGAGAAAACATTTACTTATGAACATTTATAGGAACTTTCATTTGCATTAAGAATGGTTCTATACAATTTTTTGATCCGACTCAGAATAACTGAGATATTTTGAGGTTCAAAAAACTACGAAATTAAAAATCAAACTACTTTTTATTTCCCATCATGCCCTTTGAAAGCTAACTATTGATTAGTAGAGGACTGATATAAAGGGGACTGCTGATGAAAAGCGTGTTGTATATTTGACATTCAGCCTTTGGTGTATTCTGTAATAAATGAAAGTAGGTCACATTTATTCATGGCTGCTAGTGGAGACCACGCTAGTTATATGGAGTAATGAAGGGCTAAATAATGTTTGTTGTTTCTAACTTGTATGCAATGGTTTGTATCTAGGGAGCTTCTGTTTCGCAATATATTGCAGTATTACAAATAAAATGTTATACCTTGTTAGTGTTCGGATGTTATTAAATTATCTGAGCTCATTGAGATAACAGTATAACAGTAATGAAACTGAATCAGCATATTATAACATATATTTACATACATACATATATATATATATATATATATATATATATATATATATATACGATGAGCATATATGTTTGAGAAATGGAGCTCTGATCCACATTATAAAAGCCCGGTACACAAGGTCTGCGTAAATCAAGCAGATTTCTCATAAGCTGATAGGACACACCGGTCATATCACCTCATCATCTATTCACTATTTATCTCGTAGATAGAAACCTTTAACAAAATTTGGAATGCACTCAGTGCTTATAGTAAAAAGTCCGTCACGCAGGGGCTGCGTAAACTAAGCAGATTTCCCACGTGAAGTTTTACGATAGAGAAATCCGCCTAATAACAACAGTAGTAGTAAGGAATCTCTAAACCTATTCACGAGGAACGAATAGTTACCGAAACGGCCCGCACTAGCTCTCGGCGGAGAGTCCCGAACATAGCCGACTCTTGCCGACCACACACATGCATACAAATGCAAATATCTCGGTTAATATTCAAGATACAGAATAAATGTATAGAACAAAATGTATAGTAAATTTTATTTGCAATAAGATTGATTCTATACAATTTTTCGATCCGACGCGAAATAACGCAGATATTTTGAATTCTCAAAAATCCCCCCCTCTTAACCCCCCCCCCTCCCACTAGTCCGATTTCAGCCATTAACGAACTTGATCTCTCTTTTTACGTAAAACGCTTAAATATGAATATCAAACAAAAATTGCGACCGCTAGAGCGTTAACAGACAAATATATATATATATATATATATATATATATATATATATATATATATATATATATATATATAATTTTGAACGGACCCCATTTTCGTCATCTCCTGGGTAGGATCGATGGACATTTGAGGAAATTTTTCAAAACTCGCGTCATGAGTACGACCTCAATAGCTGATTTCCCTTAAGGGAAATCTGCTAAAATGAATCTATTCTACGGGTCTACTAAGGCTGACAGAATAAAAAAAAATATATATAACTGGTTTAATATTCAAAAAAAAGAAATGTATTTAACAGCGACTGCAGAAAATTAAAATTTCAACAACATTGGTTGATAAATCTTTTCTGACAAACTCTTAGTAACCGAGATATTTCAAATTTTCAATTATTCTCCCCTCTAACCCCCCCCCCTAAGATTTTAACCACTAGCTAATATGATCATTTGTGATGAATTAAACAGTTAAATATCCATTGTCGTATAGACAAAATAAACATTTTCTAGTCACGTTCAATGAATATAATGTGTGATATTTAAGTTTTGAATAAAGTGGTTCATGATATAAGAGCGTATTGTTAATAGGACATGAGTCGAAGTTGGGGTTAACAGAAGGCTGAATACTAAAAGAAATGCAAATATCTCGGGTAATATTTAAGATACAGAGGAAAGATATATAACTATATTTATAGATAATCAAATATACAATAAGTTAGGTTCTAAACAATTTTTCGATTCGATGTATAATAACAGAGATATTTTGCATTTTCGAAATTAGCCCCCTTTAAACCTGCCCTCCTACTGGAAAGAACTTGATTTTTATTTCTACATAAAGCCTTTAAATCGAGTTTGGTAATGATCAAACCAAAATTTCGACCACTAGAGCGTTAACAGAAAAATGTATATAGTGTGCGCGAAAACAGCGTACATGAAAAATTACACCGAGTCAATCACGTATTTAAGAAGCATGAAGAAAATGAAAGTAACAGACCGATGGTTGGAGCCAGGAATGTTCTCGGCGACACCCGTCTGTGATCTAGGTCAGCCTGGACACATTTCCTTTGAACTCGCCGCCCGTCTATAAAAGCGCCTCAGCTCGCCAGACAGTATAGTTCGTTCTCAGTTCTCTTCAAGTGCATAACATTGTATTCAGTGCAGCTTTAGTGAACAGTGCATTATAGTTTTAGTGCGGCACAGTGTTTTATGTGAAAATCAGTGCAGTGCCGTGTTTATGTGAAAAACAGTGCAGTGCCACGTTTTGAGATATTCAGTGACTTACGTGCTCGTGATTTATTGTACTGTGCATTAAGAAGTGAACTCATCAGTGCATACTGTGAGCAGTTGTTAAGAATAATTTACCAAGTGTTTTAATCATAGCCAAATACATTGGGCAGTGATAAAAACTCTAAAGCTTGTGTGTTTTATTTTTCAATCCAAAAGAACTCTAATAATCAACGTTTATTATTTTTGTAATACGGACCTCATTTTCGTCATCTAGTAGGTAGGCTCGATGGAAATTTGAGGATATTTTTCGAAAATCGTGTCGAGAATAGTATAACCTCAATAGCCAATTACCCTTAAGTTCAGTCTGCTAAAATTGTATTACTCTTGAAGAGGCACCATTAAGGACGCAAACAAGCAAAGGAAAATACATCAGTGAAGATAGTTCAAGTTTTTTAGCAGATTCCCTTTAAAGGAAATCAGATATTGAGGTCGTACTCAAGACGCAATTTTCGACGAAATTCTTCTTCAAATGTCCATCGGTCCTACCTAGTAGATGACGGAAAAATGAAGTCCTTTCAAAACTGTATATATATATATATATATATATATATATATATATATATATATATATATATATATACATATATCTGTTACCACTCTAGCGGTCGCAATTTTTCTAATCGTTACCAAACTCGATATTTAGTTGTTTTATGTAAAAAGAATGATCAAGTTCGTTAACGGCTGAAATCGGACCAGGGGAGGGGGGTTTAGAGGGGAGAATCTAGAAAATTCGAAATATCTCCTTTACTATCAGTCGGATCGAAGGAATGTATAGGATGAATCTTATTACAAATTAAATGTACTATAAATATTGTTTTACAACATTTATTGTCTATCTTGAATATTAACAGAGATATTTGTTTTTCAGTTTTTAGCCTTAAATAAACCCCCACTTTAACTCATGTTACATAAACAATACTCTGTTATATAATAAACCGCATTATTCGAAGCTTAAATACCAAATATTGTATTTCAGAGACTTTTGTTATACGACATACATGAAAATATGTTCTTGCGATGTTGTGTTAGCAGTATGTAGGTTTATCTATTATTAAACTTCTCGAGGGAAATCTGCTTAGTTTACGCAGCCCTTGCGTGACGGAATTTTTCTTCTATTGACGTTTGGCCATTTCTCCTTCTAAGGATTGGAGGGAAATCCCGCCAACTGCTGAAGAAAATCTGGAAAGACCGTGAAGCTCAGAGTTCGATAGAAGCCCTCTACGCCAGAAAAGGAGCATAGAGAAGAACATTTGGTCATGACAATTCGCTCCTTATACTTCCATATGTTATTTTTATTTGAGCGATTCTAGATATTATATTAATTTCTTTCTGGATTTCAGTGTACAAAGAGACAATGGAGCTCTTGTAAGTGAAGATGTCTGCTCCAATTCATCCCTTCCAGTTGGCCAGGTCGATATACAATAGAGCCATTCGAGTGACTTATTGCATCCTTCCCCGCCACAATTCACCCCAGATAAGGGAACCAGTTGCCTTCCCATTCTACTTTAGTCTTGCAGAAAAAAGAGAGGGTGGGGAGATCCTGCCCCAATAAAAATCTCTATCAAAATAATTGTTGCCGTTAATAGAAAGATTGGTGATTTATTGGAACAAAAAAGTCCAATCATGATTGGCCAAATTCCGTGGATAACAAAATAACACAAGGTTTTGTAATTATGAAATACAACTAATCCTATAACGATAAATATTCTTTTAATTTATTAAAAATGAAAATCATGTTTCGTTACTTTCATAGCTACCATTGACATACGTAATGAAAATCTATAACCAAAAGAGTAAGAGTTCACTTAATTAATAATAAATGAGAAAGTAATATTAAATACTCGTAAACGACTGTTTTTAGTAGATTTCCCTTAAGAGAAATCAGCTATTGAGGTCGTACTCATGACGCGATTTTCGAAAAATTTCTTCAATTGTCCATCGGTCCTACCTAGTAGATGACGAAAATGAGGTCCGTTCAAAATTGTATGTATGTATATATATATATATATATATATATATATATATATATATATATATATATATATATATATATATATATATATTTCTGTTAACGCTCTAAACCACATTATTCGAAGCTTAAATATCATAAATTGTTTTCATGATACTTTTATTTTACGAGATAAATGCAAATATGTTTTCGTGACCCCCCCCCATTCTTAAGTTCTTGGACTACTAAAATTTGTTTGATTGAGATAAAAATTATTCTGATCCATTATAAATTACAGTACTAGATATAGTAAATAGTTTTCAATAAAATTAATATGTTATATTCTGATATATTTCTGTAATTGTTTTTCTTTCCTGTGAGAAGTTGGCACACCTGTTTGTTTACGTTTCAGGTGCTTCCCGTCTGGAGGTTTCTTATTATCGTTTATATTTATTCACTTGATGTTAACAGTGCTATTGTGTTACCCAACCCCCACCGATCAAATTCATCATAGAATAAGAGAATGAAGGAAAATTACCTTTTCTTGATATTTTAATAATCAAAGAGAGGAATAATAAATTCAATCACACAGTGTATGAAAACCAACAGCTACAGGTAGGTATCTGATGTTTCATCCTACAACTGCCCTGCCGAAAAACATGGTATCATCTATACGTTAGGAAACAGAGCTTTTTAATTGTGCAGTAATGAAACAAGTTTAAAGAATGAAATAATACGACTAAAAGAAGAACTCCAATACTAGGACTACAAAAAAAGGGAAGTGACATGAGTATTAAGAAATATTATGAAGAAACTAGATATCGCCAAAATTTAAAAAGACAATGAAAATACTCAAGTTAAGCCATTGAACGACATAACGCTTCCCTATATTGCGGAGATTTCCGAAAGATTGGCAAGAAAACTTTGGAAATAATATTTACCAACAGTATTCAAACCACACAAAATATTCATCGAATATTTAATGTCCGAAAGACTCCGAATTTTTTCAGGATAGTGGAGTTTACATGTTACTATGTGATTGCGGTAAAGTTTATGTAGGACAGAAAGGAAAGAAGGCCGTCATAAAAGTTAACCAACACTTGGCTGATGTGTAACACCAGAGAATAAAAACATCCGCCATAGCGAGACACACAAGTATTTGTTCTCACCAAATTAAGTTCGACGAAACAAAACTTCTACATAGAGAAGATTAGTACCAGATGCTCTTGAGAAAAACAAGAGAACAAATACAATAAACGGCGTGGAAGGTGTCATGCTCTCCAAGTGGAACGTAGAGTAGCTAACCAAATTAAAAAGTCCGTCTCGAAGGGGCTGCGTTAACTAAGGAAATTTCCCACGTGCATTTGCATTTATCTCAGAGCGTAAAATTTCAATTAGAACAATATTCGGTATTCAATATTTATATTGCCGTCGTACTCATGAAGTGATTTTTGAACATTTCTTCAAATGTCCATCAATCCTACCCAGGAGATGAAGAAAATGAGGTCCGTTCAAAATGTTATATATATATTTGTCTGCTACCGCTCTAGCGGAGGCAATTATTGTTTGATCGATACCAAATTCGATATTTAGTCGTTTTATGTAAAAAGAAAGATCAAGTTCGTTAACGGCTGAAATCGGACGGGAGGGGGTTTTGAGGGGAGAATTTTGAAAATTCGAAATATCTTCATGTATTATAAATATTGTTATATACATTTATTCTTTATCTTGAATATTAACCGAGAAATTTGCATATTTCCGTTATCATAATAATGTTACATAAACAATACTCAGTTATATAATAAACCACATTATTCGAAGCTCAAATGCCAAATATTGTTTTTATTGAAATTTTACATTTTGAGATATACGCAAGTACTTTCTGTTGACCCCCACCGCTCTTCTTTTGTTCTTGGATTACTAAAATTTGAGAGATTACGATAAAAATGATTCCGATTCATTACAAATTACAGCACTAGCTTTGGTAAATAGTTTTCATTAAAAGTAATATGTTATAGTCAGATATATTTTCTTTCCGGTCTATCTATCTATTCAGCGCTACGAGGTTGGCAGGCCTGTTTGTTTACACTTCAGCCGCTTCCCGTTGTAGAGATTATTAACTTATGAAATTGACTGAAGGATTTCTCATTATCGTTTGCGTTTATTCACTTAACATTCGAGGTAGTGTTACCAGTATGTAGATTTATCAATTGTAAACCTTCGCGTGAGAAATCTACTCAGTTTACGCAGCCCCTGCGTGACGGACTTTTCTGGCGTCATACTGGTTTTCTGAGACAAATTCAACACCCGATTTCTCTTTGAACTCGGCTCGGGAAAGAAGTAATCAATATCTGGCGAATTATATATTTGATCTTAAGATTTATTTCAGACATGAAAGGCGTGAATGTATGCGAATGTGTGAGTGGGGGCGAGATTGTCGGAGGGGAGCCGGGGCTCTTACAATCCATCAGAGACGTCAAATTACACAGTCACCTTATTGCCTCTCCGAGCTCATCCCTCAAAACACCTCCACCCCATCAGAGAAAATAAGAACATCCCTGTTCAGATATCTCATCCACCCCTCGACATATCTCCCTCCTCTATCCTCACATACCTCAAAATGAGAGACAGTCATCATCCCCAGACGGCAGAGTCAATGGTCCATCTATTTCCTTTCGACTGCTAATAAATGTGTTCTTAATAAACTCATTTGAAAAAAAAAATAATCAATGCACCACATTACTTAAAATTATATATTTTTTTATTAACGTCCGCTTTATACTGCTATGACTAATTGGAACGGGTTATCCACCCTTTTCTAGTGGGACTAAAGATTTTAGCAGATTTCCCTTAAGGGAAATCAGCTATTGAGGTCGTACTCATGACGCGATTTTCGAAAATTTTCTTCAAATGTCCATCGATCCTACCCAGGAGATGACGAAAATGAGGTCCGTTCAAAATTATATATATATTTGTCTGTTAACGCTCTAGCGGTCGCAATTTTTGTTTGATCGTTACGAAACTCGATATTTAACCGTTTTATGTAAAAAGACAGATCAAGTTCGTTAATGGCTGAAATCGGACTAGAGGTAGGGGGGGTGTTTAGAGGGGGGATTTTCGAAAATTCAAAATATCTCTGTTATTATGCAACGGATCGAAAAATTGTATAGAATCAATCTTATTGAAAATTAAATTTACTATAAATATTGTTATATAAATTTATTCTCTATCTTGAATATTAACCGAGATATTTGCATTTTTATGAAGTCTGTGGTCGGGTATAGTTCGGATTACGTCGGCCATCTTCGTCATTTCTCGGCTCAGGCGGAAGTTTCTTCCTTTCTAACCTTACCTTACCTGCCTTCGTTACTTTGCGAGATTTATACAAATATGTTCTGTTCATCCGCCCCCCCCTTCTTTAGTTCTTGGACTACTAAAATTTGAGTTATTAAAATATAAATTATTCATACAATTCAGAAGCTGTTTCAGTTGGGAATTTATTTTAATTAACTGAAAGATTTCTCACTACCGTTTGTATTTAATCAGGGTGGTGTTGTGTTACCAGTATGCAGATTTCTCTATTGTAAAACTTCACATGGGAAATCTGCTTAGTTTACGCAGCCCCTGCGAGACGGACTTTATTATTTAATGTCTTTAACTTACTAACCCTACCAGACTTACATTTACAAATACAACTGACAATATTAAATGAATGGCAGGAATTTGTTTATTATTATTTACGTCCACTTTATGCTACTAGGCTAATCGGGACGGGTTATCTACAGGTTACCACCCTTTTCTGGCCAGGGTGAGCTCAAGGAGATTATTTAGTGAGTCCGTCACTAAATAAACTTCTACTGCCCAGGGCGGGAATCGAACCCGCCACTCTAGGTCTACCACGCGAGATTAGGACCAACGCCCTAACTCGCACGGCCAACCTGAGCCCCCGAATGGCAAGAATGTTGGCATAGAACAACCGAAAATCATCTGCGGGAAATAAAGCCAGTTATAAGTGAGTGGCGATCCAGTAGACGTGACAATAGACAAGACGAAGTTGTACTAACGAGACTTAGGATAGGACAGTCACATTTTACGCTCTCATACCTCAAGAACAGAAAGACCTCTCTGCAGAACACGTCATGAGGCATTAACCATTAAACACATAGTGACTAACTGCAGGAACATTCAATACTTAGAGACTCCACATAGCATGTCCGAACTTACTACAGACAGGGTCACACATATCGATAATACACTAAATCACCTTAAAAAATTGAATATGTTTTACAAAATTTAACTTCTCTTCTGTTTGATTTTGACTTAGTGAGAAATTTAACATAATTTTAGATAGCATAAATATAGGAATAAAATAGTAAATACAATATATAGGAATAATATATATATATATATATATATATATATATATATATATATAAACCATTTTAAATTGTTACATTTAATACTAGTTTAATGTTTATTTGTTGTTTTTATTACTTGTATTTAATGTTTATTTATCGTGTTTTTTTATTGTTGTTACAGTTTTTTTTTTATTTTCTATTATATTGTTTTTATTACATTGCTAAATTTTGAGCCAAATCGCCTAGTTGCGGGTGCTGCTGTATAAAATAAATAAATAAAATTCAACGAGGGCATCACTAAATAAATAACCATTGCCCAGCCGGGAATCGAACTCGCCAGTCTAAGTTTACCATATCACCAATAATTACTTTGGTGACACCATCAATTAAGATTTTATTAACCGCCCATTTCTACTCATCAGATTTTTTTTCTGAAAACAGGGTATCATTCCAACAAGTGAGAAATTTGGTTAGATTACACAGTCCCTGTGTGGCGGACTTTTTTTATTTTCGCCTCCTGTACTCCTACCCTCCTCCTGACTTGATTTCGATAATAGGGGTGTGCATAACTTGGCGTTACGTCAATTCTAAATATGAAATTTCAAGATTCAAAGCGATATTGAGTTAAGCGAAATACTAGCCGAAAACTGGTCAAATGTTGGTTCAGAGAGTGTTAAAACGGATAATTCCGCTATAATCTGAAGACATAATATTTTCGGGATCACAATAATTCCTTTAATTCGTACAAAAAAGTAAAAACATAGATATTTTGATTTTTCATTAGTCAAGTTTGAGAAAAAATATCAAATATTTTACAAAAACTGTGAAAAATATCCTGAAGGAGAAATAGCTATTTAAAATAAAAATATTCAAGCTGTTTTATTATCGAACTACTCGTAAAAGGATCTAAGCGCTATCATAATTTAAAACGGAATACTTACGTAAAAGGCAGTGCTTAATTCGATCAAGAAATGGATTTAGACACCGATCTGATTAAATTCGAACTTATTAAGCATTTATTGTGATAAAAGGAATTATTCTGTACTGATAGTTATAGCCGAGAAAACATTATTAGAATTTATTAGATGAGGCATTAAATGATAGTAATAATTGCATGAAGAGTACAATTGCTTAAACCAGGATGGTATGAAGGGAATAATAATGCGATGAGAATAAATGATGAGAAAGAATTGCATGAAAGAAATAATTGCATAATTATAATTGATTGAACCAGAATTGCATGGACGGAATAATTGCATGATTATCATTGATTAGACCAGAATTGTATTAAGAGAGTAATTGCATGAAGAGGATAATTAGTACGAATGGAAAAGTAGGTAATATAATCAGTATGAAGAAATTCTAGGTTACAATTGATTAGGACATTGTACAAGGCAAAAATTGTACGAAGAATATAATTAATAAGAACTCAATGGCATGAAGAGAATAATTGAATAATAATAATTGATTACATAGGATATTGCATGAAGGAAATAATTGCATCAAGAGGAAACATGATTAAACCAAAATTTATAAAGGAAATAATTGCATTACCACAATTAATGAGGCCGGACATTGTGTAAAGGAATAATTGTATGAATGGTGTAATTGATTAGGCCAGACTTCATATGAAGAATAGTTATTTATTATACAAGTGACGAAAGTAGATCATTTTACAACTCGAGTGAAACGTTTACCCACACGAGCGAAGCGAGTGTGGTAATTTCACGAGAGTTGTAAATTCTACTTTCATCACGATTGTAATATTAAATTGTTTCAGTAATCGTGTAATACATGATCAGATCTAACCGGAATATGAACAAAATTAGGATGTTGTGAAGATTATGGTATGTTGTTGGTAGGTTATAAGCATGGTTGTGAAAGGTTATAAACATAGTTATAAAACTAGTGATGATTGTGAAGTAGTGCAGTTATAAACAAGTGCAGGTTATAAACAAGGAAGGTAATTATTATTATATTTAAATTTTAAAATATATTGATTATTTCCACCAATAATTCATTCACATTTCAATTTATTTTGTTAAAATAAATTCTTACAATGTTAAGAAACATTTAAAAGCATTTAATTTCCAACTTCAAATTACTTTTTTAATATATACTTATTACTAATTAAGAAGGCAATTCACTTTCTTCACTCTATTGCAAAATGTTTCACTTTCTTCAATCATTTCAGTTTAGTAATGTTACCATTATTCAACGATTACAGAAAAAAATAATTTTATAATTATAATTGACTAGACCAGAATTGGATGATTGTAATTGATAGGGGCAAACATTGTGTAAGGGAATAATTTCACGATTATACTTGATTAGACCAAACATGGCGTGAAGGAATTGTTGTATGAGAGGTGTAATGGACTAGCTCTGACATTAAGAAGGCAGTAATTGCATGATTATAATTGTGTAAGGTAATGATTGTATGAAGGGTGTAATTGATTTGACAAGAAATTGTATGTAGGAAATAATTGCATGAAGAATATAATTGAATGATAATAATTGATTACATCGGATATTGTATGAAGGAAATAATTGCATCAAGAGTATACATGTTTAAAACAAAATTTATAAAAAAATGATTGCATTATCACAATTAATTAGGCCAGGCATTGTGCAAGGGAATAATTGAATGAATGGTATAATTGATTAGGCCAGACTTAATATGACCAGGCAAATCAATCCTATGAAGGGAATAATTGGCATGATTATAATTGATTAAAACAAACATTGTATGAAGGGAATATCTGCATGATTATGAGTGATTAAACCGGAAAGGGAACAACTGAATAAAGGGTGTAATGGATTAAACCAGATATAAAAAGAATGGAATAATTATGTGATTATAATTGTCTAGGCCAGACGTTGTGAAAGGGGACAATAATAATAATAATTAAGGGTTCAATCGATTAGACCAGACATAATATGAATGGAATAATTATATGATTATAATTGACTAGGCCAGACATTGTGAAAGGGAATAATTGGATGATTATACATGATTAGATCGGATATTGTGAAAGGGAATAATTGAATAAAGGGTGTAATTGATTACATCAGATATAGTATGAACGGAATAATTGCATGAATATTATTGACAATACCAGATATTGTATAAAGGCTGTAATTGATTAGACCTGACATTGCATGAAGGGAATAATTGGATGATTATACATGATTAGATCGTATACTGTGTAAGGAAATGATTTAATTAAGGGTGTAATCGATTAGACCAGACATAATATGAAGGGAATAATTACATGATTATAATTGATTAGACCGGACATGGTAAAAGGGAAAAATTGAATAAAGGGTTTATTTGATTATACCAGACACAATACGAATGGAATAATTATATGATTATGATTGACTAGATCAGACGTTGTGAAATAGAATAATTGAAAAAAGGGTGTAATTGATTAGACCAGACATCATATGAATGGAATAATTATATGATTATAATTGACTAGGCCTCACATTGTGAAAGGGAATAATTGGATGAGTATACATGATTTGAACGGATATTGTGAATGTAATAATTGAATAAAGGGTGTAATTGATTAGACCAGACATCATATGAACGGAATAATTATATGATTATAATTGACTAGGCCTCACATTGTGAAAGGGAATAATTGGATGAGTATACATGATTTGAACGGATATTGTGAATGGAATAATTGAATAAAGGGTGTAATTCATTAGACCAGACATAATATGAATGGAATAATTATATGATTATAATTGACTAGGCCTCACATTGTGAAAGGGAATAATTGGATGAGTAAACATGATTTGAACGGATATTGTGAATGGAATAATTGAATAAAGGGTGTAATTGATTAGACCAGACATAATATGAATGGAATAATTATATGATTATAATTGACTAGGCCTCACTTTGTGAAAGGGAATAATTGGATGAGTATACATGATTTGAACAGATATTGTTAATGGAATAATTGAATAAAGGGTGTAATTCATTAGACCAGACATCATATGAACGGAATAATTATATGATTATAATTGACTAGGCTTCACATTGTGAAAGGGAATAATTGGATGAGTATACATGATTTGAACGGATATTGTGAATGGAATAATTGAATAAAGGGTGTAATTGATTAGACCAGACATAATATGAATGGAATAATTATATGATTATAATTGACTAGGCCTCACATTGTGAAAGGGAATAATTGGATGAGTACACATGATTTGAACGGATATTGTGAATGGAATAATTGAATAAAGGGTGTAATTGATTAGACCAGACATAATATGAATGGAATAATTATATGATTATAATTGACTAGGCCTCACATTGTGAAAGGGAATAATTGGATGAGTATACATGATTTGAACGGATATTGTGAATGGAATAATTGAATAAAGGGAGTAATTGATTAGACCAGACATAATATGAATGGAATAATTATATGATTATAATTGACTAGGCCTCACATTGTGAAAGGGAATAATTGGATGAGTACACATGATTTGAACGGATATTGTGAATGGAATAATTGAATAAAGGGTGTAATTGATTAGACCAGACATAATATGAATGGAATAATTATATGATTATAATTGACTAGGCCTCACTTTGTGAAAGGGAATAATTGGATGAGTATACATGATTTGAAGAGATATTGTTAATGGAATAATTGAATAAAGGGTGTAATTCATTAGACCAGACATCATATGAACGGAATAATTATATGATTATAATTGACTAGGCCTCACATTGTGAAAGGGAATAATTGGATGAGTACACATGATTTGAACGGATATTGTTAATGGAATAATTGAATAAAGGGTGTAATTCATTAGACCAGACATAATATGAATGGAATAATTATATGATTATAATTGACTAGACCAGACGTTGTGAAATGGAATAATTGAATAAAGAATGTAATTGATTAGACCAGACATCATATGAATGGAATAATATGATTATAATTGACTAGGCCAGATATTGTGAATGGGAATAATTACATGATTATAACTGATTAGACCAAACATTGTGAAAGGGAATAATTGAATAAAGGGTTGAATTGATTATACCAGACATAATATGAAGGGAATAATGGGATGTAATGGATTAATTGCAAGATTATAATTGACAATGCCAGATATTGTATGGAGGGTGTAATTGATTAGACCTGACATTGCATGAAGGGATTAATTGGATGATTATACATGATTAAATCAGATATTCTGTAAGGGAATAATTTAATTATGGATGTAATCGATTAGACCAGACATATTATAAACAGAATAATTTACATGGTGATAATTCAATAGACCAGACATTGTATTATTGGTATAATTTATTAGACCAGACATTGTATTATTGGTATAATTTATTAGACCAGACATTGTTTGAATGAAATAATTGCATTATTATAATTGATTAGACCGGCCTTATTGAAAGAGGGTAATTGTATGAAAGGTGAAAGCGATTAGATGAAACATTGTATGAAGGGAAGAATATTAATATGGAGTGATTGATCTGAGAGTGTTACAATTAGGAGACATGTTTGGAACAATAGGCCGGAATCATTGTGTCACTGTGGTACAGATAGTAACCACAGTTTGGCTAACTTTTGACAGCCGTGTCCGCATCCTTGTCACATGGTTATACTCAACTACCTCAACATCGGATCTACTTAAACAAGCCTGTGTCAAACAAGGTCTTTGTATACAATGAACAATTCTCACGTTCTGCACAATGTGTAATAGACTTGAAATCCAAGCTGCAGACTAGATATTCAATGATTGGGCTGATGCTTAATGTTGGAAACACAAAATTACAAATAATTCCATTCATTGTCAAGTAAATGAAAATGCAGTGGACAATTGTAAGTCGTTACTTGATCAACAAAATTTCTTATAGGATATCATATCCGAAACAAAACACCACATAAATTGTACTTTAGTACATTTTTCACCCCTTTTCTACACACCTAAACCTCTCAGCAAAGCCAGGTGACAGGCCTTGGCCCTTCATTGGCGAACGAGCGAAAGAATTGCATTTTATAAACTATGACCTATTGCATTAATCCATGTGAGAGACCAAAGCAAAAAATCATCATGTGTTTTGGGCTCCACATAACGTCATTGTACTCCTATTTAAGTAAATAAACAAGATGTTTATTATTACATTCAATATGAGATGATTTCATTTGTAAGTGAGATCCGATAAACCCATTCCAATGCGTCGAATCAAAAACCTCAATGTATAGATCATTTTGACAAACAAAAAGGCCCTATACAATTTTTTTGTGTCTCTAATACGTAAAGAGAAATTTGCTTTTTATATTTTCCCCCTCCTCTAAACCCCCTCTCCCACTTAGTCAATTTAGATCAAAAGAAAGGGTGCAAACCTTGACTTTGCCAAAACTCCAACGAAATTTCAACACTATAAGGCTAGTCATTTTTGTGTAATGTGAGATAGGAACATATGTCACGCTGGAAAATATTCAAAATGGAGAGGTTGGACGCAAAAGGGATATCTTCGTGTAAATCTACACGGGCGCCAATTAATGAGTGACTCGCATATAATTAATTTCAATCTGAATAAAATTGATATTTATGAGCTTTAAGATAGTTGATTCGGTTCGTAGGTTAAAACGCACACCCACACTTGCATACGAGCTTCCAAGGGATTTCTTCCAAGGGTCATTAATGTCCTCATATACTGGAGGAGGATCTCTGGACAATCGAAGTCTGTTTTGAAAAATCGTGACATGAGCACAAACTTAATAGCGGTAGATATGTTTTGAACAAAATGAATATAGGTTTGCCAAACAGAGCCGAGAACATAATAGTTGTAGCTTGGGATAAACATTCTCCCTCCAGACTGTGGCTAAAAATGACTTCCAAAGGAGCTAAGACTCTCCAAATCTGGAGTAGTTTAATACTTTAAGTACTTGGGAGGGCTTATCTCTGCCCAGGAGCTTTACACCTCGAGTCTTGGAATTTTCTCCACGACACGATTTCTCAAGCTGTGGCTATACGATTTGGTATAGCCTATATATAAACCTGTATATTTCATTGAATGCCACAGGAAAGGGATGGCGAAGGATAAACCTAAAATCGACAAAAAATAAATTCAAGAATGTAAAATGATTTCTTAAGAAATAAACTTAATTCAAACAGGAAATAAGCATATTATTGTTATTTATTAAAGTCCACTTTTTGCTACTATGACTTTATTATTATTTTATTCTGTCAGGAGTGAATTTGAACTCAAATCTAACATTTTTCATCAAATAAGCGACCATAAGAATTAGAAGGTTGCCTCTTGATTTATATGCCATTTATTGACCATTCTAGCGAAGTAAATAAGTTAGAATTTTAAGGAATTTTCATTTATGGACTTACCTATTACTGTTGGTAGCATCGGGACTTTTCATTTTGATGCCCTTAGGTGCCAGAAAAACAAAATCCACCATGCAAGTGCTTTGAAAACTAAATAGATTTAGCACCAGCTGCAATGTCCGCTTAATGCTATAATCCCATGCTCTATACTTCATTTCTCCCGTAATAACAATCCTATGATAGGACGACTTGAAATTTACGCTAGTCGTGAGATGTTTAGTTGCAGGTGATCTACGTGAAAACCGTGTAAGGAGAAATTAGGGTTATATGAAAACGAGAAACTAAAAAAAAAAAAAAAAAAAAAAAAAAAAAAAAAACCTCGAGTAGTATTGGAAAAAAATAAATTTTCAACAAGATTATTTACAATACATTTCTCAGTCCAACTCATGGAGATTTTTGGAATATTTTATTTGCCTTTTCTATAATAAACCGACCCAATTAACTATAGTAACGTTAAAGGAAATCAGCTATTGAGGTCGTACTCATGACGCGATTTTCGGAAATTATCTTCAGATGTTCATCAAACCTATTATATATATATATAAATATATGTTGTCAGTTAACGCTCTAGTGGTCGCAATTTCTTCTAGATCGTTACCAAACTCCATATTTAAACGTTTTCTGTAAAAAACAAAGATCAGGTTCGTTAATCGTCGGGAGGGCTTTCGGAAATTCGACATATCTCCGTTACTATACTTCGGATCAAAAAATTGTATAGAATCAATCTTATTGAAAATTGAATGCTTTATAAATATTATCATAAACATATTTTCTGTATCACTAATATTAACCGAGATTATTGGATTTTATAGTTTTCCGTTTTCAGTAAAACCCCCACTCCTAGTGGTGCCATATTAATAATAAGCTGTTATATCATGAGCCGCTTCATTACAAGTTTAAATACCAAATATTTTCAACAAACCTTTATTATTCAAGTCCCATGCTAATACATTCTGTTGACCCCCCCCCCACCCACACAAATGTTAAAATTAATATTATATAAATAAATAGAATATGTTATAGTCTGATATATTTCTTTAATTCTTCTTCTTTCCGGTCCAGAATTATTCTGTCTATTATGCATTTCGATGTTGGTTACCCTATTTGTACAATTCAGATGCTTTCCGTTGTAGATAGTATTAACTTGTAAATTGGCTGAAAGATTTCTTATTACCGTTTGTT
This sequence comes from Riptortus pedestris, assembly GCA_019009955.1. Lineage (NCBI taxonomy): Eukaryota > Metazoa > Arthropoda > Insecta > Hemiptera > Alydidae > Riptortus > Riptortus pedestris. The sequence continues at coordinate 137,612 of JADPXZ010000008.1, forward strand.
TTTATTCGCTTAACATTCAAGGTGGTGTCACCAGTATATAGATATATCTGTTGTAAACCTTCCCTTGGGAAATCTAGTTTACGCAGCCCATGCGTGAAGGACTTTTTTTTTAATAAGTCCTTTTCTTGTCACTCAAGTTAAATATCTAATCCTTAGGCTACAATCCTTGGGTTCCATAATATTTTTACAGAGTTGATTCAAATTGAGAATAGTCAAACTGTGTAAAACTGACGTACAGCGTACTTGCTTAATGAGTAACATTAAACCCTAATACTTGTAGCTTGTTATCTTTATTCCCCCAACCTACTTGCTTCACCTTCAATGGACTCACCTTACCAAAAGGAACATTTGTTAGGTAACCCAACGCCTTGTTCTCCGGTTGTTCTTCCACTGTGGACTAATTTATTAAGCCCTTATCTTAAACAAGTGGGAAGAACAATACACTAAATCTTTTACGTAGCAAATACATACAAATAAAGCTTTCTAATTCACTTGTAGTTCATCGAAACAAAAGTAATTAATACGCTATACGCTTAGAATAACAGTTTTACAATTAAAAATCACAAAAAGGCTGTAACGTATGATTAAAGGAAAATGTAATATATCTTCAAAAGTAAAATTTTAATTTATATTACTGTGAGAGCTTTTAGCAGATTTTCCTTAAGGGAAATCAGCTATTGAGGTCGTACTCATGATGCGATTTTCGATAAATTTCTTAAAATGTCCGTCAATCCTATCCAAGAGATGACGAAAATGAGGTCCGTTTAAAATTATATATACATTTGTCTGTTAACGCTCTAGCGGTCGCAATTTTTGTTTGATCGTTAAAAACCTTGACATTTAATCGTTTTATGTAAAAAAAAAAGATTAAGTACGTTAATGGCTGAAATCGGACGAGTGGGAAGGGAGGTTTAAAGGAGGGATTATCGAAAATTCGAAATATCTCCGTCGGATTGAAAAATTGTATGGAACCAATCTTATTGCAAATTAAATGTACTATAAATATTGATGTATACATTCATTCCCTATCTTGAATATTAACCGAGATATTTGCATTTTTTAGTTTTCAGCAAACCCCCACTTTCCCTCATGTCACATACACAATACTCTGTTGTATAATAAACCACTTTTTTCAAAGCTTATATACCAAATATTGTTTTCAAGAGACCTTTATTATATGAGATACATGCAAATATGTTCCGTTGATCCCACCTCCCAGGTCCCCCTTACCCATATCATATTAGTAATACTCATATCATGAACCACTTCATTCTCAGGTTAAATACCAAATATTCTTTTCATTGAACTTCTATTTCGCGAGACATACGCAAATACGTTATGTAGACCCCCCCCCCCTTTCTTTTGTTCTTGGACAACTAAAATTTGAGTGTTTGAGATAAACATTATTCTGAATCATTATAAATTACAGTAATAGATATAGTAAATAGTTTTCAATAAAATTAATATGTTATATTCAGATATATTTCAGTAATTGTTTTTATTTCCGTTGAAGAATTATTCTATCTATCTGTTCAGCCCTGAGTGCTTGGCCTGTTTGTTTACAATACCTACAATGTTCTCAATATCGTTTTTATTTATCCACTTTATATTCGGTAGTGTTAAGTGTTGCCAATAATGCAGATTTACCTATTGTAAAACTTCACCAGGGGAATCTGCTTGATGACTTTTACTTTTTGTTTAAATCACTCGTGTCAAAATACCACTTAGAATTGAGTTAAGGGTTAATGAACATGGTAAACCTAGAGCAGTGGGTTCCTCCATTCCTAACTGGGAATTTATTAGGTGAAGAACTCATTAAAGGCAATCCGTAGTCCCTCCCAGGCTAGAAAAGAGCCGTAACCAGTAGTTAGCCTTCAGTAAACTCCACTTCTAATCCTCTGATTGTTTACTGTAAGTAACTGAGTCCCTAAAAGTTTCATCTATAGAGCGTCTATTTCAGTTTCTGTATACATATGCTTCTTACTATAGAAGATGGATAGGTGGTGGGAGAACACCAGTGTGACATACTAGCACTTTGGAAATCTGTTTAGTTTGCGCAGCTCCTGCGTGCCGCGCTTTTAGCAGATTTCCCTTAAGAAAAATCAGCTATTGAGGTCGTACTCATGACGCGATTTTTGAAAAATTTCTTCAAATGTCCATCGAGCCTATCCAGGAGATGACGAAAATGAGGTCCGTTCAAAATTATATATATATATATATATATATATATATATATATATATATATATATATATATATTTACATTTGTCTGTTAACGCTCTAACGGTCGCAATTTTTGTTTGATCGTTACCAAACTTGATATTTAAACATTTTATGCAAAAATACAGATCAAGTTCGTTAATGGCTGAAATCGGACCAGTGGGAGGGGGGGGGGAGATTTTCGAAAATTCGAAACATCTCCGTTACCATGCGTCGGATCAAAACATTCTATAGAACCAATGTTATTGCAAATTAAATTTACTATAAATATTGTTATATACATTTATTCTCTATTTTGAATATTATCCGAGATATTTGTATTTTGATTAAATGTGGGCGGGAACGCACGAGTGAGTTTCCCGCCAAAAGCTAGGTCGGCCGTTTCCGTAACTGCTTGGCTCTCGTATGGAGATTTCTCTATTGTATAACTTCACGTGGGAGATCTGCTTAGTTTACGCAGCCCATGCGTGACGGACTTTTTGTAAATTACTCTCGTATGAAAACATGTACCGATATAGTCTTTCCTTGCCGCTAATGGAGCCATCACCCGAAAATGAAAGTTCAGACCACCATCTACTGTCAGGTTTCCAACAGGGCCTGTCTAGTACAAAGAATAGTTTCCTCTAGACAGACCAAACTTTAGAAAAGGTGACGCCAAGGGCTCAAATAAATTTCCTTTGGCGATAAAAAACAAACAATAGTCAGTTCCTTTGTAAGTCGGCATAAAAAAATAGAAAACCTCAAGTAACCATTACTGTTAATGAAGGATCTTTTCATTACTCATTCGATTCTGGAAAGAGAAAAGCATAGAAATTAATTTAACTATTCATTGAAACACAGGTAAGTTGAATTTCAATAATTATTTCTTGGAACAACCTAGAAGAGGTTTCTTACAATATCTAAGCAATTACACTAAAAGCATTCACTGCTAATGAAATTATTTCATTTAAGATTCTACTTTTGAGTGATTAACGATTTCAGCTTAGTCGTTTTATTTCAAATTACTTGACTCGATTAATATTTCGCATAGGCAAATTGTGATTTGGAGAATAGACTGATTGTTTATGAGCAAAAAAACAAAAAGAAGCTCATAAAAATATACTGTTCTTGAGAAATACTGGCTATTCTTGTCGCTTTCTGATGGCAATGGCATTTCCTTAAAATTTGTTGTTATTTTTAAAATAAATTCACATATATGAACCTAAGAATTCGGGACATAGTATAAATGTACTAGCTTTATATTTCCAAACGAAGAATGATACGTTCGTGATGAATGTTCGTCTATCAGCAACATACGGGGTGTGGCTATTAAATAACTAGACTTACGCTGCTACAGAAGAAGTGCGCATGCGTCAAACGCCAGCAACTAACAGCTGTTATCGTGAAGCTTCCTCTTTCGAATATAGTGCCTCTCGCTTCTGTAAACAAATCAGTACAGCCGTAGCCTTCGTTCGCATTAGAGTTGTTTTTTTGTTTCGCCGGAAAAAGGTTAAGTGTAACAGTAGAGCAACGAATTGTTGTGAAATTTCATGTGAAACTTGGAAAAACAGCTACTGAAACTTATAATTTATTGAAAGAAGTGTATGGCAAATCATGGGATTGTGAACCTTCACTGGGTTCCTGAAGGTCAAACGATTAATCAACATTACTACCTTCACATTCTTGCTGAACTCCGCGAAAGAATAAGGAAAAAACGACCTGAATTGTGGAAGGACAAGTCATGGGTTCTCCACCAAGACAATGCGCCGGCTCATTCCGCATTGTCTGTTAAGAGGTTTCTAGCCAAATTCAGCATCCCAGTGTTAGACCATCCGCCTTATTCGCCGGATCTTGCGCCGTGCGACTTCTATCTGTTTCCTAAGGTGAAATCTGCATTAAAAGGAACAAGATTTGAGTCTGCTGAAGCTGTGAAAGAGAAAGCGGCACGCGTCCTGAAGGAGCTGACAGAAAAATACTTCCAGCACTGTTTCGAACAATGGAAGGTTCGCATGGAGCGTTGTAGGGATAAAGGAGGGGTGTATACTGAAGGTGATAATAAGTAAAAATGTATGAAATAAAAATAAAATGTTTTACAGCGTCAGTCTCGTTATTTAATAACCACATCCCGTATATCACTTGTATATAGCTATGTACATATACTTTCAGGGCAAGTCAGTATCGTGTAGGCATTCGTTCAGAGTACATGAACTTTCGTGTAAAAACGTTGCTGGTATTTAGGCCATTTAATAGTGGGAAATAATGTCACGGTAGTTAACTAAGCATCCTTATACATTCATTTGTGAAGCCCTTAATGTGCTAGGTAAACAGTGCCCGTGTGTTCGATTCCCGCGTGGACAAAGGGATTTAATTAATCGAACTCATTAAATAAAATCCTTAATCCCAAACTAGACTACAATAGGCTAGTAACCTGTACACAACCCATTCCCAATAGCCAAGTGGATAATAATTTCAATTAAAACAAATAAAGCATGACATTTTAAGATCAACGGCAATGTATGAATAAGCTAGCTATAGGTTAGCCATGTGAGTTAATGCGATGGCAATAAAAAACTGGTGTATGACGAACTCACTGATAAAATCCTGAGTCCCATCCTGGCTAAAAAAGGGCGTTAACCTGTAAATAACCCGTCGCCATTGGCCATTGTAGCACAAAGTTTACTTAAATACAATAAATAACCAAATGATATGAATCGCGTATAGTAAGTGGATAGGAATTATCTCATGACATATTTTGTTCTACCAGTGTAAAAAACCCCAAAATGGATCTATGTATTTTTTAGCAGATTTCCCTAGCTAATCAGCTATTGAGGTCGTACTCATGACGCGATTTTCGAAAAATTTCTCGAAAAATGTGGTCCGTTCAAAATTATATATACATATATATATATATATATATATATATATATATATATATATATATATATTTGTCTGTTAACGCTCTAGCGGTCGCAATTTTTGTTTGACCGTTACGAAAATCGATATTTAACCGTTTTATGTAAAAAGACAGATCAAGTTCGTTAATGGTTGAAATCGGACCAGAGGGAGAGCGGGGGGAAAATTGTATAGAACCAATCTTATTGCAAATTAAATTTACTATAAATATTGTTATATACATTTATTCTCTATCTTGAATATTAACCGAGGCATTTTTATGAAGTCTGTAGGACATGTGGTCAGGTTTTGTTCGGATTAGTTCGGCTGTTTCCGTAGCTTCTTCTAACCTTACCTTACCTTCATTACTTTGTGAGACTTATGGAAATACGTTCTGTTCATCCGACCCCCCCCCTTCTTTGCGTTACTAAAATTTGAGTTATTAAAACATAAATTATTCTTACAATTCAGAAGCCGTTTCAGTTGAGAATTTATTAAAATTAACTGAAAGATTTTTTATTACCGTTTGTATTTACTCACGGTGGTAACGTGTTACCAGTATGCAGATTTCTCTATTGCTAAACTTCACATGGGAAATCTGCTTAGTTTTCGCAGCCCCTGCGTGACGGACTTTTTTTAAATGATGTTAAATGTTTTATGAAAACCTCAAATCACCAAATATTCGTGACATTCTAGACAAAATTTCACAATCATACGATCATTTATTTCCCACTAAGTGTGATTTTTCGACACCAAACTGGATTCGAAATTTCAGTGAGGAGAGTGTTTACATCAAGATTTCCAAACCATGGAAATGGGATATACCAGGGGATTGATGATATGTATTTCCTTTCATTAAATGTTATCAAAACATAAAGGAATACGTCAAATATTTTAGTTGTCCATTAACGTTTACCAAAACCTCTCAATTTAATATAATAATTTAATTTGTTAATTAATGCTAACAATATTAAATTGTACTTAATACCACTCTAAGTATATAACGTTTATTTTTTTCCGTTGACATTTTTTTATTAGTATTAGATGCAGACCTTAAAGAGAAAAAATTATTTTTGACCCATTTTTATGAAAAATATATTGTAGTTTTTTTAATATTTTAACCCTTTTTAGCAGATTTCCCTTAAGGGAAATCAGTTATTGAGGTTGTACTCATGACGGAATTTTCGAAATTTTTCTTCAAATGTCCATCGATCCTACCCAGGAGATGACGAAAATTAGGTTCGTTCAGAACTATATATATCTATCTATATATTTGTCTGTTACCGCTCTAGCGGTCGCAATTTTTGTTTTTCGTTACCAAACTGGATATTTAGTCGTTGTATGTAAAAAGAAAGATCAAGTTCGTTAATGGCTGAAATCGGACCAGTGGGAGGGGGGGTTTAGAGGGGCAGGATTTTCGAAAATTCGAAATATCTCCGTTACTACACGTTGGATCGAAAAATTGTACAGAATAAATCTTATTGCAAATTAAATTTACTATAAATATTGTTATATACATTTATTCTCTATCTTGAATATTAACCGAGATATTTGCATTTTTATTAAATCTGGGCGGCTAACGGACGAGTGACTTTCTCGCCAAAAGCTAGTTCGGCCGTTTCCTTAACTGCTCGGCTCTCGTGAAATTTCTCTATTCTAAACCTTCACGTGGGAAATCTGCTTAGTTACCTCAATGCATAACGCTGTAAGTTAAACGCCTATGGAAATAATCATAGGATACCCGTAATGTATATGCCATCACAAGCAAAACAACTGTTTTGTTTGTTCACAATGTAATTTTTTTATTACATTAACAATTAATGAATTCGTAGACTTGTATGAGTCGATTGGTTTCCCAATAGAAAGACATTTTTAATTCGATAAAACATAAAGCATGTTGATTCAATCACATATAGTGTTTTCTAATATTCATTTTAATCAACTGAGCGAATGAAGACAATTGGAAAGAAATGTTTCTCATTCCGTACAAGGGATGAATACTTTTTAGTCCAGAAAGCAATTTCAGAACTTTAATAACTGATCCAGACCCATATTGTATGTGTTTAATAGGTTCTGGAGCTCAATCAAACAGCAATAAAACGCTGAAATCACCACTCCCTTCGGCGAAGTTTGGATTTGAGGTAGTTGAAGAGAGAAGGGGAGTTTATATGAGGACTAGGAGTTTCATAGTTGAGCCTTAATGGATAAACACAACCAGGCTCATGCCCGTGATTACAGCATTATCAGCATATAGTCGACCTAGAAACCACTTCAATTTCCCCCAGTTAAACTACCGCAGGGAACTACCTTTATAGGACTCTAAAATTTGTATAATATTGCATTCTCGTAGGTTTGAAGGGATCAGCCGTGCTAAGCTCATCATAGCTCGTATAACATGACCCAAAACTCCATCCAGAGGAAGGGTGGAAAAAAATTAATATCTGTCACTCAGAAGCTGTGTAAATTAAGCAGATTTTTAAAGTGCTAGATGGCATAATGATAGATATGGTTATGTATCTCACCATATATTCTAAATAATGCAACTAGAGAAGTATATATTAACATTTTTAAATATTTAAGAAATAGTTTCAAACTTCGCGAATCTTGCCTGAGTAAACATTATTAAATTTACCTTCTTCTCTTAATTGTTTATTTAGTACTTTTATACCTATCTATTAGTAAATTCTTGTCAGTTATACTCAATTCTAGTTTGTAAAAATATGTTTATATGTAAAGTACTAACAAAGAAAAACTAACCTCATTATATAAGGCCAACTCCTTGCTATAAGGAAAATCCTTGTAAGCAATAAATAAATAAAAATAAATAAATATATTTTATACTTCTAAGTAATTATCCAATGAATAGAAGTGGTGGCTGGAAGCTAGAAAGTATAAATAACTTGTTTAATATTTGAGTTACGAGAAAATATACGTAACAACAATTTTAGAACATCAAGACATCCCATCACATCCCGAAACTTCCCTTCTCACGTATGCAGATGACACTGCAATCTTGGCTTCCAACTCAGACCCAAATATGGCATCCGCATCTTTACAAGAGCACCTAGCTCTGCTAGAATCCTGGCTGACTACATGGAGGATCAAGGTCAACAGCAGCAAATCAAGCCATGTAACATTTACCCTCCGATGTTCCATTTGCCCTCCAGTTACACTCAATAGCGCACTAATTCCCCAAAAATCACAAATTAGATATCTAGGACTCACATTAGACAAACGACTAACTTGGAAACCTCGCATCATTTTAAAAAGACAAGAAGTGAACCGACGGAGACTTCTACTAAGACTACTTGACAACAGATCTAAACTATCACTACGCAACAAACGACTGATTTATACGACAGTACTCAGACCAATATGGACATACGGACTTGAACTTTGGGGTTCCACTAAACCTTCAAATTCCTACAAAATCCAAACCCTCCAATCCAGAATACTCCGCAAAATTACAGATTTCCCATTTTACGTATCCAACTTAACTCTCCATAACGACCTCGACATTCCTTTTGTCAATGCCCTCGCCAAATCCCGATATCAGAAATTCCACTTTCTCCTTCCCGCACATCCTAATCCTCTAGTCGCATCACTTTCATCTACCCATATTCCAGAAAACCCAAGACGACGACTGAAGCGTAAGTGGCCAAGAGATCTCCTTGTGTAGTGCTCAGAATAACTCCATGTAGTACCAGCCAATGTTCCCTCCAATGTGGGTATTGTCAATGGACAACTTCCCACCTCAAGTGAATAATCAAGCCAATTGTTATATCATCCACATCATTTGCTTGTAATATTTATATATGGTGTTGCAAATAAACGAATAAATATTGAAAATAAAAAAGAAAAAAAAAAAAAAAAAGAGCATCAATAGTTTGACAAGATTGATTCTATAACATTTTCCGATCTGGTTCATAATGACGGAAATATTACCCCATCCCCCTCTTAACCTTTATGAACTTCACTGTTGAAAGAAAAAGTTAAATATCGAGTATGGAAAAGGCCAAATTAGCATTTTTCAGTCAAGTAATATCTTAATAGATGACATAATCTCTCAACGTATTTGCATATCTCAAAGATTGAAAACAAGACTTGGTACTTAAGCTTAAAATAAGACGTTTTATGATATACATGCTTATAGTTAATGTGAAATGACTAAAAACCTACCATATCACCATATATTCTCTATTTTTTTTTTTTTTTTTTGAAAATAAGGAATATATTATGGATTTTCAAATTTTCTAACCTCCCCCCCCCACTCCGAGTTCTATTTCAACTATTATTAGCTGTTATGATCTTTAGTGTTGGATGAAAAAGTAAAATACCGAGTATGGAGTAGAACAAATAAACATTTTCGGGTCAATGTTGTAAAATCGTAAATGATGAAATCATCACACAACGTGTTTGCAAGCAAAGTAACTCATTCAGTAAATATATAGGGGAGATTTCCATTAAGGGAAATCAGCTATTGAGGTTGTAATTATGACGCGATTTTCGAAAGATGTCCTCCTTATATATATAATCGTTTCTTAACGCTCTAGCGGCCAAAACTTTAGTTTAATCGTTACCAAACTCGTTAATCGAACGTTTTATGTAAAGAAAAAGGTCAAGTTCGTTAACGGCTGAAATTGAACATGGGAAGAGGATTAAGAGGGGGGAATTTCGAAAATTCAATAAATCTCCTTTATTATCCGTCGGGCCGATAAATTGTATAAAATCAATCTTATTGCCAATGTAATGTTCTATAAATGTTGTTATGTGCAATTTTTCTCTATATTAAATATTGGCCGAAAAAATTGCATTTTTTTCGTTACAGCCATCTGTGTGATCGCAATTTTTGTTAAGCAATACCAAACTGCATATTTAATAGATTCATCTAAAAAGAATGCCCAAGTTCGTTAACGTCTGAAATCGGACCAGAGGGAGGGGGGATTTAGACAATGAGAATTTCGAAAAGTATTATTCGGATCGAAAAATTGTAGTTATTCTCTAACTTCAATATTAACCGAGATATTTGTATTTTGTAGTTTTCAGCCTTCAGTAAACCCTCACTCCTACTCTTGTATCATAATCAAGACTGTTGAACAATGAAACACTTTATTTGAAGCCTAAATACCGAATATTGTTCTCATTGAACTTTAACATTTTAAGATAAATGCAAATACATGACGCACGTGGGAAATATGCGTTGTTTTTTTAGCAGATTTCCCCTAAGGGAAATCAGCAATTGAGGTCGTACTCATGACGGATTTTTTGAAATTTTTCTTCAAATGTCCATCGATCCTACCTAGTAGATGACGAAAATGAGATCCATTCAAAACTATATATATATATATATATATATATATATATATATATATATATATATATATATATATTTGTCTGTTACCACTCTAGCGGCAGCTATATATAACAGCTATATTTGTTTGATCGTTACCAAACTCGATATTTAGTCGTTTTATGTAAAAAGTAAGATCAAGTTTGTTAATGGCTGAAATCGGACCAGGGGTAGTAGACGGGTATAGAGGGGGAGAATTTTGAAAATTGGAAATATCTCCGTTACTATAAGTCGGATCGAAAAAGTGTACAGAATAAATCATATTGCAAATTACATTTACTATAAATATTGTTATATGCATTCATTTTCTATCTTGAATATTAACCGAGATATTTCCATATTTTAGTTTTCAGCCTTCGGTAAACCCCCACTTCTACTATTGTTACATAAACAATACTAAACCATATTATAATAGACCATATTATTAATTATGTGTTATATAATAAACCATATTATTAGAAGCCTAAATACTAAATATTGTTGTCATTGAACTTTTACTTAGTGAGATAATTGCAAATAAATTCTGTTGATCCCCCCTTCTTTTGTTTTTGGATTACTAAAATTTGTGTGATTGATATAAAACTGATTCTGATTCATTACAAATTACAGCACTAGTTTTAGTGAATTGTTTTCAATACATTTAATATGTTATATTCAGGTATATTTCATTAATTGTTTGTCTTTCCGGTCTATCTATGCAGTGCTACGAGGCTGGCTGGCCTGTTTGTTTATAATTCAGCCGCTTTCTGTTGTAGACATTATTAACTTGTATTGTAAACTTACTGAGCATTCACGGTTACCTGTATGTATATTTATCTATTGTAAACCTCCACGTGGGAAATTTGCTTAGTTTACGCAGCCACTACGTGACGGGTTTTTTTGTAATCTAATTGGTATTATTCAGAGATCGCGTCCTTGTTATACCCAGAATAGCTTGTGTCCCCTAACGGAAATCTTCATAGAAATTATACATTGATACCTTGGCGGCCCTGTAAATCTCACGGGAGAAGGGAAAGGAGGGTAAATTTACTCTGAATAAGGATGGTATGGGCCGAAATAAAAACGCTTGCTGTGTATATTTCCAAGTGGCTGAAGGATGATATCTGCTTTACAAGGGAGGATTGTTGCAGGCCGGCTATGCCCCCTCATCAGCTACGTGCCCGGCATCTCAGTACATTCTGCATCCATCTTTCTTTGTCGCTTCCACGCCAACATTTAACACCCCCAATAGCTGTCAGCAGTCCTTATAGTTTATTTTCTTCAGCCTCAACGTCTAATTAATTGCCCTCCGCGGGAGTCATACCCATTTTCTCTGGGGTATTAGTGTCCTTACAGGGAGGGCATACGGGATGCTCAATACCTTTCTGCCGAATTTATAAATAGTTATTATAAGATAACTATAATTATAATATTATTATAATTTATAAATAATAATTATTATAATTTATAAATTAGTTTATAAGATTATTATGTTAGCTTATAAAATTGTTATGTTAGTTTATAGGACTATGGTAGTAATAAAATATAGTAATCAAGTATATTGGTTACCGTAATTGGGGTCCGTTCAAACTTGTGTATATATTTGCTTGTTACCTGCTCTTGCGGTCACAATTATTATTTAATCGTTACCAAACTCGACATTTAGTCGTTTTATGTAAAAAGAAAGATCAAGTTCGTTAATGGCTGAATTCGGAGCAGGGCAGGAGGGTTTAGAGGCGGAGAATTAGAAAGTTCGAAATATCTCCGTTACTATATGTCGAATCTATAAAAAGTCCGTCACGCAGGGGCTGCGTAAACTAAGCAGATTTCTCATGTGAAGTTTTAATAGAGAAATCTGCATACTGGTAACACGACACCACAGTGAGTAAATACAAACGGTAATGAGAAATCTTTCAGTTAATTAAAATAAATTCCCAACTGAAACGGCTTCTGAATTGTAAGAATAATTTATATTTTAATAACTCAAATTTTAGTAGTCCAAGAACTAAAGAAGGGGGGGGGATGAACAGAACGTATTTGCATAAATCTCACAAAGTAACGAAGGTAAGGTAAGGTATTTTCATAAAAATGCAAATATCTCGGTTAATATTCAAGATAGAGAATAAATGTATATAACAATATTTATAGTAAATTTAATTTGCAATAACATTGAACCTATATAAGTTTTCGATCCGGTGCATAATAACGAAGATATTTTGAATTTTCGAAAATCCCCCCTCTAAACCCCCTCCCACTAGTCCGATTTCAGCCATTAACGAACTTGATCTGTCTTTTTACATAAAACGTTTAAATATCGAGTTTCGTAACGATCAAACAAAAATTGCGACCACTAGAACGTTAACACGTATATAACACACATGTATGTTTGTGTGTATATATATATAATTTTGAACAGAACTCATTTTCGTCATCTCTTGGGTAGGATAGATGGACATTTGAAGAAATTTTCGATAATTTCGTCATGAGTATGACCTCAATAGCTGATTTTCCTTAAAGAAAATCTTCGAAAAGATATAGAATCAATCTTACTGCAAATTAAATTTACTATAAATATTGTTTATATATATATATATATATATATATATATATATATATATATATATATATATTCTCTATTTTGAATATTAACCGAGATATTTGTATTGTTCAGTTTTCAGCCTTCAGTAAACCCCCACGTCTACTAATGTTACATATACAAAAATCCGTTATATAATAAACCAAAGTATTCAAAGCTTAAATACCGAATATTGTTTTCAAGTGTCCTATATTATATGAGATACATGCAAATATGTTCTGGTGACCTCACCCCCACCCCGTGTCACACTGTGTAAGTTTAATGAAAACAATATGTGGCATTTACGCTTCGATTAAGGTGTTCCATGACATAACTACTTACAGTTACTTTGACTTGAGTAGTAGAGGAGGTTTACTCAAGGATAAAACTCAAAAAATGCAAAATCTCTGTTGAAATTCAAGATAGAGAATACGTGTATGGAACAACATTTAAGGAACATTTATTTATCAAAAAATTTATCATATACGATTATATTTTGAATTTAGAATATCCACCCCCTCTATACCACCCGCCCTTTCCCCGGCCAAAATTCAGTCAGTAACGAACTCGATCTTTATTTTTACTTACAACGTTTAAATATAGAGTTTCGTAATGATGAAACAAATATTTCTAACGCTAGAGGATATATATATATATATATATATATATATATATATATATATATATATGTGTGTGTGAGTGTGTGTGTGTGTGTGTGTGTGTGTGTGTGTGTGTGTGGGTGAGTGTGTGTGTGTGTGTGTAATTCTGAATGCCTTTGAGTGTTGAAATTTTATATTTAAGATTTTGTAACGTGTAGCTGTGCTCTTCTCTTTTTGATCGAAATCGAAGGGAGGTAGGGGTTTAGAATGCCAGGAAATAAAAAAATTCCAATGTCCCAGTACCTTATATTTTAAAGATAATAATAATTCAGATAAACTATTCTAATTATTTAAAATTGTCATAAAGCAATCATCAGAGAATTGCTATTATTTGCTCCTAAAATTAATTCAGATAGCATTTAGTGGCCTGCAATAATATAACAGGATAGCTATGTTCTTTATGGCCTGTTCATTCTGGTGGTATAAAGAACAGACGTCAACTGCAAATAACTTTGATCAAAGCTGGAATATGATCAAAGGTAGAATACTTCGACCAGTTTCCCTTGAAAATACTAGTAATATATGCTTCATGAAGGTATTAATATAATTAGTATGTGTAGGGGAGAAAAGGAATAGTTGTGTCTGTTAGTGACTAAAGGATTTCTATGGCACTAATTGTACTGACAAAATATAATTTCAATTTGTGTTCATGCTGCAAAATAGTAATGCACTATTACTCAAACGGTACTCAATGGCTGTTTTACAAAAGAGAAAACTAGATATAAAATATTGTCAGCTCAATTCAATCTTCGTTGAAGGAGAAATGGCCAAAATTCATGAAAAACTCGTGAACTAACTCTACTGATTTATTTTTCTCTACACGTTTCGCGTCCTCTATGACCCTTCTGCAGGAGTAATACGCTTTTTATTAAAAGATTCGACCTTGCCACCTCGGCGCACACTGGAGCGATCCTTCGGTAATGTTGGACATTGGGGGGAAAAATAAAAGTTTTAATTTGGGATTTATATTGTATTGTTGGTACCACATAAACCCTTTTCAATTGAGCAGATTGATTTTTAGCCATATTATTGCAATGGTTTTTACATGATGCCTGGTTATAATTGCTATGTTAAAAAAAGCCTTGGCTTATTAAATTCTTCGTGAACTCTTATTTCATTTTATAAATTATTGTTGCTTCCAGTACTCATTAAGGGTATTATAACAAATCAAAAACTGACAAAAAAAGGTTTTTAAAATTCCTCTAATTTTTTTTTTTTTTTTTACATCGAGCTGAAAATAATTTTATTTAATTGAATTCGCAAATCGCTTGTATTTGCTTGAAAAAATACCACTTGGCATGCTTTTAGGAGTATATTGTCTTATTTACAACGTCGTCAGATCTTGCCTAAACTTGCCTATTCATTAAATATTTTACTTTTAGTGTATACACTTTCGGTGTGGAAGACGTATATACATCCCGCGGACCTTTCCCAACTACGTACGGTGTAAAACGCCTCCTCCTCTATGCAATTGAAGCCGTCCGAAGAACTAGTTAAATACGTGTTTTTCTTGTCTAAATATTTTATATGTTGATATTATGTGTCTACAAATCACAATTCTCTACTTAGTAAGCGATACATAATCTGTATGTACACATTTAAAATTCATCCTACCGTTATATCGCATCTGGCAAAATTGCTTAAAAAATTGCTGATGAGGTAGTTCAATAGAGTATTCGATGTGCTTTAAAATGACACCAGAATCAATATTCTAGGACCAGTAGAAACGGAGATATTAATGAATGTCCGGCTTACCCTATCACTCGCTCCAGTGTGCGGCGGTCACGTCAGGACTAACGATAAAGGAGATGAACCATACCACTAACAAGGAGAGTGCATGAGTAAATAATTCGTCTAAAGCGAGAGAATGCACTTCTCACGCGTTCGTCTAAAAAAAATGTTAAAGTTTGCTAAAACGTCTTGAGTTGTTCCCAAGATGTCTATTTCAAGATGAGATTTCAAGGTGTCTGCGTGGCTCAGTGAAGCGTTTACTTTTTGTAACTGGAAATCTCGAGATCGAATCTCGCCGGGAGGATAGACTATCATCTGTGCCACGAAAATACCTTGAAAGGATCTTGGGAACCACTCAAGACGTCCAGGCAAATATTAACATTTTTTTTTTATACAAACGCATGAGAAGTGCGTTCTCTCCCTTGACAGAATTAGTTATTCATTAGATACTAAACACTAAAACATTTCGTCCAAATCGGTGGGGGGAAGGCCGTGCAAAGGGAAGGGCTTTGCAGCTTATAATATCGATACATTAAAATGATAAACAGTGTGAAATTCGATTAACTACAAAAATTCGAGTTTTGAAAAATCGAATTCAGAAAACGCATAGCTACATCTACAATACATCTAATCTATAAAGCTGTTTATTCAAATATTTGATAAATATGCTATGTAAAGTCCTTATGTCAGTTTTCTCTTTCATAAAATAGTTTGTTTTTAGTAATGTGGATATTTTCTTTTATCTTCTACATGGTTGCGTTTTTGTCATTATTTAAAATGTCCCCCTTGTCAAAATTAAATTTATGTATAAATGTCAAAAAATGGTCGGCCAATGATGTTCTCATCATTATCATTATCATGATAGTCTATTTACTAAATTATCAACATTTCTGCAATTCTGCTTCAATCTTTCCTGCGACGACTCACTTATATTTATTTTTTCACACGCAGAACAATTTATTTTATAGAGACTGCATTTTGTTCCCTCGGATGTTAGTTTCTTTTTATAAGGATTGGATGATAGTTTTATGTACATTCAAATAAAAAAATACATTTTTACGACAGAAACATTTACTGATTTTATCCCCATACGTCAGACTATCGGTCCAAGGCCCTTACAGAGTTTCTTAATGTGCTTTGCTATTGCTGGACTATATTTAAAAGGGGGGGAAAAACTTCTATAGTTAGTCATTTGTCTTGTATTTTTGTGGATTTTCATATTGAATGCTACCTTGTTGGTATAAGTACTTGTTCATCAGTATTTCTTCATTTCTCTTTGCTGTTCGGTCCATCGTTCTTGGGTGAAAAAACTTTTTGATTTTCAACTGTGTGAGTTTGCGTTTTAAAAAAAATCGCAACCATTGTTGTCAAAATCTCCATTACTGCTAGTTTTGACGTGATCACTGAGGTGGTAAGGTCAAATCTTTTTAGCAGATTTCCCTTAAGAAAAAATTTATGTAAAAATAAAGATAGAGTTCGTTACAGCTGAAATCGGACCAGGGGGAGGAGGGGATAAATTTCCAAAAATTCGATATATCTCTGTTACTGTAAATCGGAACAAAAAATTGTATAAAAACAATCTACGGTGGGATTACTTTTCGAAGTACAGTTTCATAATCCTCCATTATAATTTTCAATTGCAAAATTAGTTTTCTTAGCTCCTATTGGATCGTTTATATGTTTATTAATACATCCTTGGCAGCTATTTAATTTTCACAGTCATTCATAAGATTTTACAAACGGCCAATATTCAAGATACAGAAAAAATGAATATAATAGCATTTATTGGCAATTAAATTTGTTTGAAGAATGGTTATAATAAGAGAAATATTATGCATTTTCAAAATCTTCACAGATTTCAGCCATTAAAGAACTTGAGCTTTAGTTTTGCAGGAAACACTTATAGTTTGAGTTTACTAAAGATCAATCAAATGATGACCGCTAGAGCGGTAACAGACACGTGTGTGTGTGTGTGTGTGTGTGTGTGTATAATTTTGAACGGACCTCAGTTTCATCATCTACTAGGTAGGATCGATGGACATTTAAGGATATTGTTCGAAATTGCTTCATGAGTACAACCTCAATAGCAGATTTTTTGTAAGGGAAATCTGCTAACAAGGTATATAAAACACATTTTGATCAATGCAAACCTGTTTTTAATAGGTCATCTCAAGACAAGACTCTGAAAATAGACGTTATTGCTCATTTAAATATAATTTATCGGTAACACGTCAAAAACAGATTTAAATATACAAATGAAGGCTCGCCTAGTTCAAATTTCAATTCAGGCCCTTGTAAAGTTCCTAGTTTTATTTACATTTAATTTAAAAAATACTTTTTTATACAAAGAGATTGATTCAATTTTTAGCGTGATGTAAAAGAAGTTTAAATTCGGTCTGGAATAGTTTTCAATATAGTGTCTAAGAAAGGTTCTTCGTAAAGACAAATTCAATTCTCTGTGCTGATCCTTAAGTAAGGCTTTGAGATGATGATTTGCTTTTGAAAGAGTTTAGTCCATAGTTTTCGCCGAGCAATTTCCCAAGCTCAATTCATTCTACCAATATCCTCGCTTCAGCACTTTTTATAGATAATATAATTTGAGAACGAAATCATACCCGCTGAAGTTTTCCAGCCTCTTTTAAAATGATGTCGGGGAAAGTCGTTACGGAATAAATAAAATTCTAATCTTAATCCTATAAACTCTGTTTCATTTCCAGATATACTGAGGAGAGTAAGTTACTCCCCCTGGAAAATAGGAGCTATCCCAATCTCGAAATGGCAGTTAATTCACTGATTACTCCCTTCTCCCGAAATTGAGTGGTTGAGTCATTGTGAGGGTCCTCCGCCTTCTCACTCAAGTCTCCTCATAAAGACTCAAGGCAAAGAACGACTCAACGACGACCAATATAAACATTTTTTTTATTTATGCGAAGGGCCTCCCATCAAGCCACAAACCTATAAAATCTATTTTTTATGCTAACGACAAAAGTTTAATTATAAAACGTTCGTCACGCAGGGGCTGCGTAAATTAAGCAGATTTCCACCGAGCTGGAATATATGACTCAACAATAAAATATGAATGGGAATACCGATACTCCGGATATTAAGTTCCTCAGATACTCCAAGTAAAAATCGTATCAGTGGACCTTTACCGGGACTGAAAACTAAAAAAGTGTTATATCTCGATTAATATTTGAGGCACAAAACAAAAAACCAAGAACAAAATGTATAGTATAGAGTTAAATTTGCCATTTGATCAGCTATAACATTTTTTTAGCAGAATCCCCTTCAGGGAAATCAGCTAAAGAGGTTGTATTCATGACGCGATTTTCGAAAAATTTCTTCAAATGTCCATTGATGTGTGCTTGTATGTATATATATATTGTATGTATATGTATATATATACTTTCATCACAAACTCGACATATAGCATTTCATGCAAAATTAAAGGTTTGAATGTGAATATTGACGTTATTGTATGTAGAAATTGAGAATATGTGGTGAGATAGTAACAAAAATCAAATTCTAATAAGACTTTATATTGGTGAATTTTATATCGCATATTAATAATTATGATTAAGCTTCAAACTTGAAGTGTTTCGTGATATACCAGGTTCTTGTTAATTTGACATGAGTAGGAATGGAGGTTTACTGATGGAAGAAAACTGAAAATACAAATATCTCAGTTAACATTCTAGATAGAGACAAAATGTATGAAAATTGATTTTGCAATATGTTTGGTAAGTTTAAAATTTTCCAATCCAACGTGTTATAACAGTGATATTTCGAATTTTCTCCATCTAAACCCTTCAGAGATTTACGAACGTGATATTTAGTTTTTCTTATTAGGTTATATATTTGTCTGTTACCGCTCTAGCGGTCGCAATTTTGGTTTGATCCTAACCAAACTCGATATTTAGTCGTTTTATGTAAAAAGAAAGATCAAGTTCGTTAACGGCTGAAATCGGACCAGTGGGAGGTGGGGTTTAGAGGGGAGGATTTTCGAAAATTCGAAATATCTCCGTTACTATACGTCGGATCGAAAAATTGTACAGAATCAATCTTATTGCAAATTAAATTTACTATAAATTTTATTATATACGTTTATTCTCTATCTTGAATATTAACCGATATATTTGCATTTTTATTAAATCTGGGCGGCTAACGGACGAGAGTGACTTTCCCGCCAAAAGCTAGTTCGGCCGTTTCTTTGACTGCTCGGCTCTCGTGAAATTTCTCTATTGTAAAACTTCACGTGGGAAATCTGCTTAGTTTACGCAGCCCCTGCGTGACGGACTTTTTGATCACCTCGTTGTTCAATTATACACTTCTCCTTTACTATTTATGCTACACTTTATTAGAGATAATCGATATTTATATTTCGTGGCGAATCTATATAAATCAGGTGGCTTGACCAGCCATACTTTTTAAGCCATTTTCCGACTGTCACAGCTTGTGGAAGATCCTATATAACAATGTAGTCGTTAGTTTAGTTAACTCTTTGTGTTATATTTTCTATATATGAGGCGTCATGAGGACGTGAAACTAGTCGAGAAATAGAAGTGGTTTAATAATCATTTGAGCTTCTCATTTTTGTTGACCTTCCGCAATAGTTTATTTACGATTACAGAGAACCAGCTGCTGATGGATTATCAGAAAACAAGTTTCTGAAATGAAACGTTATTACTCATTTAAATATAACTTGCGGGAACGTCAAACGCAGATTTAAATACATACGAATACTAGCTAAAGTACAATTAGTAGTTTGTAATACAAAAGATAGGTGGAGCTGAGGTATAGAATCTATTGCAAATACTCCGATAAAATCTGGTAGGGAGAATAGGGATAATTGCTCAAGGAAAGATTAAAGCTGCACGTTCAAAGCTTTGATAATGATGATATTAATATTCCCTTAGCAGGATGTTCAATTAAATATAACCATATATTTGATTTCCATAACATTAATATGTCGGACAAGTAAAAACACATAAAATAGAACAAATCCATTTATTATCGATGTTTCTCGTTCGAGTATTGATTTGAACACTTCACGTGACCCCGCATAATGGACTTATGTTAAATTTGTTTCTGCAAACGCTAACGCAAGGTGGATGTTTTTCAAAATGTAGTAGATTTAAGAATATCCCATCACGCGACTTGACTTAACGCATAGAATACAATTAATGCATATAATTTGAAATCCTATTGCACACCACAAACTTAATTTGTATGTTAAATTTTGTGAACGGTGCAGACTTCTACTAAGACTAATTGACAACAAATCTAAACTATCACTACGCAACAAACGACTGATTCATACGACAGTACTCAGACCAATATGGACATACGGACTTGAACTTTGGGGTTCCACTAAACCTTCAAATTCCTACAAAATCCAAACCCTCCAATCCAGAATACTCCGCAAAATTACAGGTTCCCCATTTTACGTATCCAATTTAACTCTCCATAACGACCTCAACATTCCTTTTGTCAATGCCCTCGCAAAATCCCGATATCAGAAATTCCACTCTCTCCTTCCCACACATCCTAATTCTCTAGTCGAATCACTTTCAGCTACCCATATTCCAGAAATCCCAAGACGACGACTGAAGCGTAAGTGGCCAAGAGACCTCCTTGTGTAGTGCTCAGAATAACTCCATGTAGTACCAGCCAATGTTCCCTCCAATGTGAGTATTGTCAATGGACAACTTCCCACCTCAAGTGAATAATCAAGCCAATTGTTATATCATTCACATCATTTGCTTGTAATATGTATATATGTTGTTGCAAATAAACGAATAAATATTTTAAAAAAAAAATTGTGAATTTTTAGTAGGGATGAGAATATGTTGCTAACGTATGGGCTGCCTTCCGTCAAAAGGTCTTGTAAGTCGTAGGGGACCTGGTATTGTCATTTTCGGCATTCTGTCAGTATATGTCTTATCGTCAAGGGAATGTTAAAAGTTGAGCAAGTAGCTCTGTCAGTCTTCGTCATTAAGTATGAGCTTGTTAATTTGGTGTGGCCGATTCTAAGTCTCGAGAGAACTACTTCTCTCCTCCTAGAGTTTCTGCAACTTGATGGTCACATGCAAATGGTCTTCTTAATAGGTCGTAGTTTGTTGTCCGTACTTGTGTTAGTCTAGTCGGTTTGCCATGTATCAAAGATGAGGTGTTTTGTTTGTCTTGATATTTCTTCATGTAAATCATCTAGACACAGTTTTCTAAATGATAAGAAAACTAAAACTAATTTGCCTTTGTAGAATCATATAGATTCATATGTAAAGTACTTTCTCGTTAAGGAAAATGTAATATTATGTAATCTTCTATTTAAGAATCGTTTAGGCGCTATTAGTATAATGAGATGGAGAGGCATAAAAGCCATTTCATTCGAAAGGCGACTTGAATATAGTATAGCATATTGAGGATTTATTCAACGTTACATCACTCTGTGACACGTCTAATATGTTTAAGTGGGGCTGGGAATGAGGTTGCTCAGAAAAAGATCAATATGGGAATACCTTCAGTGAAGGCTGACGTCCCAGCCGCATTTACTCAAGGACCGCCAATCAATATCGCACCTTCTCACTAATCCCGATCAATCAACAGCTTATACACCTTCTAGTTAAAAAAAAAATAACTTTTTTTTAGCTAATATCTCATTAGTGAAGGAAGATATTACTCCTGATAGGTCTTCAACTAGATAAATATTAAACTTCATGACCCAAGTTAACAAAAAAGAAACCGTCACGGCAGGGCAGTCATGGTACAGCACACTAGTGATCTTATTTCACCATATATTCTCTATTTCGAAATAAATATCCAATGGGTTAAAGTAGGTTTTCACTGAATGTTTAAAACAATAAACTAGGAAGAACTCCCTTAATATTTCAGTTACCAAAAAATGCAAAGAACGACAATTTTAGATCATCAATTGTTTAATAGGATTGGTTCTATACTATTTTTTGATCCGATTCATGAAAATGTAGAAATAATGTTGTAATGAAATTGACATTGCATTACATAAACCCATTATAAATGGCCATATATTTTATATTCTGAGAATTCCCAGCGCAGAACACATTAAGATTATTATGTATGAATGCTTAAATGTATATTTTTTACCTTTAAATAAGAATTATATCCAATTTGGAGTGAAGTCACCATGTGCTCTAGCATTTTCATAGATAACGCCGATGGATTTTGATAATAACATTCACAGCTCTTAACGTCGGTGCACTAAGTAATAATACGGATGAATTTCGATAATTAATTCACGTTAAATGCACTTTTTGAGCGTATTTCGATCGGCAGTTCAAAGTTCACTCCCGAATTAGCCCTATAAAAGGACCCCCTCACGTCGGATTAAGATCAGTCATATTCGGCATCCTCTGGAGGGGAGACTCTTGTTGGTGGAACACCCGTAATCCTTTTGCCAGATCCAGCATGCCTCTACTACCTCTCACGGCTAAGTCAGCACTTCTATTAAACAGCTAAGTGTTTCTATTGTAATATAGTCTAAGTATAATTAAGTATCCCCCATTACATTTTCAAAAGGTGCCTCTTCATTTTAATTATTAATATTTATAATTGGAGAATATTATTATTATAAATAAATTTATTTTGGAATTTGGACTTGAGCCGATTGTTGGTGGCCCTTCCTAAATTCTTGTTAGTGGTTGGGTTGTGGGGTTTTTCATATATTACAGCTTCCACTGCTTATCGCCGCAGCCAAGATCGCAACAAGGTATATTCGAGTTTGCCTCAACCTCCACCCCCTATTGCTGGCTATATATCGGCGATTGACAATAATATGATCTTTGATGTCCAATGAAACAATTAAAGATTGCCTATGGTGGAGAACAAGCAACAATTTTTGAGTCACGAACGTATAATATTAATTCATAAACTCTTCACATGATGAACTGGCATGCATCTCAAATAAAAAAAGCATTGAAAAAAATATTTAGTATTTAGACTTGGAATAAGACGTTTCAAGATATATTGCCTTATTGCTAACGAGTAAAGTCTAAAAGTGGGTGTTTACTGAACGCTGAAAATATAAAAAATGGAAATATTTTGGTTAAAATTCGATTTAAAAATTGTATAGAATAGGATTTATGGAAAACTAAATATGGAACTATATTGGTTCTTAACAACAAAAGGTATATTTTTTAACATAGAGAAACTGCATTACTAAACTAATTTATTTATAAAGGAAAGTTAGCACTCAAAAACATATGTATACATATTGAAGCCTTACATAGCAAATACTTTAATTAATAGGATTTCACGAGCAACAACGGGCATTACCTTGTATATACTTAGCATTTACCAAATTTACCTTAAGGGAAATACTGGTAAATACCCGAAAATTAAAAGAAATTCTGAAACTTTGTGAGCAAGTAGTGTAGTTCATCCGTAGCCCAAAACTATTAGAAGATTTCCCTTGGGGGAAATCAGCTATTTCTTCGTCAGAAGTCTATCTCAGACATTTCTTCTTTAATGTACTTCGGATCGAAAAATTGTATATAACTAATTTTATTGTAAATGTAATCGTCTATAAATGTTGTTATATACATCATTCTCTAAGGTTATTATTAACCGAGACATTTGGAATTCTTAGCTTTCAGCCTTCCGTAAACCCCCATTTCTACTCATTTCCTAATAAAAATAAGCTGTTATAACATGAACCTCTTTATTCTAAGCTTAAATACCAAATATTGTTTCTATTGGACCTTTAATATGCGAGAAACATGCAAATTCGTTGTGCGATGACGCCATCAATGAAAGTTTTACGTTCCTGTCTTGAAAATCTTTATTTGATTTTTACCTTACACGATATTTAACTATTTTATTCAACGCTAAAGATCATATTTGTGACTGACAGAAATTGGACCAGGAATTGGGGGTTCCGTTATTATGAGTCAGATCGTAAAAGGTTATACGATCAATCTTATTAAACTATTGAAGATCTACAATTTTTGTTCTATGAATTTTTTGTAGCTCATGTACTAACCGAGTTATTCGTACTTCCTTATTTTCAGCCTTCAGATGCCCCCCCCCCTTCGACTCATCGGTTTTTTTTTTTGTACAAATAGAGAATTTGTTGTGAGATGAGATCACAAATGTGCTATACCAGCCCGTGGGAAATCGGCATAGTTTACGCAGATCCTGTGTCACGGACTTTTTTAGTCATACCATAGGTAGGATCGATGGACACTCGAACATATTTTTCGAATATCGCCTCATGAATACAACTTCAATCCCCAGAGAACCAGGGAAAGCTAAAACCTTTAGGGCAAATTTGCTAAAACGTGCCAGAAATGGCAGGTATTCGTATGAAGAGAAAGGTCCGCCGAAATGAAAAACGACTCAATATAATCTCGCACAAAAAAGAGCAAACTCTGGCAAATTGTATTGCTAGTACAGACAGCATTGATTACTGAAACGAGGAGACAGAAGACGACAGATTGAATGGCCAAAGCCAATCGAGATTCCAATTAACTTAGTTCCGAATAACTTTAATTAAAAGAAACGAACAATCAATAACCAATAAATCCTTTCTTTTAGCACGTTTCCAAAGAAGTAAATGAGCTATTCAGGTAGTGATTAACCCTTGATTTTTGTAAAGCAAAACAAATGTTTGTTATCAATCTATCGGCAACAATTTATTTTCTATCGATACTTTATTTTGCCTTTCCGTCTACAACTAAAAGTAAGCATCTCAATTATTATGGATCAATTTGAATGGTGTTATACAATCAATCTTGTTCATTTCATTATATTCTACAACAGTTTTTCTATTCATTTTAGCTTACTTCAACTAGTAACGAAGTCATTCATGCAACAATTATTCTTGGTCATCACTGGCCCCGGGCCTTCTATGCATTCAATTTTCATTACAATCCATCATACCATTACGTGTCTCCTCATGTACTTAGGGATTTATGATCAGGAATATTGTCCCATTAACACGCAGACAAGTTTCAACCCGTTTATAAAGGCTACCATCTTTATTAAATCTAAGACTAATAATAAACGAAAAGGCTGCGTGAACTAAGCAGATTTCCCACGTGCTGGTTCGACACTATGTATCTTTTTCTGTAATCGTTGAATAATGGTAACATTACTAAACTGAAATGAGTGAAGAAAGTGAAACATTTTGCAATAGAGTGAAGAAAGTAATCACTTTCTTCACAAGTGAAGAAAGTGAATTGCCTTCTTAATTAGTAATAAGTATAAATTAAAAAATAATTTGAAGTTGGAAATTAAATGCTTTTAAATGTTTCTTAACATTGTAAGAATTTATTTTAACAAAATAAATTGAAATGTGAATGAATTATTGGTGGAAATAATCAATATATTTTAAAATTTAAATATAATAATAATTACCTTCCTTTTTTATAACCTGCACTTGTTTATAACTGCACTACTTCACAATCATCACTAGTTGTTTTATAACTATGCTTATAACCTTTCACAACCATGCTTATAACCGACCAACAACATACCATAATCTTCACAACATCCTAATTTTGTTCATATTCTAGTTAGATCTGATCATGTATTACACGATTGCAGAACAAATTTAATATTACACTCGTGACGAAAGTAGAATTTACAACTCTCGTGAAATTACCACACTCGCTTCGCTCGTGTGGGTAAACGTTTCACTCGAGTTGTAAAATGATCTACTTTCGTCACTTGTATAATAAATAACTATTTCTCCCAAATATATTTTCTAAAATAAGATATTTAAAAAAAAAAATTGATTCCACAGTTTTAAGGTGAATTAAAAATCATAAAGCTATCGTTTGAAATTTTTTAAAAATCAATTTCCGTTTTTACAATATTCGTTCGGAAATACGAAAACCGATTTTTTTCAAAAGGTAATTTCACTCCATCAAATCGTTGTTCCGCAAGAAAAAAAAAGTCCGTCACGCAGGGGCTGCGTTAAATAAACAGATTTTCCACGTGCGCCACGTATTTGCATTTAACAAAAAATGTAAATTCAATGAAAATACTTAGTCTTCAAATTAATTTGTTCATTATATAAGAGTATATTGTTAAAATGACATGACTATCGATGGCCGAAAAATAAAATATGGAAATATTTCGGTTAATATTCAATATAAAGAAAAAATGTGCATAAGAACATTTATAGATTAGTAAATTCACAATAGGATTAATTATATACAAGTTTTCGATCCAACTCATAATAACGAAGCTTTTTCGAATTTTCAAAATTTTCAACCTCTAAAACCCAACTAAATGATTAAGTCCGAATTCAGCTGTTATCGAACATGATCATTCTTTTTACATGAAATGCTTATACCCCACAAAAAGGAGTCGCACATCGACAAATCGGGTGAGCGAGGAGGGCAGTAAACATACCACATAACCATACACATAACCATATCTCGAAATAACATGTCCTGGGAACATTCACGAACACGATGCTCTACACTCCAACGCTCCTGGAACTGAAACTGCATTGTATGTGCAGTCTGCCAACATTCATTCAAGGCCAATACCACTAATAATCGGCTAAGACTTGTATAACAATATTTTCAATAAGATTGGTGTTATTCAATTTTTCCCACGCATAATAACGGAGTTATTTCGAATTTTCCTAATTCCCCCTTCTAAACCCCCCTCCCACTCCCGCTGGTCCGATTTCAGCAATTATTGAACTTGACTTTTATATTTATATAAAACTTTTAAATGTGACTTTTGGTACGGGCCTAACACAAATTGCGACCAGTAATAGCTAGAGCGATAACAGACCAATACATATAAATTTGAACGGACCTCATTTTCGTCATCTTCTGGCAAGGATTGATAGACCCTTAAGGGAAATCTACTACCAGTAACATTCACATTATTGACCTTGATTTTTATATTATATAAAAATTTTAAATGTCGACTTTGAGACCGTTCTAACACATATTGCGACCTCTTATTGCTAGAGCGATATCAGACCATTATATATATATATATATATATATATATATATATATATATATATATATATATATATCTGTGTGTGTGTGTGTGTGTGTGTGTGTGTTTCCTGCCTACAGTAACCCGATAAGAAGTCCGTTTATTTTTTTCTGCATCTTAGCATATCACATGCATT
The DNA here is from genome assembly GCA_019009955.1 of Riptortus pedestris. Classification (NCBI taxonomy): domain Eukaryota; kingdom Metazoa; phylum Arthropoda; class Insecta; order Hemiptera; family Alydidae; genus Riptortus; species Riptortus pedestris. Next base: position 165,135 of record JADPXZ010000008.1, read on the forward strand.
TGTAATGTATTACAAATAATTTATATATAAATTATTTCAAGAGTACAAGTTGTAAATAAAGAATTAACGATAATGGCGTTAAATAAAATAAAACATATAAAGAGAAGATTATTAGTAAAAAATTATTGAATATCAGTAAATCTATTAAGTATAGTTTTTTTATCAGCTATAATAAGTATTCACCCTATTAATTGTATAAAAGCATATTCTGCAAATATTTTAAAAGCATTATTATATTTTAAAAATAACTTGTCTACTTCCACTGGAAATTGGCTTTTTTTTTGTTTAAAACACACACACACACACACACACACACACACACACACATATATATATTGTTACCCTCCAGAATTTACAAGCTATGATCGTTACAAAACTTGATTTATACGTTTCATGTAAATCTAATCATCAAGAACGTTACTGACTGAAATCGGAGCTGCGAAGGTTTAGAAGGGAGTGGATCGAAAATTCAAAATATCTCTGTTGTTATGAGCGGAAACGAAGAATTATATATAGCAAAACTTGTTGCAAATTTAGTTTTCTATACAAGTGGTTTTGCAGGTCTAACACAAATTACGACCACTAATTGCTAGAGCGATAATAGACCAATATATATATATATATATATATATATATATATATATATATATATATATATATATATATAAATTTGAACGGACCTCATTTTCGTCATCATCTGGCAAGGATCGATAAACCCTTAAGCGAAATCCGCTAACAGTAACATTCACATCACTTGATGTTGATTTGTCACTAAGCGCTATAGAATAGTCGTCGCACGATTTAGTTTGTGAGTAATTTTGAGTACTTACTAACTGACCTGTGATTCCAAAGGTCAGATTTCTCCAGCTGACAGCAGAAGCCGGATTTGGCAGGTACTTAAGGGCCAGTCGATATGGAGCATTCAAAGCAAGACTATAGCCGTTGGCATCTCACTAATTTCTCTAACAGTCAGCCCGACCAGAATCTATCTCCACAGTCCCAAACACTAAGTTAAGTAAAACGTAACTTAGATTTACTTAGACTTAAGTTTTCTGTATTATTATAATTTTATGATGTCTCTCTCAGGCTTAAAGACATATTCATATTTGTTAAATTGGGGCTCACGTTAGCCATGCGAGTTAAAGCGTTGACCTTAATCTCACATGGTAAACCTAGAATGGTCTGTTCGATTCCCGCCTGGGGAAAGGAATTTATTTAGTACGAAATTCATTAAGTAATATACAAAGTTCGTCAAGCAGTGGCTGCATAAACTAAGCAGATTTCCCACGTAAAGTTATACAATAGAGAAATCTCCATACGAGTGCAGATCAGTTACGGAAACACCCGAACTAGCTTTCGGCGGGAACCATAGCCCGTCCGTAACACTTAATAAAAATGCACATATCTCGGTTAATATTCAAGAAAGAGAATAAATGTATATAACAATATTTATAGTAAATTTAATTTGCAATAAGATTGGTTCTATACAATTTTTCGATCCGACGTATAGTAACGGGGATATTTTGAATTTTCAAAAATCCCCCCTCCCTCCCACTGGTCCGATTTCAGCCGTTAACGAACTAGATCTTCCTTTTTACATAAAACGATTAAATACCGAGTTTGGTGACAATTAAATAAAAATTGCGGCCGCTAGAGCGGTAACAGAGTATATATATATATATATATATATATATATATATATATATATATATATATATATAGTTTTGAACGGACCTCATGTTCATCATCTCCTGGGTCGGATCGAGGAACATTTGAAGAAATTTTTCGAAAATCGCGTAATGAGTACGACCTCAATAGCTGATTTCCCTTAAGGGAAATCTGCTAAAATCCTTAGTCCCACTCTCCCTAGAAAAGAGTGGTAGTCAGTAAATAGCCAGCCCCAATTAGCCTTTATTGCTAAAAAGTGGACATTGATAAATAATAATAATATTTGTAAAATTATTTAATTGTGAATGAATTGATATTTCTTCTCCTTTGTTTGTTGGTGATACTCCCATAAGGAAATTCATAGTGGCTTCCTTCAGCAGATTATTATTCTTCAGCTTGCAATGTGGATTTAGTCAATGAGACCTTTACAGTTGTTAACACAAATGATTGTAAAAAAAAAAACAATTTTATTAGTGTGCAAACCAACTTGTATAGAAAATTAAATTTGCAACAAGATTGGATATATATATATATATATATATATATATATATATATATATATATATATAATCTTTCTATTCCACTCATAAAAGCGGATACATTTTGAATTTTCGATTCCCTCCCGCCTAAACCTTCCCCACTCCTATTTCAGTAAGTAACGAACTTCATGATTAAATTTACAAGAACGTATAAATCAAGTTTTGAAATGATCATAACTCGTAACCGCTGGAGCGTGACAATATATATATATATATATATATATATATATATATATATATGCACACGTGTGTGTGTGTATGTATAGTTTTGATTTCAATTTCGTCATTTCCTCAATCCTTCATGGAGATTTTAAGAATTTTTTGGAACCTCGTGTCATGAGTACAACGCCAACAGCTGATTTCCCTTTAGGGAAATCTGCTAAAAGTATTCGAATAATAGAGCTTAACGTTGATACGCGTAACTACACGTTCTACTATTATATTAAGAATTGAAAAATAAAGTATCTACTACAAAAATCGTTTGAAGGTTAAATTACCTCTGTGTTTACTTCCATTTGTGGAACCACTCACCTGAAAAAAATAGAAAGCAATTATTAACGAATATAAAATATAATAATTTTTCTGCAGCAACACAAAATGTATGAAAATATGCATTGTCGTGTTTATACAATTATATTTTGGTACATGATGTTTGGGAAAATTATAAAATAATTTCATAGTTTAATGGCAAGGGTCACCAATAACTACATCTTTCTTTCCCCACAAAATATTAACTATATTGCAAACTATTTACTATATCTAGTTCAGAAATTTATAATGAATCAGAATAATTTATATTAATAACTCAAATTTTAGTAGTACTAAAGGAGGGGGGGGGATCAACAGAACGTATTTGCAAATATCTCACAAAGTAAAATCTTACAGGAGTCTCTAAACCAATTTCTCGAGAGCCGAACAGTTACGGAAACGGCGAACTAATTTTCGACAAAATCTCAGGAATAGGACAAACAATAGCCGATCTCATCTCGTCCGTTATCCCCACACACTTAATAAATATGCAAATATCTCGATTAATATCCAAGATATAGAATAAATGTATATAGTAATATTCATAGTAAATGTTATTTGCAATATGATTGGTTCTATACAAGTTTTCGATCCGACGTATAGTAACGGAGATATTTCGAATTTTCGAAAATCCTCCCTCTTAATCCCACTCGACCGATTTCAGTCATTAACGAACTTGATCTTTTTTTTTAGATAAAACGAGAAAATATCGAGTTTGGTAACGATCAAACAAAAACCTACAACCTCTAGAGCGTTAACAGACAAATACATATATATCAACTGCTCAAAAATGAATAGGGATATTGGCTGTTTTGTGGTATGTATGGGGCCTAGCATATATATATATATATATATATATATATATATATATATTATTATAAATATCATTAATATTTATTAGAAATTATTGTCTTTTTTCCACCATAAAAAAGAAATTTAATTAAGATCGATTTAATTAAAATTAATAGGATAAGAAAAAATAACCAATATCCCTATTCATTTTTGAGCAGTTTATATATATGTATATATATATATGTATATATATATATATATATATATATATATATATATATATATAATTTTGAACGGATCTCATTTTCGTCATCTCCTGAGTTGGATCGATGGACATTTGAAGAAATTTTTCGAAAATCGCGTTATGAGTACGACCTCAATAGCTGATTTCTCTTAAGGTTAAGTAACGGACAAATGTATAGGACGATAATTGTAGTGCATTAAATGTCTGAATCCATAACATTTTATGATCAAACTGATAACTAAGTTATAATGAATTTCTGTACCCACCGTCTCTTCGTGGTCCGATATCAGCTATTAACGATTATGATTTTCCGCGGAGGAAGAAAAGGTTAAATTAATCAAATAAACATTTACGAAACAGAAACTTAAAATCTTTATTGATAACGTCCACATATACCAAGAATATTAATGTTTTTGGTTGAAGGTTTGAAGCATATTCTTGCCCCTTGTTTTATGATTATGTGTAATACTATTTCTGTAAACTTTCACGCTTTATTTCTCAAACAGTGTTGTTTGGTGTATACATAATGAAGAAATTGGCATCATGTATTACTCCTTAAAGAGTGGACAAACGAGCCTAGCAGCATTCTATTTAATATAAAAATTATAGCTCTCTTCTGTAATTTAAATACTAAAATATGATTTTTAGCACATTTCCCTTAAGCGAAAATTAGCTAATAAGGTCATACTCATGACGCGATTTTCGAACTTTTTTTAAAATCTTACCTAGGAGATGATGAAAATGAGGTCCGTTCAAAATTGTATATATATATATATATATATATATATATATATATATATATATATATATATAATTTGTCTGTTTCCGCTCTAGCTGTCGCAATTTGTGTCTTAACGTTACCAAACCATAATCGTTTTATAAGAAAAAGAAAAATCAAGTTCGTTAACGGCCGAAGTCGGACCAGGGGGGGGGGAGGGGGAGGGGGTTTAGAGGGGGAGATTTTCGAAAATTCTTAATATCTCCGTTATAAATGTTTTCTCTAATTTTGATTCTGATTTCTTTTCATTTTTTATTTTTGGTCTTCAGTAAACCCCCACTCCTACTCATCTAATTTTAGAAATATTCTACTATGTTATGAAGCAGTTTATTTGAAGCCTAAATACCAAATACTGTTCTCAATGACGTTTTACGTTTAGGGTTGAATGGAAACACGTGACGTATGTGGAAAATCTGCTTAGTTTACGCAGCCCCTGCGTGACGGACATTTTTTAGCTACCCATTGCAAAAACCCGTACGTTAACCCACAGGGGAATACCCATAGTATTAACTATCGTCAGAAAATCGAACGCTGAGTACATGGTAAAAGAAAGGACATTAATATTTCATCGATCAACAGGTAGATAAAAATTTCATAATGTTTAACCATTGGGAGGCACGGCAACTGAAGGCTCTAGGTGTTTGCTTGAATGTATTAAGACTCCTACGTAAACAGAGCTACTGCCACTAGCTGAGTAAATATTCCAGCTGTATTTGTATTACTTCCATACAAATCTCGACCCGTAGAGTATAAGCATGACGCCAGAAGAGATTCTTGCTTGGAAAAGGTTTGGACTTGGCGGATTGTATTCGAAGAGAAAAGTTTTTCGAGAGCCCTGACAAGTATCTGAATGTTTTAACCGACTCTTGCAAGTGTCCGATATCTCTGTTATAAATCATTGAGCATTCGGGAACAGGTGGTGAAATGATGTCACCAAGTCGGTCCAACGTTTTAGCAGATTTTCCTTAAGGGAAATCAGCTATTGAGGTTGTGCTCTTAACAGGATTTTCAAAACATTTCCTCCAATGTCCATCGATCCTACCCAGAAGATGACAAGAATGAGGTCCCTTCAAAGCTACATATATACTAGCTCAGATACCCGGCTTCGCTAGGGAATTCATTTGAGGCTGAATGGTGATGATATTTTTTTGGCAAGGATTTACTTTGCACAATATTTTGACATTGACCCGTCCCAGTGTTTAGGGTTAATACCCGTTGTTGAGATTTGTTAATAATAAAATTAATTTTTTATGTAAGACTTCACTGTCCTCCATATTGTCATATTTCCCGTTTCCTGTGCATTATGCATAGATTTGAATTGTTAAAGACAAAATATTAACATACATTTGAATTAATTTTTCCAGGTGTGGTACCTGGTAGTTCATATTGAAAAGAATTGTTCAGCAAATGTCTCTAAATAACAAAATAAACAACTTTTGTTATGTGCATATTTGCCGAAACCCCAATAGGAAACGAAATATCATTATTTTTAATTTCAGGCCTCCCTTATAACCCCCACTCCTGCCCGTTCCTAGAAATGTTAATATGGCATGTTATAAGGAAGGCGTTAGTGCTAATTCACATACCGAGTTTGGGTTAGTTTGGTTGAGTTTTTTGTGGCAAATAAAATTATTGACTTCCGCAGTAGTTTTTAACGTATAACTCATTTATACTTAGGTATACGACAAAAGTGTATATAACAAAAGTTACTCCAAATAACAAAGTAAACAACTTTTGTTATGTGCATAATTGCCGAAAATGCAATAGGAAACGAAATATCGTTATTTTTAATTTTAGGTCTCCCTTATAACCCCCACTCCTGTTCGTCTCAGAGAATATTAACATAGCCTAAAGTCTAAGTTGGGTTAGTAGTAATATATATACCAAGTTTCGAAAAATTCGGTTCAGCCGTTTATGCGTGAAAAGGTAACAAACAAACATACACGAAAGAAACAAAATACAGTTATGGTGTCTATGACATGTGAAACGAAAAGTTATCGTGAAATTTCGCGAAAAAATCAATGTACAGACAGAGGTTAAAATTATATATATATATATATATATATATATATATATATATATATATATATATATATATATCTGTTAACACTCTAGCGGTTGGAGTTTTTGTTTTCTCTTTACCAAACTTGATATATAATAGTTTTCCATTGAAATAAAAGTCAAGTTCCTTAACAGCAAAAATCTGGCAGGGTAGAGGGGGAATTTCAAAAAATCCAAAGCATCTCCGTTACTACGCGTCGGATCGAAATGAATTGTATGTAACCAATCTTATTGCAAATTGCATATAAATGTTGATATATACATTTTTTCTCTATCATTAATATTAACCGAGATATAGGGATTTTTACTCCTACTCACGTTATATCAACAATACGTTGTTATGTCATGTACCACTTCATTCCAAGGTTAATTACCAAATTGGGTTTTCTAAATTTTATTTGCTGAGATTAATGCAAATACGTTGTGTGATGACATAATTAATAAAGATTTTACGAACTTAAAAATAATTATTTTATCTATACCAAACTCGATATTTAACCCTTTTTGTCAACACTAAGGACACTAAGGATTGGCTGAAATCAGACATGGATAGCGAGGGCTTTGGGGGGAGGTGATTCGAAATTCAAAATATATCCGTTATTATTTTTAATATATTCTTCATAGTTTATGGCAAGGGTCACCAATAAAAAACATTTTGTTAAATAAAACTGCTTTGACTGATCATTCTCCAAGAAACACGCCTTCAATTTTGTATAAGTTCAAATAATTGATAAAGAAACAAATAATACTAATCGAAAAATTAAAGAGAATATTCACATAATAAAAAATAGAAAAAGGACAGTAAACAAAAAAACAGAAATGAAATACCTCAATTATATATTCTATAACATCATAATTAATCGATTTATGACGTGAAATAATCGAGTTCAAGATTGAGTTAATCCACTTCGGGAACCTCATTATCAACTACCTGCTCAGTGAAGACAGTCGCAACGAATGTAAGAGGTAAACGAGCACTTCAGAAATGTAAGTAGCAATCTATAATTAGACTTAATAAATATATCATACATATAGGCACTTATTAATACAATATCTAGCGAAAGAATTATTAAGGGATTTGTTAAATTAATGTTATTAATTTTTTATATATATTTTTTTTAAAAAGGATAGCCCCTGAAGAGATGACCAGCAAGCCAAGAAACATGTAGGGTAGTTTCAATAAAGGTTGCACCCAAAAAAAAATGTTTTTTATTGGTGTCCCTTGCCATAAAATATGAAGAATATATAAAAAATATTGGGTTCAGAATAAGAAGAAGAGATTATTTTTTCACAACTCTCTAGCAGTAATAAATCAAAGCACTATAAAACTCCTTAAATTTGGTCAATATTGAATATAACAGCATTGATTCAATTCTGCAATTTCCTCTATTGTAAACATATTTATTTCTCGGCTTAATTTACACAGCACCTGCGTGACGGAATTTGTATTTTAAGGAAGATAGAGTGGCACTTTAAGGCCGCCATTAAAGTCGGCTGACGGGTAGAATTTAAGAAGAGCTTGGTTGATTAGTGGAAGAAAGATGATGATAAGGAGGCTCAGTTGAAGAATTGATCAGGGTAAGAGCTGAAGGGGCCGGCCGAGCCATAGGAGAAATGTAACGGCACTTTTATTGATCAGTGCCTTCCCTCCCAAATATCAATAGCATTCATTCTACCTCTCTAAGAGGAATACCTTTGCCCCGTAATTGCTTCTCAATAGTGCACCATATTTCCCTTCTCTACATTTGTTGTTTAAATTAACTCATAAAAATTAGAAATATATTAAACTTGTTTTCTGAACCCGCTTACTACTCAATTACAAGTGATTTTGCAGAAACAATTTCACTTAATTATTTTATTCGCTTTGTATTTTACAACGATAATAATTTTTTATTTATTTTCATGGAATTGATTTTTAGCTGACTTGGCTTGGGTAAAAAAAGCCCGTCCGTAGATTTCCCACGCGATGGTTTACAATAGATAAATATACATACAGGTAACGCTATCTACAAACGGTAATGAGAAATCTTTCAGTCAATTTACAATACAAGTTAATAATCTCTACAATGGAAAGCGGCTGAATTGTAAACAAACAGGCCAACCAGCCTCGTAACGCTTAAAGATAGATAGACCGGAAAGACAAACAATGAACGAAATATATCAGAATATAATATATTAATTTGATTGAAAATAATTTACTAAAGCTAGTGCTGTAATTTTTAGTGAATCAGAATAAGTTTTATCTCAATCACTTAAATTTTAGTAATCCAAAAACAAAAAAAGGGAGGTTAACAGAACTTATTGGCATATATCTCACAAAATAAAAGTTCAATATAAACAATATTTGGTATTTAGCCTTTTAATTAAGTAGTTCATCATATAATAGCTTCTTATTAATATGACACTAGTGGGTTTGCTGAAAGCATAAAACTAAAAAATCCAAATATCTCGGTTAATACTCATTATACGAAAAATATGTATAGAACAATATTTATAGTAACTTTAATTTGCAAAAAGATTGATTCTATAAAATTTTTCGATGCGACGTATAGTAATAGAGATATTTTGAATTTTTGAAATACCTCCCCTATAAACCCCCCCCTCCCCCTTGTTCGATTTGAGACGTTAACGAACTTGATCATTCTTTTTACAAAAAACGACTAAATATCGAGTTTGATAACGATTAAACAATAATTGCGACCGCTAGAGCGGTAACAGACATATATGTATATATATATATATATATATATATATATATATATATATATATAATAGTTCTGAACTGACCTCATTTTCGTCATCTCCTAGATAGGATCGATGGACATTTGAAGAAAAATTTCGAAAATCTCGTCATGAGTACAACCTCGATAGCTGATTTCCCTTAAGGGAAATCTGCTAAATATCCGTCAAGCAGGGACTGCATTAACTAAATAGATTTCCCATCTGAGTCACGTATTTGCATTTATCTCAAAACGTAAAAGTTCAATGAGAACAACATTTGGTATTTAGGCTTCAAATAAAGTGCTTCATAATATAAGTCCATGAGTAGAAGTGGAGATTTGCTGATGGCCCAAAACTAAAATTGCAAATATCACGGTTAGTAATCAAGACAGCGAAAAAACGTACATTACGACAATTATAGGACATTACATTTGCAATAAGATTTGCTCTTTACAGTTTTTCGCTACAAGTATAACGGATTTCAGCCATTAATGAACTCGATCTTTAGTTTTACATAAAACGTTTAAATACCAAGTTTGGTAAAGATCAAACAAAAATTGCGACCGCATTGTAACAGACAAATATACATATATTTATATTAATATATTTTTCGAAAATTGCGTCATGAGTAGGACCTCATAACTGATATTCCTTAAGGGAAATCTGCTAAAAAGGGATACAATTTCTTGGGATATATCATTAGGTTTAGAAGGAGGGTAATTTAAAAACTCAAAATGAGTAGGATTGAGAAATAATATACACCAATCAGTTAACCCCCAGTACTACTCAATGGAAATTTATTGAGAAATAGAGAATATATGGTGAGATGAGATCAGTAGTGTGTCATACCAGCACGTGGGGAATATGCTTAATATAGTCCTGTGTGACTGACTTTTTTGAACTAGTTTAGTTTCCCTTAAATTAGGGTTCATTTAGAAATTGAAGAATTCACCACTAGATTGCAGTACTAACTGACTAAATGATCTCGGTCTCGTCAAAGTTGTATTCTGATCTCTATGCAAACATTAATTTGCATTAATTTGTCCGTGCGTGACGGACCTTTTTCCATGGCCTTGATACGACATTTACTTTCACTAACCATTTTTAGAACTTCCACGTTGGGCTTTTTATTAGCAGATTTCCCCTAAGGGAAATCAGCTATTGAGGTTGTACTCATGACGCGATTTTCGAACATCTTCTTCAAATGTCCATCGATCCTACCTAGTAGATGACGAAAATGAGGTCAAGATGTTCAAAATTGTATAAATATATTTGTCTGTTAACGCTCTAGTGGTCGCAATTTTTGTTGAATCGCTACCAAAATCGATATTTAGTCGCTTTGTGTAAAAAGAAAGATCATGTTCGTCAATGGCTGGACAAGTGGGGGGGGGGGGGTTAGAGGGGAAACATTTCGAAAATTTGAAATATTTCCGTTATTATGAGTCGGATCAAAAAAATTGTATAGAACTTTAATTTAAGAATTTAAGTGCAAATGTGTAGTTCTACAAATGTTGTTATGTACGTTTATTCACTATCTTCATTATTAGCCCAGATATTTGCAATTATTAGTTTTCGGTCTTCAGTAATAACAATATGTTATGAAGCACTTCATTTAATGCCTAAATACCAAATATTGTTCTCATTGGACTTTTAAGTTTTAAGATAAATGCAAATACTGCAGCTCCTGCGTAACGGACTTTTTTTAATCCAACTAGTACTGGTGATTCTGAACCAAATCGACGATTCCAATACTTCCAATCTTTTATATTTCTTTTTTGTGAAGAGTCCAAGTTTCACTCCCCCAAAGCAGTTCGAATCCAATCGAAAGACTTGGCAAACATTTATTTCCTATCCATGCTTATATGATATATTAGTTATAATGCACATTTTGCTTTGAGAGGGTTTTTTAGCAACTGCTATTCCTCTCGACTTCAGCTCTGCTATCATTGTCTTCAGTGATGATACTTCCTAGGTAACAAAATTCCTTCACTTTTCCAAGCAAAATGTTTCCAAGTCAAATATTTATATTTCCTTGGCCTTGTTTCTTCTTTACTACTAAAACTTTTGTATGTGCATTTATCTGAGTTTAATCTGATCTAGAGTGTCCTTTATGATTTGCATGATTTTATTCGTCTCTTTTTCGGACATTGCCTCCAGTTCAATGTTATTTGCAAATATGATGCAATGAACGCATTTCCCTTTAATCTGTATACCTTCAGTTCATTTTCATTTCACCTGAATCCAAAGTTTAAAAAAAATAGCTTTCCCTTGCTCAATTTCTTTTTAAAAACCTCTGACGTGTTTGGGGGTGCGTGTAAATATGTCCTATGCGTGTTTGCTTGTGTGTGTGTGTGTAGACTGCAAGGGGACTGGCTCATATATAGTTGAGCCGACAAGGGGTCCCCCGTGTAAATAGAGGAGGAGCTAGCAAAGCAATGGATTTCCAGTGTAACCATTATGCAACAGATTCAACAAGCAGCCCACATCAAAGATACATATTTGAACTGGTCAGTAGCATGCTCTCAGCAACCGGGACCCTCATCACGGCTCTAAAACGTTCCGTATTTGCTCCAGGCTTCCACTACCTTTCCAAGCCCACGTTTTAACAGAGATTTCCTTAAGGAAAATCAGCTATAGAGGTTGCACTCATGACGCTATCTTCGAAAAATTTCCTCAAATGTCCATTGGTTCCGCCGAGGAGATGACGAAAAAGAGGTCCGTTCAAAATGGTGTGTGTGTGAGAGAGAGAGAATGTGTGTGTGTGTGTGTGTGTGTGTGTGTGTTTAACCCCTTCTCAATTCCCTATTTAAATGTTTTGTGTAAAGCTAAAGATCAAGTTCGCTAATGGCTGCAATCTAACCAATGGGAGGTAGAATTTTTAAATTTTGAAATATCTCCTTTATTATGAGTCAAATAGAAAAATTGCATAAATCCAATCTTATTGCAAACTTGAGTCCCTATAAATTTTGTTCTATAAACATTTTCACTATCTCGAATTAGCTCAGATATTTTGATTTGTTTACTTTCAAACCTTCAGTAAACCCCGAATTTTAATCATCGTACTTTTGCAATAAGTGAATATATCATGAAACGTCTTTTTCCAAGTTTTAATACCAAATATTGTCTTCAATGGACCATTATTATGCAAGATCCATGTAAATATATTGGATAATTCTACTAACACCGGTCTATAGCCTCCAAGAGATTTTCCAATAGGTCACGTAGAAACCATTTTGAGCTCTTTTTAATAATTCCTTAAATATATTACTATGCTGAAGAACTGTATATTCTTGGTAATCTATTATTTGAAAGCCATAAAATATAAATTTGTTCCTTTTTGATCATTGTGAAAGGTGTTCAATCTGCTCCACAAGCTGATTGTTTATAAACTTCTGATGGCTTAACTCTAATATTTTTAATATTGCATTTTCTTTAAATAAAGCCTCTAATTTTGAATTAGTTAGGGGCAAATCATTTTGAGTCAATTATACTACAAAATCGGTCTTTTAATTGATTAATGATCGCTTATGTATCTGAAGTAAGTTCTTGGCTCCAAAATGTTTAGTTGGTTTTATTGGACATTTAACCGCTTCATTCAACAACAAGGATTATATTCATAAATTACAGAAATCGGATTAGGAATAGTAGGGGAGGGGGGTTAGATGGAGATGGCAGACGAAATATCAAAATATATGCGTTATTATGAGTAGAATCAAAAAGTGTTACATAACCAATCTTGTTAACCTAATGATGTTATACAGTTGTTATTCTATGCCCTTTTTCGTTACTCAAATATTAAGCGAGTTACTAGTGTTTTCTGCCATCAGTAAACCCCCACTTCTATTCATTGGGTTCTTATTTCGAAATAGAGAAATTACTCCAATATTAAAAGAGTTATTCGTGCTTTCTTGTTTGCAGCCTTCACTAAACCCCCTTCTCTACATAGATATAGAGAATATGTGGAAAGATGATATCGCGTGCGTGTCTTACTAGCACGTAGGAAACTGCTTAGTTTACGCATGGCGGACTTCTTGATATGACTAATTCATGCAGTGAATAGATGGGCATTTTGGTTTTAGCAGATTTCCTTTATGGGAAATCAGCTATTGAGGTTGGGAATTTCTTCAAATGTCCATCAATCCAACCCAGGGAATAACGAAAATGAGGTCCGTTTTCAAAATTATATATATATATATATATATATATATATATATATATATATATATACGTCTGTTAACGCTCTAGAGGTCGCAATTTTTTGTTTAATCGTTCCCAAACTCTATATTTAAACATTTCATGTAAATATAAAGGTGAAGTTCGTTAACGGCTGAAATCGAACATGGGGGGGGGGGGGGGTTTTAGAGGAAGGGATTTCGAAAATTCAAAATATCTACATCATTACTTATGGGATCGAAAAATTGTAAAGAATCAATCTTATTGCAAATGTACTGTTCTATATATTTTTTCTCTATATTCAATATTAACCGAGATGTTTCGATATTTATTTTTGGGCCATTTGTCAACCCCTACTCCTACTCATGTCATATTTACTATAAACGTTTATATTATGAAGCACTTCATTCCAAGGTTAAATACCAAATATGGTGTTCATCGAACTATTACTTTGTGAGACACATGCAAATATCATCATGTGATGACCTCATTAATTAAGATTTTTCGTTTTTGGGAAATCTGCTTACCTCATGTAACCCCTGCGTGATGGACTTTTTTTTCTAAAAAATAGAGAATATGTGGTGAGATGAGATCACAAGTAGTACACCAGCATCAGTATAGTACATACCAGCACGTGGAAAATCTGCTTAGTTTACGCAGACCCTGCTTGACGGAGTTTTTGCTGGGAAGAACTTACTTTCCCCTGCGTCAATTAAGCCGTCAACTGTTCAGTAGTAAAGGCCGAGACCGAAATTCAGCTTTCCGTATTGCGGGGGGTTGACGGAAGAGAACAAAAGGCCCACAGACCCAAGAGCGGGTTTTAGTAAATATTCTCCCTACAACAGATGGTGAACTCTTCAGGCCCTATCTATTTTATCATGAATTCTCTGTGATATTTAAAGAATTCTAGTATATTTTGGGCTCAGTGGAGCGTTTTAGCAGATTTCTCTTAATAGAAATCAGCTACTGAGGTTGTAATCATGACTTGATTTTCGAAACATTTTTTCAAATGTCCATCGATCCTACCCAGGAGATGACGAAAATGAGATCCGTTCAAAAGTATGTGTGTATGTGTGTGTGTGTGTCTGTGGTGTGTGTGTGTGTGTCAGTTAACGCGGTCGCAATTTTTGTTTGATTGTTACCAAACTCGATATTTAATCGTTTTATGTAAAAAGAAAGATCAAGTTCGTTAATGTCTTAAAATCGGACCAGTGGGGATTAGAGGGGAATTTTCGAAAATTCGAAATATCTCCGTTCCTTTATGTCGCATGGAAAAAAAGGATAGAACAAATCTTATTGAAAATTAAATTTACTATAAATATCGTCATTTACGTTTATTCTCTACCTTGAATATTAACCTAGATATTTGCATCATTCAGTTTTCAGCTTTCAGCAAGCCCCCACTTCTACTCATGTTACATAAACATCACTCTGTTATGTACCACATTATTCGAACCTTAAATACCTAATATTATTTTCAAAAGACCTTTATTATACGATATGAATGAGTGCCTGTTTAGTTCTTGGAGTACTAAAATTTGATTGATGGAGATAAAAAATATTCTGATCTATTATAACTTACAGTACTAGATATAGTAAATAATTTTTACTAAAATTAATATGTTGTATTATGATATATCTCAGTAATTCTTTTTTCTTTCCGGCACACCTGTTTGTTTACGTTTCAGACGCTTCCCGTCGGGAGGTTTCTTATTATCGTTTGTATTTATTCACGTGCTATTGTGTTACCATTATATAGATTTATCTATTATTAATCTTCACGAGGGAAATCTGCTCAGATTACGCAGATCCTGCGTGACAAACCGTTTTTGGTGTTATTTTAGGACCAAAACGTGAAATTAATTCAGAACCACTAACTATTGTGTAATTACAGGTGAGTAAATGATAAGCATGGGACTTACGTGGCACAGCCGGTATCTAATTTATGCTGGAGCACATGCTGCGATCGGTCCCAGCGAGCTACATGCATTCCCGAGCACATTCCATTAAAGTTTAGCCCAGATGATTTCACGAATCACTGCGCTTTCGATTCATTAGGGTGTGTAAATATTTCCCTCTGTAGTGCCATTGTTAATTAAAAGTAAACTCCCCCATTGGAATTTGACTGATACGCCCGCCCCGCTCTATCTTTATTTGGAGTGGAATAAAGCCTTGTAGATATATAATTAAATCTCCCGGCATTAGTAGGTTTACCTTCACCGATATTATCCATTGAAAGTACTTCAAATGTATTAAATTTTAGATATTAGATGACAATTATGAGGCTTCGTGAACAATATATATATATATATATATATATATATATATATATATATATATACACCTATAATACATTAATAATTAATTCTATTAAAGGCCTAAAGTTATCGAAAAGATGCTAACAACACCATGAAGTATGGAACGGTATATGTTCAGCATTAGTAAAATAGGACACAGAACGAAGAGCTGGATTAGAATAAGGACTGACCTGGACGACATTGCTAAATGTTTCTTTCTAAGGAAATGGAAATGGACAGGACATATGATAAGAAGACATGAAGATAGTTGGACCAGGAAGATGATAGACTGGTCACCTAGAGAATATAAAAGAAGCAGAGGCAGACCAATGAAAAATTGGGACGAAGAGATGCGCCGCACTTGTGGTGGAGCAGCATGGACAAGAGTGGCTTACTACAGAAAGGAATGGAAGCGTCTCGGGACTGCACACTACCAGCAATCGATCCAGGAACTGTTAAAATAATATATGTATAAAACACAAAGGTTAGGACATTCTCGAACTCAAAAATCCTCAGCTAACGCTGATTTTGCTCAAACGTTCAATAATGTCTGCATATAATACCTGTATTCTCATTGTTATTTTCTATGTACAAAATATGTAAATATTATGTGTAATTGTTTTTAAATGAGCAAATAAAGGATTATTATTATTATTATTATTAAAGGCCAATCAAGAAATATAGATTTTAATTAAAGCTCATATAAAGTAAAATTCAAAGCAAAAATTATATTATATTGTATATTGTTACACTACACTCAAATTGGGATAAATAATTAATAATGTAATAATAAATAAATAGTAATACATATACTTACACTCACACACGCTTACATCCTATTTCGCCCATTAACCTAAATGGTTTATTTAGAGATGGAAATGAGGTCCAAATTTTATGAAACCAACCTCATTGTAAATTGAATATCCTATAAAAGTTGTTATATACACTTTCTTCTATTATTAACGGAGATATTTGGACTTTTTTTTTAGTTTTATAATAATAAGCTGTTATATCATGAACCACTTCATTCAAGCTTAAATCACAAATGTTGCTTTCATTGAACTTTTACTGAGTAAGTGCAAACAGTTTCGCCGCAGTACCATGATTTAAGATTTTGCTTTCTAATGTACAGGAGTTTTATTTGACCATCAGCACAGTCGATATTTAACCGTTCGAAGAAATCATAAAGATTATACTAGGTAATGGCTGAAATCCGCTTTGGGGGGATTAGATTACCGAATGATTGTAAATTCGAAATATTTCGTTTACCATGAGTCGAATAAAAAAATCTTTATAACGAGTGTTTTTGGAATTTTAATTTTCTATAACTATTGATTGTTGTATACGCTTTCTCAAACTCAAATATTAACCAACTTATTTCTATTTCATTCACACTCGATGATTGTATTTCAGTTTCGATCTTTGTATTGACCTGTTATTACCTGTTATCTAATGTAAGTGTAGTTTTAATATAATTTTAATAGGTAGTTTCGAATGTTGGTTGTAAACGTGGATAGAATTTGAGATTGCTGGTTTATTAAGTAGATTTTGGACGTAAAAGTAAGGTAAGAGAAAAAATAAGAGATCCATTGTAAACAGGGAGTGTTCAAGATTACGATTAACAAAAATTTGAAATTGTAATTTTCAAATAATTTGAATATTGATTTTTTACACCTAGTTCTGGAGATCCAACCACTATGCGGCTCTTATATTAATAAAGCGAGGAACGATTGACAAATGACCGTACACTATGAATGTCTCTTTATTATCTTAAAGGAAAAAAATGAAAGGGTTAATCGCCGGAGAGAAAAATAAAATGAGTGGACATTCCTGTGGAGTTAGTTAAAAGAAAAAGGACTCTAAAAGATACTATCTACTGCCATTGTATGGAAGAAAATATAATGAAGTAACAGGTACTGGGACTATTGTATTATAAACAGTGAGCCAACATCAACAAAGTCTTCCTCTGGTCCTTTTCAGCTTATGAAAATACCGTAGCCGTTAAGGGTGGGAACGGTGGCCATTAGTGCGGTTCGTTTTAAGAATTTATCTTTTCCAACCCCTCGTGATAGCATTTAGCCAGCAGCCAGTGCAATGCTCTAACCCTTTGGGATCACCTCAGCTACTGCCTCCATTAAAAAAGAAAAATAACTACCAAAAGGGAAGGGGCTTAAAATCGTTCCTCACATACATCAAGTCGGATTAAAAGAAATAGTGAAAAAGAAAAAAAAAATTAATCCCAGGGTATAAGACTTAATAGGATCTCCAAATTAGAACCTCAGAGAAAAAAAGTGTATATGAATGGAATTCAAGTTCGCATTTTACACTACAACAACTCGCTAAATTAAGGAATTGCTTTTAATATTTTTAGAGTCCATTGCCTCCGAAAAGGACAATTAAAGACCACCAGTACCAGTTTTCTCCACTTTATTTGATACTACAACAAAAAAAGGTCTGTCACGCAGGGGCTGCGTTAACTAAGCAGGTTTCCCACGTGCTGGTATAACACATTTGTCATCTCCTTTCTACGTAAAAACAATGATGAGTAGTAGGGAGAGGGTATGAAGGCTCATGACAAGAAAGTGCGAATAACTCGCTTCAAATTTGAGTTACGAAAAATGCATAGAATAACAATTGTATAACGTCAATATTTAAACATTTTACGATCCAACTTATAATAACGGAAATATTTTGAATTTTAGAATTCTCCCTCTCTCTAAACCCCCTCTATTTCACCCCTAATTTTACCAAATACGTTCTTTAGCGTTGAATGAAAGGATGGAATGAAGTGGTTTATGATATAACAGCTTATTGTTAATATGATGTGAGTAGGAGTTCATGATACGGAAAATATGTATAGAACACCATTTATAAAACATTAAATTTTAAATAAGCCCAATTAGCCTGAGTTTCAAAAAGTGGACGTTAATAAAAATAAGATTAGTCATATGCACTTTTTCGATAAGACTTATAAATTCGGGGATATTTCGAAATTCTCGAATATTCTTGTAATCCTGTAAGCAATTTTATATATATATATATATATATATATATATATATATATATATATATATATATACACACACACACACACACACACACACACACACACACACACACACACATTTTTTCGTGTTAAATATGAAAAAAGTTATTCGTACTGAGTTTTTTCTCTTCAGTAGACTTCTATGTAGCTGACTTTAATTAGAAATGGAGAATATATGGTGAGATAAAATTAGTAGTGTGTCATACCAGCAGGTGGGAAATCTGCTTCGTTTACGCAGCCCTTGCGTGACGGACTTTATATAAATTGACATTAGCGAAAAAATAAACTGATAAATTAAAATAATCAAGGCCAAAACAGACACAATTATTTGATAATCAATTTGCGGTACTTATCGATCATCGGGAAGACACCCATTTAAAGACGACGATTACAAAATCATAATAACAGAAAAAAAAAACACTTTATTATTTAAATTAACACTTCTAGGATTTATTTGAATGACAAAATATAATCATAAATTAGAGTTAGCCCAGAACTGGACGTTGTCGCGGAGTAGCTGGATAAAGCGGTCGTCCCCGGCCGTCATCTGCCACACGAACTCTGCAAGGTAGTTGTCCTAGAGCTGTAATAATAAACAATAACCAAGCGGTGTTATAATAAACGATCACTCATTTCCTGATAACAAAAGAAACAGAATGACTAAGATAACCTAGTCAAGTATGAACCACCATTTACGACACTGTATAATAGCAAAAAGGGGTTTTGAACCAGTAAATATTTTAGTGAGTGGCCTGCCGTAAACCATTTTGTCATTTATAAATTCTAGAAGTGTTATTTAATATAATAAAGTGATTTTCATTTAATAATGATTTAATCTTTCTCTTTAAATGGGTGGTCTCCCGATAAACAATAAGTACCCAAATTACTATAAGAGAGAAAATAACTTGTCGTAGAGATATCGCTCTTTTCTATCACAATCATCAGCTTAGCGTGAAACTATTAGCGCTCATGGCTCTATTAAAGAGTCGGCCGTGTAAATGCAATTTAGAAGCGGTCCCAAACTTGAAGTAGAAGGCTATAATGGAAGCAATAGTATGAAAATTGAGTGACAAAGTTGAAATGAAATTAAGCCGGGACGACGTTAATTACTAGGGAGAGGTTTAGTAGGTGTGTCTAGTAGTTGTCTACACTTCATTCTACTAGAGACACGAATTAAGTTACATCAGCCGCCTAATGGGTCCACCCCCTTCCTCTTATAGGCTCTCCCGACCTCCCTCCCTCCTACACATACAGCACATTTTCATTAAGGATAGCTGTTACCTTTACTAAATGTTAGAAATTAACAGCCTGTCTCAGATATAACTTGATCACAATAATTATGAAACATTTCTTCACTTCTAACAATGGTAATAACATAAGATCATATTTGGCTCATGTTTCTAAGTAAGCAGTGACTACTGATGAAACGAGTCTTTACCTAGAGCAATATACTTAAAAAAAAGAAGCTTAAAAATAGATAAATCTACATAGTCGTATCACAACACCACCATGAATTTTAAGTCAATAAATACAAACGGTAATAAACAATATTTCAGTCAATTTTTACAAACCTCTCGAAGGGAAGCGTCTGAAAAGTAAACAAACAGGTCTGCCAACCTCAAACCGATAACATATTTGCATGTATCTCGTATAGTAAAGGTCTCTTGAAAACAATATTTCGTATTTGAGCTTCCAATAATATGGTTTATCATATAACAGAGTAGTGTTTATGTAACACGAGAAGAAGTGGGGGTACGCTGATGGCAGAAATCTGAAAAATGCAAATACTCATAGTACATTTAATTTGCAATAATATTGGTTCTATACAATTTTTCGATCAGAAGTATAGTAACGGAGATATTTCGAATTTTCAAAAATCCCACCACAAACCTCCCCTCTCACTGGTCCGAATCACTAGAGGTTCTACTTCATGCTATCAATTTATACATTTGGTAAAGGAAGTTTAAATGACTTATTTCTTACATTAAAAAGCATTTCCTTTAAGTTTATTTTTAGTAAATTTTCATTAAGGGAAAGCAACTATCGAGCAGGACAAGAGTTTTGAAAAAATTCCCCAAATGATCATCAAATCAACCCAGGATATGACGAAAATGAGGTTCCTTCAAAGCTGTGTATATATATATATATATATATATATATAATATATTCGTCTGTTTACGCTCTAGCGGTCGCATTTTTATATGATCGTTCCCAAACTCGATAATTAAACGTTTTATGTCAACAAAAGATCAAGTTCGTTAACGCCTGATATCTGACCAGTGGGATGGGGGTTTAGAGGGGCGAATTTCGACAAATCTGTATACCTCCGTTATTATGAGTCGGATCAAAATATTGTATAGAACCAATCTTATTGCAAATGAAATGTTCTATAAATGTATGGTTTTTTTTCAAATATGTTGATTATTAACGAAGATAATCGTATTTTTCTGTTTTGGTCTCCAATAAACCCCCACTACTACTTATATCTCTGGAATATGCTGGATGGTAGAGGAACAAATGTATAAGGATCAATAAGAAGGCCAAGTCCTCTACTGGTTTTTAATATTATGCAGAGTGCACTTTCGGAGTCAATGCTCCATCCTCAGTGGCTGCTGATTAAAGCTGCGTTGCCGGGTCTCGCCCAGCAGTCGTGGTCCAGGCAACGCAGCTTTAATCAGCAGGCACTGCGGATGGAGCATTGACTCCGAAAGTGCACTCTGCATAATATTAAAAACCAGTAGAGGACTTGGCCTTCTTATTGATCCTTATACTACTTATATCGTAGTAACAATAAACTGTTATATTATGAAGCACTTTATTTGAAGCCTAAATACCAAATATTGTTCTCATTGAACAATTACTTTTTGAGATAAATGCAAATGTAGCCCCTGCGTGACTGACTTTTAGTAGTAATTGATCCAGATTCACCATAAATTTTCGAAATTAAAAGATATAAATATCTATTTTTTTTTGTGTTTTTTTTAGTTACCCAGTTAAATTTAACATTATTAGACTGCAATGAAACAACAATATATTCAACAATAATTATATACCATCAATAGTAGAAAATGAAATCTATAACAACATTGGGTATATACAATATTTACAATGAATTTTCCTAATTCCCCGCTTCTAAACCCCCACCCCTCACGACAGTTATAGCTCCAGAAGCCTCAGTTCCCACACCTCCTCCCTCAGACACCTCAGCAGTCTTCAATAATTTAGTATAAATACCTCTCCTCCTCTTTCCCATTCCTCATTCCTGTCTCAGTAGCCGAATTCATTTGTCTTTATGTAATTATTCTAAATTGTACTGGTGTTACCAATAAAGTTTTTTTTGGTGATTCTGATAGCCGAGTATTTAGTTGACGATCAACCAAAAATTGCGACCGGAACAGTCAAACATATACACATAAATATATATTTCTTTATATATAATTATATATATAATATTTTTTTATATGTAATTTTTTGAGCCAACCTCATATTTGGAAGGGCGAATGGACATTTGAGGAAACGTTTCGAATATTAGAGTCGTGGGGCGTCAATGGAAGATTTTCCTTTAGAGAAATCAGCTGCTAAAAATATTTGCTTTCACTCTTCTTGAAGGGTCGTAATCACTAAAATAAAACCGTTACATTATTTTTTAAATTATTTCCTCAGGTTAATTTTTTTTTAATTCACCAGAAAATATTTGTATGAGTTAATAACTGTAAAATAATATAATTTCTTTGTCATACTAACCACTATATAAATATATTAATTTCCAAAATGATTAAGTTATCAATCTTTTCAGGACCTGAAGTAAAAGTACCAGGCGGTAACTGATGTGATAGCACAAAATGAATGATTGAAGTGTAATCTCTAGTTTGGCTCTATTGATTGATTAGTGAAAGGTATTACTCATTTTTTTTCTTTGTTTTTGTTTAATGACTTTCTATTTTTACAAACAAACTGTATGTTTTCTTTAATCATCCTTTTAAGCTCTGATTGTTTGTATAAGTGGGAGAGGTGTTTGGAGGGGGAAATTCGAAAATTCCAAATATCTCCGTTAATATTTGTCGGATCTAAAAATTGTATAGCCAATCTTAGTGTACATTTAATGTCCTATAAACGTTGTTATATATATATATTGTTACATTTATTACAAAAATAATAAACGATGTTTATTAGAGCTCTTTTGGATTGTATAATTAAACACGCAAGCTTTAGAGTTTTTATCACTGCACAATTTATTTGACAATGCACAACACACTTGGTAAATTATTCTTAACTATTACTCACAGTATGCACTGATAGCTTCACTTCTTATTGCACAGTACAACAACTCACGATCACTGAAGTTCACAAAAATACGGCACTGCACTGTTCTAATACACCACACTTAATGTAATGTTTTATTCTTCTAAAACTTCATTCCACATTATTTGAATATTCCCAACTGTTATTACAGGTTTTAAAGGATGATGATATTACTAAATAATTATTTAGCCAAATTATTTTGGCACAATTTGCCTTCAATCCTGTAGTAACTTTGAGAGTTTTGATACATATCTCTAAAAGGACGAAAATTGAAATGGATCAATAAAATGTCACCGTCATATTGCATTATTGAATTTAAAAACATGTACTTTAAATTATTGGTTTACAAGAACATTCGACTGATGCATTGCAACATAGGAAGAAGTATCGACGAAATTTTTGAAGCCTTGCCCCAAATATTTAGGTCCGATTTTGGGGGTTAGTCCAGAGTATATTATTATTGACTATGAATTCCAACATACAAATGAATACGAAATGTCTCGAATTAACGTTAACTAGTTATATTAATATAAAGCCTATGGCGGAATCACTGTGTAATGGTTACTATCAGAGACAAAGGGCCCTAAAAAGGACTTAACTGCCCCATTTCCTTGAGGACGTAAAAAACTTAAGGGACAGCGTTAAAACATAATCCATTTATGAGGGTATTAAAAAAATATATTTTCCTATAGCAAATAGCCTTAAGTGGGAGTGAGGAAAGTAAGTGGGAGAGCCATGCACGGAGTTGGGACTGTGCCCCCATAACTTGCTGCAACTTTCCAGAAGTTAGATCTAGTTTACGCTTTAACGATGTTAGTTACCCTCACCAGATTTATTATTTAGGAGCCCAATTCATTAGGCCAAGCACACACCCACCTACAAATACTTAAGTACATTATCAGCATTTTCCTCCTACTGAGAAAATTTATAAAAGTTACGTTAAAAAAAAATTGAAAATGAGATGGAATGTTAGAGAGAGAGAGAGAGAGAGAGAGAGAGAGAGAGAGAGAGAGTGAGGGAGAGGGAGAGAGATAAAGAGAGAGAAATTGATAGATGGAACAAGCGAGAAGAGGGAGATAGAGTGAGAGAAAGAGATATTTGTGTATGTATGTATATATATGATGATATGATGTGGTTGTTTTCCACCAGTGCCAAGGAACTGTCAGGAATGATAGAGGAACTATTCAGAGAATTTCAATCAGTCGGCCTAGAACCAAACTACTCTAAAACAAAAATCATGACCAACAGTATACAAGAAACAATAACTATCAACAATAACACTTTATGTTATGTTGATTCTTACATATACTTAGGCCTTTAAAATAGCACGAATCTTATAAAAAATGGGACGAAAGATGGACAAACACTACTAAGGACGACAATTACATAAGTACATACCAACTATATATCAGAGACAAAAAATAACACTTAACAATTCTGAACAAATACAATTTATATCAGGATATGGACCTACAAAAAGTTACTTGTACAAATTTAAACTACCAAACAGAAACACATGTAAATGTGACGATGAGACTGAACAGACATATGACCACCTCTTATATGACTGTACATTACTTGAGGGACCAAGAACAAAACTCATCAAGTACATTACCTTACATAACGGAACTTGACCGACGGTCAAACCGAAACTTTTACTAAAATTCAACAAGGGATTTAATGCATTTATTCAAGAACTGGACACCATTTTGTAGATATACTATATACCTACTATATATAAACACATATGTTTTTTTTTTCTTTTTCCTTTTTTTTTTGTTTTTATAATGTATATAATTAATTATTATATAAGAAATATTATAATGAAATCATTGAAATGTTTGTAGTATCCAAAGGATGGAGCACACAAAATGGAAATAAATTCCCACGTTAGAGGGATACTCGGCGTGGAAAACAGGAATAAGGAAATCCAGAGAAGACTCTCACTTTGATGGAAAAAGTACTGGAGCCTCAACTATATATTGAAAAACAATACGAAATGAACCTTAAAAAACTAATCTTTGACAGCTGTGTATTGCCAGAAGTTACCTACGCATCTCAGACTTGGTCCCTCACCAATGCACAGGCTAACAAAGTGAGCGTCTAGCAACGTGCAGCTAAATGAAGTATGCTTCACATAAAGAAAAACCATCAGTGGTTTTCTAAATTCAAAGTATGTAAGGAGTATTGTTTATTAGTGTATTTGTACCTTAAAATCATGTATAAATATTAACTTTGTAAATTATTATTTTACTTTATTCTTTATAATACAGTCTAAGTTCATTCATATATATATATATATATATATATATATATATATAGAGAGAGAGAGAGAGAGAGAGAGAGTACCAAATTTCTCATAAAGGAAATAAACTATGGAGCTGGTAGTTATGAAATGATAACTAGAAGAAAAATATTTGTTTGCTAAAGATACTTATAACACATACATGCTGCGGTAGTTTCAAATATTATTCGAGCAATGATAGTAATGGGAGCAGGAAAATGCAACTACAGCAATCCATATTTAAGCTGTTTCGGGATTGGTTGAGCCGGTATTCAGCCCCTCCCGCGCACTTCTGGGGTTTATTTTTTTTTATTTATTTATACAGGAGAACCCGCATCTTGGCGATTTGGCTCAAAGTTTCACAATGTAAAATGAAAACAAAATTATAGAAAAATAACAAAAACTGAAACAACAAATAAAAAATTAAATAAAACAAATAATCATTAAATACTAGTAATAAAGACAATTGATAAACATAAGACATAAATAAACATGAGATAAACAAACACAGATAAACATTAGACTAGTAATAAAGACAATAATTTTAAAAAAAATATGTTATTCCTATATACTAGTACAGTTATATTTTTTTTTTATTTTATTTATTTAGTTTTGTGCCCCACAGCGATGGTGATTGGCATTATTAGGATTATATAATTACTCCTTCATGTGCTTACCTTTTTTTGTACTTTTATATTATGGAAAATATTTCTTTAATATCTGATTCTTCCTCATATCAGCGGTTTAAACAAAATTTGTTTTAACCCATGTAAAAATAATAAATACGACCAATAGTCCTTCCACGACTAAAACCTTAATATGAAGTGACAGGAGAACTGTAGCATGAGTGTAATTTGATGAAAATGATGGGATTATTTAGTGCTTACGTTGTATTTCGAAAGGAAGCCGTTATTATTTCAATTAATTCAGAGCTAACAACCATTCTAAACATAAATTCGTTCAACTGTCACTTATTATTTGACAGATGTAACAAATTACTGAATTTACGAGGATTGTACATGTTGCACGGCATTTCTGTTATCTGGTGAAATGAAAGGAATGAATGGTTTTATTTCAACGGGATATTTTTAGCAGATTTACCTTAAGAGAAATCAGCTATTGAGGTCGTACTCATGACGCGATTTTCGAAAAATTTCTTCAAATGTCCATCGATCCTGCCCAGGAGACGACGAAAATGAGGTCCGTTCGAAATTATATATATATAACTGTTAACGCTCTAGAGGTCGCAATTTTTGTTTGATCGTTACGAAACTCAATATTTAATGGCTGAAATCGGACCAGAGGGAGGGGGTGGGGTTTACAGCCGGGTGATTTTCGAAACTTCGAAATATCTC
The DNA here is from genome assembly GCA_019009955.1 of Riptortus pedestris. NCBI lineage: Eukaryota > Metazoa > Arthropoda > Insecta > Hemiptera > Alydidae > Riptortus > Riptortus pedestris. The sequence continues at coordinate 191,923 of JADPXZ010000008.1, forward strand.
CGTTATTATGCAGCGGATCGAAAAATTGTATAGAACCAATCTTATTGCAAATTACATTTACTATAAATATTTTCATATACATTTATTCTCTATCTTGAGTATTAACCGAGACATTTGCATTTTTATGAAGTCTGTGGGACATGTGGTCGGGTATTGTTCGGATTAGTTCGGCCGTTTCCGTAATTGCTCGGCTCACACGGAAGCTTCATCTAACCTTACCATTCGTTTCTAACCTTACCTTACCTTAGTTACTTTGTGAGATTTATGCAAATACGTTCTGTTCATCCGCCCCCCCCCCACTTCTTTAGTTCTTGGATTAATAAAATTTGAGTTATTAAAATATAAATTATTCTTACAATTCAGAAGCCGTTTCAGTGGGGAATTTATTAAAATTAACTGAAAGATTTCTCATTAGTATTTACTCAGTGTGGTGTTAAGTGTTACCAGTATGCAGATTTCTCTATTGTAAAACTTCACATGGGAAATCTGCTTAGTTTACGCAGCCCCTGCGTGACGGACTTTTTTTTTTCCTCAAGCCACCCACGACGGGTTCCAAAGTTCTCAATATAAAAGTTTAAATAAGTCTGTCCACTAGCAAGGAAAACTTACCGTAGCCATTTCACTTCTTCGGGCTTAGATCTACATTTACATTATCACGAGCATCTATTGCAGGTAATTTCAGCCTGTAAATTAGGTTAAGAAAATATACTGTATTTACATATTTCCCTGTATATACTGATTTCCCTAAGATCAAACTGCTAATCTTAGGGAAATCAGGTATTGAGATTGGGAAATGCTCCCAAATGCCCAATAATACTACCTAGTAGATGCCGATAATGAGGTCCATTCAAAATTTTATATATGTTACGGTGAAACACCGAAATCTGGAGAATGTGGACATTCACCGGTGAATTTCGACATTCACATAGTCGCTTGGTGTATGTCCGAAATATTTGCTAAATACCCTTATTTCTGACTTTCACCGGTGAGTGTCGACATTCACATAGTCGCTTGGTGTATGTCCGAAATATTTGCTAAATACCCTTATTTCTGCCTTTCACCGGTGAATGTCAACATTCACATTGTCGCTTGTTACATGCCCGAAATATTTGCTAAATACCCTTATTTCTGCCTTTCACCGATGAATGTCAACATTCACATAGTCGCTTGTTACATGCCCGAAATATTTGCTAAATACCCTTATTTCTGACTTTCACCGATGAATACCGACATTCACCATGGACTAATTGCCGACATACACCGGTGAGGGTCCGAATGTACAGGAATGTAAGGAAATATTCGATCTTTCACCGACGTATTTGGTGTTTGTGACATTCACCGATGAATGTCGACGTTCTCTAGATTTCGATCTTTCACCGTAACATATATAAAATTTTGAATGTACCTCATTTTCGGCATCTACTAGGTAGTATTGATGGACATTTGATAGCATTATATATATATATATATATATATATATATACATACTTGTCTGTTACTGCTCTAGCGGTCGCAATATTTGTTTGATCGTTACCAAACTAGATATATAAGCGTTTCATGCAAAACTAAAGGTCAAGTACGCTAACAGCTGAAATAGGGCCAGTTGGAGAGGGGGGGGGGTTAAGAGGGAGGGGCGAATTTTGAAAATTCACAATGGTATCCGTAATTATTAGTAATTTTATTTTATTAAGTACAAAATTTTATTTTGTATATACTCGTATATTACAGTCTGCATTTAAATGCATTTGGCAATGTGATATGTACAATACAATCGTCCTCCGTCACTCTCGACTGAAGCTACACCCCTTCACCACAATCAGCAGCCTCTCCCTGCCTGGCAAGCAAGTCAAGAGCTAAGGAGGAGTAATTATTAGTAGGAACGAAAAAATTGTGCAGAACTAGTCTTATTGCAAATTAAATACATTATAAAAATTATTCCTTTAATCTCTATCTTCAATACTAACCACGGTTTAAGCAGATTTATTTTTAGCCTTCAGGAAACTCCCACTCCTAAACATGTCATATTAACAATGATTGAGACAGAGCAAGGAGTGAGAGAGAGAGACTGAGCGAGAAGGAGTGAAAGAGAGAAGGGAAAGAGAGAAACGAAGCGAGAAGGAGTGGGAGAGATAGATAGAAGGAAAGATGTGATAGATATAAAGTTAGAGAGACTGTGAGGAAGGAGAAAGTGAGTTTAAGAAAGGACAAAGAAAGAAAAGGGCTTGGTGAGAGGTGGAAGGGGGGAGAGAACAACAAAAACAGTGCTGAAAATTACTTGCTCACACACATACTCTCTCTAAGCTCACACACACACACACACACATACATCAGCATACAAGACATTTGCAACACAACTGTAAGACGAGAAATGTACAGGTTGAAACCGTATAAAAAGTCCGTTATGCGTAAACTAAGCAGATTTCCCACGTAATGGTATAGCACACTTGTGATCTCATCTCGCCACATATTCTCAATATATATCTAAAAAAAAAACGATAACTAGGAGGATGGAGTGGGGAGGTTACTGACGGTAGAAAGCAAGAAAATAGGAATAACTCACTTAATACTTTAGTTTCTAAAAAAACGCATAGAACAACAATTGTAGAAAGTCAATAGTTTAAACAGATTGGTTCTATAACATTTTTGAAATCCGACTCATAATGACGGAGATATTTTGAATTTTTGACACCCCTCCCCCCGTTTAAACCCCCCTCACTATTCCAGGTCCGATTTCAGTCAATAGCAGATAAAGGCTAAAGGATGCTTCAAATCGAAATAGTCACTGATATAAAGTCGTTTTATAATTTGATTTTCTACAATAATCCGTCATAAAAAATGTGTCGATCCATTGAAAATTCCAAAGTTATGGTCGCTGGAGAAGGTTACGAGGTTCAATATTGGCCACGTAAAGGGATCAGGCGGCCGGGAAATAGTCTTTGCAGGATTTGCATTGAACGAAGGGCGGTATGAGCCGTAGCACCGTCCTGTTGAAAACAAAAGGCTTGTGTGACATACTGCTGACCATACTCTTCCAATTAAGGTTGAAAAAAGTTCTCTAGCATGTCACAATAACGCTCAGAGGTAACAGTAACAGTTAGACCTTGAGATTCAAAAAAGTAAGGCCCAATTATGCCTATGGAGGACACGGCACACCAAACTGTCACTTTGGGGCTATGGAAAGGTCTTTGGTGGACTTCACGAGGATTTTCAGTCGCCCAGTAACGAAAATTTTGCTTATTTACTGTGCCGGAGAGGTGAAAATGCGCTTCATCGTGATGGAGAATGTTCAATGGACGCTCTCACTGCCACATTGTTTTCAGGTGTCCTCACACTTTTAGGTCGCCCAGCTGGTTTTTTAGGAAGTGCAGATCCTGTCGCCCGTACACTATTAATCCATTTCCTAATGGTTTTAGCATCAGTAACCTTAACATGACGAGCCAAACCAAACCGCCTTCGAAAAGCCCTCTTTGTCGCCACCACACTATCATTGTTTTTAAAGAACGTTTCAACGACAAAGCCCCTATGCTAACCAGACCACCGTGCATGGCAACTACCGAAATGAAAAAGGCATCGTTTCCCCGACCTAACGCCACTATCCCCACTTCGCTAACCCACCTGCGCGCTCTACAGTGAGTGTTTGAAACTCCATTCTGCCCCACCCTGTATTATGATCACACTCATAATAACGAGATATTTTAAATATAAAACATTTTGTATTTACTAATACTCCCCTCTCTAAACCATCACTATTCCTGACCCAATTTCAGCCAATAACAAATATGATATAAAGTGTTGACAGAAACGGCTAAATATTGTTTGTTTTAAATCAAATAAACTTTTTCGAGTAAATCTTACCCACGAAAAACCTTAATTGATGACATGTTTGCATGTATCTCACAAAGTAATAGATAAATGATAACCCTATTTGGTGTTTAACTTTGAAATGAAGTGGTTCATGATATAACAGCTTATAGCTAATATGACATGAGTAGGAGTGGAGGTTTAGTGATGACCGAAAACTAAAATATGGAAATATCTCGGTTAATATTCAATATAGAGAAAACATGTATACAACAACATTTATAGAACATTACATTTACTATGAGATTGATTCATAACAACGGAGATATTTCGAAATTCTCCCCCTTTAACCCACCCCCCTCCTCCTCCTGGTCCGATTTTAGCCGTTACGTGATATTTATTTTTACATAAAAAGTTTAAATATTGAGTTTCGTAACGATCAGCCGAAAATTGCGACCGAGGTGGACCAGGAGAAGAAAGGAATATATGAACCTTGTTGCCCCTATTTTTCAAAGAAATACGAAATCCAAGACTGGACGGTTATGGGGCTACTGTTCGGCTCAAGAGGAGTCCTCCATCAAAAAACGGTAAAGATACTAATAGAACAAGGGCTAACAAACGATGATCTGAAGAACTTATCCACGCTTATTCTAAAATCATCAATAAGAATCATCCATCATCATTTATATAAAAAATAAAGATGAAAATAATAAGCTGCACTCTCACCTGAGATACCCCCCTAATTTGCACACATTCAATTTATTCTAAATTTTCGTATACAATTTAAACAAAAAAAAAGACATTATTACCAATAAATTGGCAGATTAGGAGGTTTCCCATACAGGTACCCTCAGAAAGAGGGCAGATTATTTTGTTTGTTGTTTGTTATATTTAATATATAAATATTTTGAACGGACCTCATTTTCGTCATCTACTAGGTAGGATAGATGGACATTTGAAGACATTTTTCGAACTAAATCATCATCCGCCTGGGCAGAGGAATTTATTTAGTGACGGAATTGATTAAATGAAATCCTTAGTCCCACCCTGTCTAGAAAAGGGTGGTAACCTGTAGATAGCCCGTCCCAATTAGCCTTAGTTGCAAAAAGTGAACGTTAATAAATAATTTAATTTTTACATTGTTGCTGTACATGGTGGAACTTAAATTGTTTATAATTATATATTTTAGCCAGACGATGCCTCTGATGCAGTGAAACTGGTCGCTAAATAGAAACTATTTAATACAGGATGATTACATAGCAAAATATACGGAATTACAAAAAAATGTTTGCAGTCCTTACGCTATGAAGCATTTTTTTTATTTCCGTTATACACAATATTTTGAACAATATTATAATAAAATATTCATTTTTTATTAGTTTGAATTGAAAATATAACTTTGCATAATACATTTTATATAAAATTTGCCGGGTATAAATGAATTTAAGTTGAGCTCATGAAAAGTTGTGTGTGTGTGTGTGTGTGTGTGTGTGTGTGTGTGTGTGTGTGTGTGTGTGTGTGTGTGTGTGTGTGGGTGTGTGTGTGTGTAGTTATACTGTGCGTTAATGGGAATGTTTCAAAAATACTGGCACAATTAATATTCGAAATCAACTTACAAAACAATAATCACTGAGGATGCCCATAATAATAAATTCATAAAATTTAAAATAAAAAGAATAGGCCCACTGAGTATCTAGCAATAAAGCCAATTGTCAAGAATAGTAGTTTTTAGAGGTAAAAAAGAGGAAGAGAGAGAGGAGGGAAACTGTTGCCGCCCAACTGGGAATCCAAGACTCCTATATAGTGACAGCTCAAAATATAAAGGCACAAAACATTTAAAGGCTTTTAGCTCCTTTCACAGTTTGATTATGCTTCAGTAATAGTTTAAGTCGATTCCCTTTTCTTTCCCTCCGTCTCAGGAGGTTTTCAAAAAATTGAAACGGTGAAATAACAACGTTAGCACATAGGAGAAGAACTTGAAAGTCCGTCATGCAGGGGCTGCGTAAACTAAGCAGATTTCCCACCTGCTGGTATAACTTACTTGTGCTCACATTCTCTATTCCTTTATAAAAAAAAAAAAAATAATAAAAAAATTAAAAAAAACGAAGAGTAAAAGGGTTGGTGGGAGGGGGTTACTGAAGGCTGAAAACAAGAAAGTAAAAATAACTTGCTTATTACTTGAGTTACGAAAACATTTATAAAACAACAATAGTAGATCATCAACAGGTTAACAAGATTGGTTTTATAACATTTTGCGATACTCATAATAACGATAATATTTCCAATTTTCAAAATCCCCTACATCCCTCCTTACTACACCCCTGATTTCAGCCATTAACTAATACGATCTTTAGTGTGGAATGTAACAGTTAAATATCGAGTATGGTATAGAAAAAATAAATTTATATGCCACCCAGGTCTCCCATCTGACGAATGGATTATTTTCATGGGGAAGAGTCAAAGGCATCTCTACCAGAACAGGTCGCAGAATATTCAAGACATGAAAAATAAAATCAGATTGGCGATAAATTCAATTTCAGTAGCAAAAATACACAGTGCCAAAATGGATTTAAGTTACCGTCTTTTGAAGTGCATAAATGGGTAAGGACGCATTTTTTGAATTCATTCAAGAATACTTTTGCGTTATTTCGTTTTAAATAATTTTTTTTTCAGAATCCATTCCATTTCCCGTAGACTTGTTTCGAAGATAATTTTGTTGCTGCAACTTTTATGTCGCAGCATTTTTCAATAAAACGTGCTGTTTCTGAAATAAAATTTTGTGCATTTTATGGCTAAAGGATGCATCAGATCGAAAAATTCACCAAGACCTTAAATGTATAAATAGCTGAATATTTAAAAAAAAAAAAGTAAGGAATACATTTGATAAAAAGGAAAGATCAATAATATAATATGCTTCGTGAATACTCAATAAAGTAATGAATTATTCAAGAGTTCCATCTAAAAGCGTTAAAATATATTTAAAAAAAAATGGTGCAATAAATATCAAAGAAAGTAATTCTCACCATATCACTTTTTCCCTCCGGCGAAGTTCCTGTCCTCCTGTTTATTTCAACAATATTTTTTTACAACCAACCGATTGTGTACGCTACCTTGGACTACATTTGGACATCAGACTTACTTGGGAATCCCACACAATAATTAAAAGACAGGAATTTAACAGACGATTCGGACAACTTTACGGACTGCTAAATAGAATATCTCACTTGTCTACCGAAAACAAAGTAACAATATACAAGTTCCCTTTAGTTCCCTCAGATTCCCTTTAGATTCAGAAAATTCCACAGCAGGCTGTCCAATCATTCTAATCCAGAAGTCCTAGCCCTTTCCAGTACCACTCATCCATATTCCCCTCCACGGCGCCTCAAGAGACAATGGCCCAGAGATCTCCTATAGAAGTGTAATGTGAAGTGATAGCAGTGGCTATTTTCTTATCAAGTGCCATTCCTTCTTAGCTCCTGAGTTCCTTGCCAGGCAGGGAGAGGCTGCTGATTGTGGTGAAGGGGTGTAGCTTCTGTCGAGAGTGATGGGGGACGATTGTATTGTACATATCACACATTACCAAATGCATTTAAATGCAGACTGTGATATTCTTAATAAAATAAAATAATAATAATAATAAAAAAATATTTTAATAAGTTTGAATAGTTTCAAAAAATGTATTACAAATGAGGGTAAATAGGAAACGCCGACGTTTGAGCTTAATAGTTAAAACTAATCTTTTTGGGATCAAAAAATGACTTATCTAAAAGGTCTCGATGAGTGCTTTACCTTTGGTCCTTTGCAATTTTGCGTTATTTCTAATGGTTTAAAAGATATTTGAATAGGGGGCCGCATATACGGGACCCTGTGTATAAATAATTGGATTTTTTTCTCATCCACTAAATAGGATCATTGGACATTCCAAGAAAATTGTAAGTCACGAAGACAGCCTTGTTGAACTCTTCTAAGAGGAGAGTCTTGGTGAAAATGCCCATACTGAAAAACTTGTTGCATCCAAGGAGTGTCTGCAGCAAGCCGGAGAGAAGAGCTGAGGTCTTGTGAAAAGAATGGGAGCCAGTGGTCTGCTCAAATGATGATATATCGTATAGGAGGAGGAAGTGGGAAGGGAAGCTGACTCACCAAATGTGGATTGATGGCTCCAAGATTGCATCTGGATGCTGGGCAATCATAATTCAAAGTGAAGCCTTGGGGCAGATCAACCCCCCAGTCGAATATACCAACAACAGACCATTGACCCGTCTTCATCAATGCCTTCTCAGGTAGTTAATATTTAATAAGTCGGACCCCACCATTGGGTACTACTCGTAAAGAGAACTTATAATGCCAAAATATGTCACTTCTTGCATTATTTGTGAGCATTGGAAGATTCACGATATTTCAATCCAATATTGATAAAAAGTCCGTCGAGCAGGGGATGAGCAAACTAAGCTGATTTTCCACGTGTGCCACATATTTGCGTTTATCTCAAACAAGTAAAAGTTCAATAAGAACAATGTTTAGTATTTATGCATCAAATAATGTGTTTCGTAATATAACAGCTTATTGTTAATATGAAATGATTAGAAGGGGGGGGGGGGGTTACTGAAGGCCAAAAACTATAACATGCAAGTATCTTGATTAATAAATAATATATTGAAAAAATGCACATTGCATTATTTATAGAACATTGCAATTTTAATCAGATTGGTTCTATACTATACTATTTTCAATCAGACGCATAATGAAAGAGATATTAAGAATTTTCAAAATTTTTCCCATTTAAACCCCCTCCCTCCCACTTGTCGGATTTCAGCTATTAACAAACTTGGCCTTTCTTTTTACATAAAACGCTTATATATCAAGTTTGGTAACAATAAGACAAAAATTGCGATTTTGTTATTGTAAAAAACAAATATATATGTAGATAGATAGATTTATATATGTATATATATGTATATATATATATATATATATTCAATTTTGAACGGACCTCATTTTCGTCATCTACTAAGTAGAATGGATGGACATTTAAAGAAATGTTTGGAAAATCGTGTCATGAGTACAGCCCCAATAGCTGATTTCCCTTAAGGGAAATCTTATAAAACGCCCGTCATGCATTCAATCATTGGTTGAACAAGATCGGTTCCATAACATTTTTCTATAAGACCTCCCCCTTCCTCTAAACCTCCCCTGTTCTTGGTCATTAATGGCTCCCATTAACGAATATTATGGTAAGCATTGAATGAAACGATAAATATCAAGTATAGTGTTGATCAAATAAACATTTTCGAGTCAAGAAATAAGATATTAATTCATTACGTCACGGCACACGTATTTTTTTCTCATCTAGTACATATCTGTTGATAGCAATATCTGATCTTTTATCTGGGAATTAGTTTGATGATATATTCGCTTATTTTAAGGTGCGATGACTAAATATGGATTTAACTGATTGCTGAAATTAAAAAAATCCGTCTGCGTTAACTAAGCAGATTTCCCGCATTGCATATTTGCATTTATCTCAAAACGTAAAAGTCCAATGCGAGCAATATTTGGTATTTAGGCTTCAAATGAAGCAAATAAAGGGCTTCATAACATAATAGCATATTGTAAATATGAGATGAGTAGTAGGGGGGGGGCTGGGTACTGACGACCGAAATCGAAAAAAATGCAAATATCTCGGTTAGTAATGAAGGTAGTGAAAAAATGTACATAACAACATTTATAGAACATTACATTTGCAATGAGATTGGTTCTATACAATTTTTCGATCCGATGCATAATAACATAGATACAGGGAATTTTCAAAATTCTCCACTCTAAACCCCCTCACCCTCCCCCTTGTCCGATCTCAGCCATTAACGAATTTGATCTTTCTTTTTATATAAAACCATTATATATCAATTTTGGTAACGATAAGACAAACATTGCGACTGCTAGAGCGGTAACAGACAAATATATATATATATATATATCTATATATATATATATATATATATATATATATATATATAATTTTGAACGGGCCTCATTTTCGTGGCCTACAAGGTAGGATCGACGGAAATGGATGTGTAGGTTTTCGAAAATCGCGTCATGAGTACAACCGCACTGCATGTAGTAAAATAATTACTGGAGTTTTGTATCGTCAACTGAGCATTGAGAGGTCTTAATCTAAGCATTACTAATTTCAACTACTAGCGCCGACTTTTCCATATTTGGATAATATGAATAAAATTGTAAAGAACCATTTATTTCCCTTATTTTTGCAGATCAGTAATCATTCCATGAACCTGAATGGCGTTAGTCAAGTTTTTTTCGTCGATTGCCTATAACGTTAGTTGCGGCGCTTTGAAACTAAACCGCAATACCGGGATACGTACCGGGTTGAACGTCCAGGTAGTATAACGTTTTTGGAGAACATGTTGTTTTACAATTATATAAATTGGCATTTTCAAAGCCTTTGTATGCATAATATGCAGGGTAGGGTGCTTGAGTCTTTTATTTTCTCCTTCGGCCATATTCACAGGACGACACGGAATTTGTAGACACATAAATTGTTGAGTTCACACATGGGATGGGTGCGTTGGGCAGAGGTAGAACGACTCATATATTATTACAGAAGTACGTCACGCAGGGGCTGCGTAAACTAAGCAGATTTCCCACGTCAAGTTTTACAATAGAGAAATATGCATACTGATAACACTTAACATCACCGTGAGTAAATACAGTTAATTTTCAGGTAAATTTTACTTACTATTTAAAGTTATGTTTAGATTACCGCATTTTGTGTGTGTGTGTGTGTGTGTGTATTAATTTGAATGTTGATTTTGGGCAAAAAGCATCACGGTCATCAATGCCCAACAGTCATGAAACAGTATTTGAGTCCCCCGACCATGGGAAATCGCAGACACATGCACACTAGGCCGATTTATATATATATATATATATATATATATATATATATATATATATATATATATGTATTATTTATTTATTTTTTCACTTTATATTTTTTGCATATTTTCAACCACCCCTTTATTTTTTTTGGGGTAAGGGGCTTTATTTTTTTCGGCCGTACGCCTTGAAACCTACGTATTGGTATCACAGCTATTCAATTGAACTATTAAAAATAAAATTAATTTTCAGACAAACTATTTATATAAATACTTAAAAAAAAAGAACTATTATTTTAGACTAAACCTATGGACTATTAAAATAGAAAATGGAATTATTTTATCAGTTTATTAATTTGAATTGATCTCAATTTTGTATTTACTAGGTGAGATTTCTCTTCAGAGAAATCTAACACAGAGTACATTCAACCCAGCTTTATCTGGCAATTTTAGACCTCATTTTTTCCTCACTCCAGTATTGAATTTTAAAAAATATAACTTTTATCAATCTGCAAAGAGAAAATACTAATAAATTAATTAAGTATTTGAAAATGGGAGTGTTCCTGGCCTAATGAATTGAGCCCGTAAATAATAAATTTACTGAAGGTAACTAACATCGTTAAATCGTAAACTAGCTCCAACTTCTGGAAAGTTGCAGAAAGTTATGGGGGAATAGTCCCAACTCTCTTGCATGGCCTAGAGTTACTCTCTCTCTCTTTCGCTTACGGTTATTTGTTCTAGGAAAATTATTTTATTCCTATCCTCATAAACTAATTGTGTGTTAGCAACCTCGTGTGTAGTACATAGGCTTCCTATATTACATATGTGTACAGGGTGTATTTTTGAACGGATCTCAATTTCGACATCTTCTAGGGAGGATTGATGGACATTTGAAGAAATTTAACGAAAATCCCGTCATGAGTATGGCCTCGACTGCCGGTTCCCTTCAAGAAGAATTAAACTAAAACCGAGGTCGTAAAGTAATACGTGATTTTCAAGAACAAACGTCCATGACAGTTGAATCCCCTAATAAAGACAAGACTTATTACAAGTGATATATAAGCTAATACCGTTTCAAATATAATTCCTACAATTGTTGTTGTATTTAGTTTTCAATAAATTCCCACTCCAACTTATACAATTTCCATTTGGAGCAGAAAGCTACTAAACATTTCATGCCCATTTTACATTTACACTATAGAAATAATGGAAAATAGTGACAGATCAGTAGTGAGTGAAATCTTCTTAGTATTCGTAGCACTCGCATGAAAGACTTTCTTCCCTCTTCCTATCGTAAGCCTAGTGTAGTTTAATTTAAATGGGAAACAAAGATTAATTCAGACTGTTGAAGTTAAAATAAGCAAAGAAGCAGCTCAAGATACAACAATAATCCTAGAATTCTCTCTCGTCCCACTCCCATACATTAAAAAGGACTTCGTATCGACGCAATACATAAATGGAACAGAGAATGGATGGCACATAACAAATCATACAGCTTACATCAATACATACCAAATATAACTCACAACAACTACAACACAATTAAGAGTCACCACAAATACACTCAATTTCTAACGAAACATGGTCAGACAGGACATTATTTAACAAGATTTAAAATTCAAGACAATGACAAATGTACTTGCGACTCACAGACAACACAAACGTTTTTACATATACTCTATGACTGTTCAACATTCAATCAAAACAGATCATATTTCATAATGAACATAATTCTAAAAGGAGGTAATTGACAAGAACCTCATATATTATTTAATAAATGTAATAAGGAACTCATAAATTTTATCAAAAGTTTAGAAATGGATGTAGCAAAAATGCATTAGAAAATAAAGTTGATTGTAAGGATTGAGAATGATAATTCAATATGTTTGCCTTACATAAACTCGCAAATTAAGAGACATCGGTTAAGTTTAATTTAACTTTATTTAATTTGTTTGTTTTTATTTTCTATTCATTTATTTATTTTATTTGTAATTATCTTACTTATTTCATTCTATTTATTTTATTATCATTTATTATTATTATTATTATTATTATTATATTTGATTAACGTGCATGTATTGGAAATAAAAATGTATTTAAACATAATCATACATGTAATATGCCATGTGGCAATGGAACATGTATAACATATATTCAAAGAAATAACTCCTCATAGGGTTACTATGAGGAGAAGAAAAAAAACAATTGTATAAAAATGTTCATTTCGATGAGGAGAATAAATGATCTCGAGGTCTCACACAATCAATTCATATTTTGCTAATGTATGTGTTTGCCCTTCATTATCATAATCATAAAAAGAAACAGAGAACACAAGAAAATAGGCTGTAAAATATATTTTAGATAAGGAATAGGTGTATGAATATAAAATTAATAATCTAGGAGAAAGAGGCAATTAAGTCATTTTTAAATCTCACCCCTGAACATTTAGTGAACTCCATCAATATTTTTAAGTAAAAAGTTTGGTCACGATATGACAATTTTTGCAAACAAGTACAAACAATTTTTATTTAAAAATAACAAATTACAGCTCTATCCTTAAAGTATAAGGTGAGTACCATACTATCCGGTTTTGCTGCTCCACTAAATGGGACTGTCATTTCAAAATATTTGACTCTGACAAATGTATTGAATATGTTCACTCGTGTTAGCCTGCTTTGTGGGATCATCATTATCTTATAGGATATGCCTTCTAGTTACCAATCACCATTGTGTTCTTTTGGAAACTGCTCTTTTCATGCTACTATACTCACTTTCACAGGAACTTGACTGACGATTCGGACACCTTTACGGACTGCTAAATAGGAGATCTCACTTGTCTACCGAAAACAAACAATATACAAGCTACTACTAAAACGAATATGGACATACGCAATAGAAGTGTGGGCTATAGCATCAGACGCATCCAGACTTTCTAATCCAAAGTCCCGCACCATAGTGGATCCCTCCATAAAGATCTTAATATCCCATTTGTAAACGACCTAATTCCCTTAAGATTCGGAAAATTCCACAGCAGGCTATCCAATCATCCTAATCCAGAAGTCCTAGCCCTTTCCAGTACCACTCATCCATATTCCCCTCCGCGGCGCCTCAAGAGACAATGGCCCAGAGATCTCCTATAGAAGTGTAAAGTGAAGTGATAGCAGTGGCTATTTTCTTATCAAGTGCCATTCCTCCTTAGCTCTTGACTTCCTTGCCAGGCAGGGAGAGGCTGCTCCTCTCATTGTGGCGAAGGGGTGTAGCTTCTGTCGAGAGTGATGGGTGACGTCTGTATTGTACATTCACATTACCAAATGCATTTAAATGCAGACTGATATATTATTAATAAAATAAAATAATAAACAAAAAAACTATACTCATTGAAAATAATAAGATGATTGACGCCTTTAAAAAAGGATTTTCTAGGTCTCACTCTTCCCTTAAGTCCAAGAACTTTACATTCTAATATATTTTTCATGAATTCGTAGAGTCTTGCGATATGCTAAGAAGTTTCACCTTTCTTTTTTACATGATAAGAGTTTTAGTTTCATTTGTCTCATTTAGAACTTCCTACATTAGATTGTAACAAACAATCTATACATAACTATAAATTTGGAGGAATATCGTCTTTTTTATCTACTGGGTGATATGGATGGACATTTGAAGAAAGTTTTCGAAAATCGCGTAATGAGTAAGATCTCAATTGCCGATTTCCTACAAAAAGAATCCAGCTAAAAACCAAGGGCGAAATGTTATGTGTGATTTTCAGGAACAAACGTCCCCGAGGGTTGAATCCCCTAATAAAGACAAGTCTTATTTTCGAAAGTAATTTGCCAACCAGTATACAAACGGTACACGGGACTAATTTCATTGAGTGATGTTGAGGGTTAACGAGGGGGCACAGAAAACAAGCCCTGGGGCTGAAGGAGGGTCGGTCTCGAGTGGAAACAAAGTCGGCATGAGATCAAAAGGACTCCCGATTCCTCCCCTCAGCTCTTATAGTAAGTGTGGTTTAATAGTTTGAATTTTGAAAATAGACTCTTGGGCATCCAATAAAGCTTATATCTCTTCACATAATTCCTATATCATAGCAAAAAAAAGTCCGTTACGCAGGGGCTGCGTAAACTAAGCAGATTTCCCAAGTGCTAGTATAAAACACCTTTGATCTCAGATCAAATATAAAACCCCATGAGAGTCATAATGATAAAAAGTTAAAACCAAATAAAACTATCTAAATTAAAACAAATTAATTACTTTGATAAAAAAAAAAAAAATGATATTTACTGTATCACAATGGAGGAACTAGAGCAACGAAAGGTAAGGGGAACGAGCACTTCAGAAATGGATGGCTCCTGAAGAAGTGGTAATTAAGCCACGAAACCTGTAGGGCAGTATGAATAAAGTTTGGGCGGGAAAATTAATGGGGACACTTGTAATTAAACTATGAAGAACATATAAGAATATTGGGTCCAGAATAAGAGGAATTAATTTGCTCTGCAGGTACTGATGATGGAGCTTGGTCTCAGAAGAGTCATATTCTTATTTCCTTAACAAGTGAAGGAAATAATGTTAATCGCAAAAAAGTGTGTTTTCATATTCCAACAGAATTATCCGATTTGAACCTCCCTGAAAGCATTTTGCCTAGTTTCGGCGCGACATCTGTACGCCCTAGAATAACCCTACCCTTTGGATGATCCAAGCATTCCAAAGTTTATATTTAAGGCTCCTGTAACATTTAGTTGTGCGCCTCCATTTTAGATCGAAATCGGTTAGGAAAAAGAGATATTTAGAAGGGGTGAATAATAGAGCACCTATTAGAGGTGCAAAATATTTGAATAGAATATTTTAGTCTAGCAGAAAAGAACTATAAATAATGTCACATGAAATCGTTTGATCCGATGCACTGGAACGGAGATAATGTATGTTGCTTTCAACTAAAATCATTTTAATTGAAGTGCAGCAAAACATCTTGTATATTTAGTTTAATATGAGTTGAAGGAAGCAGTGTTCATATCAGGGTTTTATGAACGTTTTCTAGGTGAGTAAAAATTAAATTAATTGTCAAATAAACTCAATTCTTCTTCATAGATATTTAAATTAATACTAGTTTTATTATTACATTTATTATTAACGTTTTTTCTAGTATGTTTAATTAAAGCGGATTATCTACAGGTTACCCTTTTCTATACTGGGTGGGACTAGGGATTTTATTTAATGAGTTCTTCTCCAAATAAATTCCTATTGTTCAGGTGCGAACCGACTCTAGCTTTACCAAGTGAGATTAAAACCAACGCTTTAACTGAAATGGCTGATTGAGCACACACCATGCAAGAACAAATTGAATCAGCTGAAAAACATCGTGGCCAAAAATCCCAGGAGAATCACTTTGTATTGTATAAAGATATGTACAGTTTGTGGGGCTGCTGAATTACATTGAGATGCTGAAGCACTCGGCAACTGAAATCAATCCCTAAGACAATACCAAGTAAAACAATACATATTGTATCTAGTCAGATAAATAACTAAAATATTTTACCACGGTCAGCAACCTAAAAGGTGTATGTCACTAGATATAAATTAACAAACTCTATTATAAGAATAATATGATCCGTCGATCTACAATAAGATCATTAGTCAAAGTTAAAGTTCAAATATATGGTGGGAAATAATCCCTAAAGTATCAATAATGATGCCCTTGACCAAGGTTTGAAGAACCTTCTCGTATTATTCCCACATCGTCAAACAATTTTTTTTTGAAGAAGAAGAATTTACTCTCGGCAAGACCGAATAAAGGAACTGGAGAGTGACATGCATAACTGGCAATGAAACGTGTCCTAAAGGACATAATTTTATAGAGTAGTGGAGAGGGCTCGAAAAAACAGAAAAACTCCACTGGATGGGCCTTAGTTGTTAATAATTTGTTCGAAGGCGTGAATGGATGAAGTCGTGTATACATATTCGTCATTAGAAATATACTTTTTTGTCCAGTCCAACTCCAAGAGCCGTCAGGTCAACATCCAAGACCTTCGGGCACTGACGATGATCACTGCATCGAAAGCTCTCTGCCGTTTTAATAAATTGTCATAGTGGAAACTTAGCCAACTATTTCATCCAACCTACATTAGAAGTCACTTCCACCTGCCAGAATACTTTTTTGTGTTCATATTTCTTCTTTTAGATGTTATCTCTATAATATCTCTGAGAGCTGGAATCTTTATTAACATAGAAACTATCATTCTATAATCCACTTAAAGTAGTGAATTTATTATATATTTCTAAATATTGTAATTTTCTTATATAAAAAATTCTTTTAGGGAACAATATCTCTAATACATGGAAAACAGCCAAACCTGCCCGTTCTCAAGTCTGAATCCAGTTGGTGGTAGGACATTAAAAAAAGTAAATAACCATTGAATTTCACATCATATGTATAGTAAATTCTCTCTTCTCAATAATCATTTGGATTAGACCTCAAAAACACCCATAAACAACAATTAATAAGATTATAACAAAAATTATAGTCACATCAACAGTAATATGAAAATAGGAAACAATATTATGTATCTTTCACTATACATGAAATGCACTTTCAAACAAGTTTAGGGGCTCTCATTGTTTACAGACCTACGAGAATTCTAAAACTAACCAAACATTATTACGGTTCTGGAGATACACAAAGTTTTTAGTCATAGGCAGTTTTGTTCATAAGTGGGCCACCGGACACCATTGTCTGTGTTTTAGTCCTTTGATAAAAGTTATAAGGGGATTGTTAAAACACCCCGTCTCAATTTGCCCTTCTTTTAGACTATATGGCGTTGCAATTAGTCTCTTACATTAAGCCGAAATCGTTTTTTGCAGATTTCCCTTCAGAGAAATAGGGGAATCAGCTATTGAGGTCGTCCTCAGGACGGAATTTTCAAAACATTTCTTCAAATGTCCATCAATCCTATACAGGAGAAGACGAAAATGAGGTCCGTTCAAAACTATATATATATATATATATATATATATATATATATATATATATATATATATATATATTTTTTGTTTAACTGTTACCAAAATCGATTTTTAGTCCTTTTGTGTGAAACAAAAAAATTAAGTTCGTTAACAGTTTGACTGCCCATTCCGCCTCGGGGCGTGAAGCGCGGCGAAGAGGGGATGCCCGTCACGCCAAAGGGCGGCAACGGTTCATACCGCCTTCCACGAGTTAGTATGACTCGCATCTGCCTGAGAGCGTTGTATCGCACGGGCGTCGCGCCAAATTTCAAATTTTGCTAACGCTCTCGGGCATGATGGGTACCTAAGATGGAAATTCCTTCCTAGGTGCCCGTCACGCCCAAAGGAGTAATTTTTATTTCCTCCCTTTTTTAACCCCCACATTAGATTTGCAACAAATATCATTGGTTTTTTTTAAATTCACTTATTTTTGTGGGCAGTCAAACTGTTAATGGCTGAAATCGGACAGGTGGGAGGTGGTGGGGAGTTAAAGTGGTCGAATTTCGAAAATTCGAAATATCTCCGTTATCATGAAGTCAAAAAATTGTATAGAACCGATTTTATTGTAAATGTATAGTTCTATAAATGTTTTTATGTACGTTTTATCACTATCTTGATTATTAATCCGAGATATTAACATTGTTTTAGTTTTCGGCCTTCAGTAACCCCCACTTCTATTCGGGTCATATTAACAATAAGCCGTTATATTTTGAAGCACATTATTTGAAGCTTAAATAGCAAATATTTTCTCATTGAACTTTTACCTTTTGAGGTAAATGTACGTTTCGAGGTGACGTACGTGGGAAATCTGCTTCGTTAACGCAGTCCCTGTGTGATGGACTTTTATTCAATCCGCCCAATAAAGTAGTTGGAGACATACAAGTCTAACTGGCAAATAAATGTGTCCCAGAGGTAATAAGCTTAAAAGTGCTCAAAACGATGGCTCTGGGGTTACAGATTATTTTTAGGTGGACAGTTTTGTTCAAATTTCAACCACTGGACATCATTCACTGTCTGTTTGTCCTTTGAAATTTGTTATTAGGGGATTGGTAAAAAAACCCAATCTATATTTACGCCTCTATTCAACCATAGGGCGTTGTATGTGTCTCTTACATAAAGCCGAAATCGTTTTTAGCAGATTTCCCTTGAGGGAAATCAGCTATTGAGGTCGTACTCATGACGCGAGTTTCGAAAAATTTCTTCAAATGTCCATCGATCCTACCCAGGAGATGACGAAAATGAGGTCCGTTCAAAATTATATATATATATATATAATATATATAATATATATATATATATATTATATATATATATATATATTTGTCTGTTAACGCTCTAGCGGTCGTAATTTTTGTTTGATCGTTACATAACTCGGAATTTAATCGTTTTATGTAAAAAGGAAGATCAAGTTCGTTAATGGCTGAAATCGGACCAGTGGGAGGGGGGGTTTAGAGAGGGGATTTTTGAAAATCAAAATATTTCCGTTATTATGCGTCGGATCGAAAAATTGTATAGAATCAATCTTATTGTAAATTAAATGTACTATAAATATTGCTCTATACATTTATTCTGTATCTTGAATAGTAACCGAGATATTTGCATTTGTATTGTGTGGGTGATCGGCAGGACTCCATGTTCCGGACTTTCCGCCGAGAGCTCTAGTGGCCGTATCCGGAACTATTCCTCCCTCGTGAATAGGTTTAGAGATCCCTTCCTACTACAGATGTTATTGGGCAGATTTCTCTACTGTGAAACTTCATGTGGGAAATCTGCTTAGTTTACGCAGCCCCTGCGTGACGGACTTTTATTCAATTCGCCCAATAAAGAGGATGGAGAGAGACAAGGCTTACTGGCAAATAAGTGAGTTCCAGAGGGAATAATACTATAAAGTAGTGAAAAGGAACAGTAAAATCAGAAAGGCTCCACCAGATGAAGCTTAAATGTTAAAGCTTGAACGATGGCTGTGGAGATACACAGTTTTTAGATGAAGGCAGTTTTGTTCATAAATGGACCACCGGACATTATTGACTGTGTTTTAGCCCTTTGATATATGTTACAAGGGGATTGGTAAAACACCCCCGTGTCAATTTACAGTTATTTTGGACCATAGGGCGTTGTTATAAGTCTCTTACATAAAGCCGAAGTCGTTTTTATTCAATCGGCCCAATAAAGGAAATGGAGAGAGACGAGGCTAATTGGGAAAGCAGTGTGTCCACTAGGGTACAAACATGGTATGGGAGTAATTTTATTGAGTAATGGCGAGGGTTAGTGAGCCAGCCGTAGGCTAAGTCGGCTTGAGATCAAACGGACGGCCCTACCCCCGAATAGATGAGGCCCTAATTAGCTATTAGCCTAGTCCCTCCAGCCATATACCACCCACCACCCTCTCGTCCGTCCACTCTACACACTAAATCACCCACTACTACCAAATCCCTCCTATACAATCATTATTCTCTCTACAAACGATTATACAAACACTTACCAATAAACTAAATAACAGATTTGGGAAGAGTTAAAACAAAAAAAAATTAGAAATTCTAATAATTATTTTATATAGAAAAAAAGTTTGCCACGATGGAGGTAATCTAAGCGGATTTCCCCCGATGGTATGATACACTACTGATCATCTCATTATACACTCAACCGCAAAAAAAAACCGGACACTTCATTTTTGTCGTATTAAAAGCTAATTTTCAGCAATTTTCTTTATGTGGGTATTCTAGTTATTACAGAGAATTTAGAGTCTAAGTCCATTGAACTAATCCCTTCAGGATTAGTAAACAATTAGATAAAACTCAGATTTGATTTATTTGTCGTCAAGTTGATCTATTCTAAACTGTAAGTAGTTTTTCGCATATTTAAACATCTTTAATTATTAACCAAGCATTTTCTTTAATTAATGTTTTATTTTTATTTCGGTCCAGAATAATGGGTCTTTCAAACTTAGATGGAAGGCCGGAGCTTACGTTACATTGCCGAAACGCTTGGGGTAGCGAAGTCTACCATTCACTGTAATAAAAATGAAGAATAATTTTTTTTTTTTAAAATGTGTTAATTTATCTTTTTCTTTTTTTTTTCTTTTGTATTTTTTTGTAAATAATCAATAAAAATTATTCACTTTTGGCAGATTTTGTTTAAATAACCTATAGATAAACCAATTATTTTAATTAAAAAGATTAATATACATATATATTTAGTATTTAACAAAATTATAAGACTAAATCTAAGTGTCCGGTTTTTTTTGCGGTTGAGTATATATTCTCCATTTCTAAATATTGTATAAAGTTCGTCAGGCAGGGGCTGCGCAAATTAAGTAGATTTCCCTTGTGCGTCACGTATTTACATTTATCTCACAAAATAAAATTTCAATGAAAACAAAATTTGATATTTAGGCTTCAAATAAAGTGCTTCATGATATAACAGCTCCTGTTAGTATGGCATCAGTAGGAGTGGCGGTTTACCTAAAAGGTCCGTCAAGCAGGGGCTACGTGAGCTAAGCAGATTTCCCTCATGAATTTTTTTTTATTTGGTTTGTGCCCCACAGCGATGGTGATTGGCATAATTAGAATAATATATTTACTCCTTCATGTACTTACCTTTGTTGTACTGTATTTTTATATTATGAAAAATATTTCTTAAATATCTGAATGTTTCTCATTTCCTTGCTTTGTCTAAATGAATATAATAAAAGTTAACTCTATTAAATCTTTTTAAGTATGCTGTAAACCTATTCTATTTTATACTATATGTTTTTGTAAATGTTGATGTGTTTTAGATATGTTAGTATTTGTAGAATATATTGGCTGTTGTCAGTTAATAGTTCTGTCATATCATAGGATATGTGAAGGTTTTATCGTTGGATGCAGTCTGTCAGTATGTGTTTCATCGT
This sequence comes from Riptortus pedestris, assembly GCA_019009955.1. NCBI lineage: Eukaryota > Metazoa > Arthropoda > Insecta > Hemiptera > Alydidae > Riptortus > Riptortus pedestris. The sequence goes on from JADPXZ010000008.1 coordinate 213,502, forward strand.
TAGGTGCTTGTTGCAGTATTTGCATATAGGGTTATCTGTCCTTGTCATTAAGTGTCTATGTGTCAGGTCGTGAATTTTAACAATAGATAAATCTACATACTGGTAACACACACACCTCCACCGTGAATATTAAATGAATAAATACAAACGGTAATAAGAAATCTTTCAGTCAATTTTAACAAACTCCCGACGGGAAGCGTCTGAAATGTAAAGAAGCTAACTTCACACCGGAAAGAAAAACAATTACTGAAATATATCAGAATATAATATATTAATTTTATTGAAAACTATTTACTAGATCTAGTACTGTAATGTATAATGAACCTCTAATATACGAGATAAATGCAAATATGTTGTGGTGACCCCCACTCTTCTCGGTTTAAGTTCTTGGACTACTAAAATTTGATTGATAGAGATAAAAATTATTCTGATTCATTATAAATTAGAGTACTAGATATAGTATATAGTTTTCAATAATGTAGTAATGTGTGTGTGTGTGTGTGTGTGTGTGTGTGTGTGTGTGTGTGTGTGTGTTGTGTGTGTGTGTTATATTCTGATATATTTCAGTAATTGTTTTTCTTTCCGGTGTGAGGTTGGCAGACCTGTTGTTTACATTTCAGACACTTCCCGCCGGGAGGTTTCTCATTATGGGTTGTATTTATTCAATTAGCATTCACGGTGGAGATGTGTTACCAGTATGTAGATTTATCTATTGTTAAACTTTACCAGGGAAATCTGTTATTTTCACGCTGCCTCTGCGGGACGGACTTTTTTAGTTTTCAATCTTCAGTAAACCCCCAGTCCTACTGAAGTCATATTAACAAATAGCTGTTATATCATGAAGCGCTTTATTTGAAGCCTAAATACCAAATATTGTTTTCATTTAACTTTTATTTTGTGAGATAAATGTAAATACGTGGAAAATCTGTTTAATTTCCCACGTATTTACAGTCAGCCCCTGCGTGACTGACGTCTTATTTAGAAATGGAGAATATACAATGAGATGAACAGTAGTGTATTATACCATCGCGGGAAATCTGCTTAGTTTACGCAGCCCTTGAGTGATAGACTTTCACTTCATCAACTTGCGTACTTTAATGTACATTTGGAGACATTTTTCAAAACTCCGCTCACGAGGAGTAAGGCAATCTGCCGAAAGGGAAACTAACTCGTAAAATAGAGTACAAAGTACTAAATATTTCATAGCTTGTTAGATATAGCATAAAGTAGCTCTAGAAAGAATTGGACAATAACTCACAGTTTAAGAGGTGTATACGATCCATCGGCCCTTCATGTCGGCGCACATTGATAGCTAGAGATAAAAATATAAAACAGTCATGATTTTGGACTGGCAGTCATTTATTGTTATTTCACATGTGAAAAAGGCTTTGTTGCCGAGTTAAAAGTAAAAAAAAAACCATTAGGCGGGAAACATTTTTTTTTAATTTTCTTTCCGTTTTTTGTCGGGTTTAGAGCATTCATTCCGGGAAATCGTGGGTTCTCGCAGTCGAATTTAAACTCCCCCCCGGAGGATTATTCCAAAAGCCGCCGGTATCTCTCGTTTACATTTCCAAAATGCTTTTCTCAGTTTGGAATTCCCGCCCCATCATGTGGAGATTTTTACACCATTTCCTTTTTAGGGGTGTCAACTATTGAAGTTAGGGGTTCAGTGAGGAGGTTGTACTCATGGCACAAATTTCGAAAAATGTCTTCAACCTCCGTCAACCCTACCTGAATCATGTACCATAGTTAAATATATTACATTCCAAATATTAGTTTTAGCAGATTTCCCTTAAGGGATATCAGAGAGATATTAGAGACTTCTTGTCTCTAAAATGCTTATTTGATCTATTTCATAATCGATTTTTGAACTTTTCAGTCAACAATAAATATCATATTTGTTATCGGCTGAAATCGGAACAAGAATAGAGCGGAGTGGGGGGATTTAAACATTCACAGTATCTCCATCATTATGAGTCGGATAGTAAAATGTTATAGCACCAATCTTGCTGAAATATTAATGGACTACACTTGTTTTCTATGGATGCTTTTGTAACTCAAGTATTAGGGAGTAAGTAGTACACTGTTGTTTTCAGTTACAACAGGCGGTAAGATGACTTGGTATCATACCAGCACGTGGGAAATCTTTTAGCAGATTTCCATTAAGGGAAATCAGCTATTGAGGTCCTGCTCATGACGCGATTTTAAACATTTTTCTTCAAATGTCCATCGATCCTACCTAGAAATTGACGAAAATGAGGTTCGTTCAAAATTACATATATATATTTGTCTGTTAACGCTCTAGTGGTTGAAATTTTTGTTAGATCGTCACCAAAGTCAATATTTAATCGTTTAATGCAAAAAGAAAGATCTAGTTCGTTAATGAAATCGGACCAATGGGAGAGGGGGTTAAGAGGGGGATTTTCGAAATATCTCTGTTATTATACGTCGAAACGAAAACTTGTATAGAAACAATCTTATTGAGAATAAAATGTACTATAAATATCGTTATATACATTTACCCTCTATCTTGAATATTAACCGAGATATTTGAATTTTACATATTCGGCTATTGTCAATTCTGTACGTGCGATTCCGCTGAAAGTTAGTTCGGCCGTTTCCGTAACTGTTTGATTCTAGTTAAACTGGGGTAGAGACTGGTGTAAGCTTCTTCTTTAACATACACAATATTTTAGTAATTGTTTGTCTTTCCCGTGAAGAATATGTCTATCTATTCAGCTCTGAGTGGTCGGCAGACCTGTTTGTTTACCATTCAGAGCTTTACATTTAGAGGTTATTAAAATTGACTGAAATATTTCTCATTACCGTTTGTATTTATTCACTTAATATTCACAGTGTTACCAATATGTAGATTTATCTATTGCAAAACTTCACGAGGGAAATCTGCTTAGTTTACGCAGCCCCTGCGTGACGGATTTTTTTTAACTATAGAGACAGTAGGGGCTAATAGTTCAAGGCTACTTTTTTGCTTGTGACTAGCCGCTATAAAATTAATAATAATTCACTCAATTAATCCCCTTAATCATTCATGCAGAACATACCTATATATATCCTGGGTTGCTGGAAATTCGTCGTGAACCTTACAGGGCGAGGTAGGGCAGCTAAAATTTAACACAAACCAAATTCTACGAATAGAATTGAAAATCAATAAACCCATATAGTGGTTTCAGTTTATTATTTTATTTTCTCTTTTAAAAAAATTAACCTCCTCTAATTATTTTCTTTCTGTGGCCAATACATCAAAAGAACTCTTTAATGATTTTCGCGCTTGTTGTTAATAAATGGTGATTATATTAAGAACGCTCTTGAAACTTTTAGTATTAAAAAATAAATAAAAAGTCCGTCACGCAGGGGCTGCATAAATTAAGCAGATTTCCCACGTGAAGGTTTACAATAGAATAAATATATATATATATATATATATATATATATATATATATATATATACAGGTAACACAGCCGTGAATGCTCAGTAAATGTACAATACAAGGTTGAATTGTAAACAAACAGGCAAGCCAACCTCGTAGCTCTGCATAGATAGACCGGAAAGACAAACAATTAATGAAATATATATGAATATAACATATTAATTTTATTGAAAACAATTTACTAAAGCTAGTGGTGTAATTTGTAATGAATCAGAATCAGTTTTATCTCAATCAGTCAAATTTTAGAAATCCAAAAACAAAAGAAGGGGGGGGGGTCAACAGAACGTATTTGCATGTATCTCACAAAGTAAAAGTTCAATGAAAACAATATTTGGTATTTAGGCTTCAATTAATATTTTTTATTAGATAACAGGGCGTTATTTATGTAACACTAGTAGAGGTGGGGGTTTACTGAAGGATGAAAACTGAAAAATGCAAATATCTCGGTTAATACTCAAGATGGAGAATAAATGTATATAACATCATTTATAGTGTATTTAATTTTCAATAAGATTGATTCTATACACTTTTTCGATCCGACTTATAGTAACGGAGATATTTCGAATTTTCGAAATTCTCCCCCTCTAAACCCCCCCCCTCTCCCTGGTCCGATTTCAGCCGTTAACGAACTTTATCTTTCTTTTTACATAAAACGACTAAATATCGAGTTTGGTAACGATTACACAAAAATTGCGACCGCTAGAGTGGTAACAGACAAATATATAGATAGATTGATATATATATATATATATATATATATATATATATATATATATATATATATATATATACACAGTTTTGGACGGACCTCATTTTCGTCATCTCCTAGGTAGGATCGATGGACATTTGAAGAAAAAATTCGAAAATTCCGTCATGAGTACAACCTCAATAGCTCCCTTAAGGGAAATCTGCTAAAAACGTCACGCAGGTGGATCGTAAACTAAGCAGATTTCCCATCTGCTGAAAACGTCATCCAAGATTTCACCAGTAAAGATTGAATTGTATTTATTCACATTAGATTAGATAGTTGGTAGATCCACCTTTCAACGCCTCCCTAAGCTAGCTCTGTAAAACATTGTCTATGGAAGACAGTAGGTTACTTAGGCAATGTTAGAATAGGATCTATTTATTAGACCAGTCCCCATCACTATTCCCTAAAACAGGATCAGTTAAATAAAGGAGCTGTTTGTTAAACTGAATTTCTTCAATATTTGGCTAAACCAAGATCCGCGTGTCCTCTTCTCTAGTATATCATCAATTATTGCAGAGACAAACTATTGAACGATGAAGTCAATAAAAAAGCAGTAACAAATTATAACAGTTTATTCTTCTTATTCTGGATCCAATATTTTTTATATATTCCTCATTTTTATGGCAAGGGTCGCCAATAAAAAACATTTTTTTCGGTGCAAACTTTATTAAAACTGACCTACGTGTTACATGGCTTACTTGCCACCTCTTCAGCGGCTATCCCTTTTCAAAAAAAAAAACATAAAAAATTAATAAGATTAATTTAAGAAATCCCTTAATAACTCTTTGCTAGGTATTGTGTTAATCGGTGCCTACATCTATGATATATTTATTAAATCTATTTATAGATTGCTACTTACATTTCTGAAGTGCTCGTTTCCCTCTTACATTCGTTGCGACTCTCGTCACTGAGCAGGTAGTTGATAATGAGGTTCCCGAAGTAGATTAAGTAAGCTGACTACAAATCCATTATTTACACGTCAATCTTGAACTCGATTATTTCGCGTCATAATTTAAAACTCATTAATTTAAGATAAAATGTTATATACTAAACTTATGGAAATTCTTACCATGAATCTACCATTCACAGTATACAAAGCTATATTTCAGTTAAGTACGTCGAGTAATTCAAAATTAAAATTTCCTATTAGAAATATAATATATTCCATTGACCCTAAAAGTAAATGTTTAATATGTGATTCGTACAATCACGAAAATATTAATCATTTATTTCTATATTGTGCCAAGAGCCAAATGCGTCCCCCTCTAGTCCATTATATTACCATTCACACATCTAAAAATGTAAAAATTGAGAAACATTATAAAGAAATAACAGTAAATAAATTAAAATTCTGTCTCACAGGGGCTGTATTAACAATGCAGATTTCCCACGCGCGTCAAGTATTTGCACTTATCTCAAAACGTAAAAGTTCAATTATTTGGTATTTAGGCTTCAAATAAAGTACTCCATAATCTAACAGCTTATTGTTAATTTGACATGAGTAGGAGTGGAAGTTTACTGAAAACCGAAAACTAAGAAAATGAAAATATCTCGGTTAATAATCAAGATATTGAAAAATCGTACATAACAACATGTATAGAACATTACATTTGCAATAAGATTGAGTCTGCATAATTTCCGATCCGACGCATAACAACAGAGATATTTCGAATTTTCGAAATTCACCCACTCTAACAAATACATAAAACGTTTAAATATCGAGTTTGGCAACGATCAGACAAACATTGCGACCGCTAGAGCGTTAAGAAACAAATATATAAATATTATTACGTTTATTACAAAAACAGTAATAAACTTGGTTTATTAGATTTCTCTTGGATTGCAAATAACTCTAATAAACAAGCTTCAGAGTTTTTATCACTGCACAATTTATTGTACAATGCACTACACACTTGGTAAATTATTCTTAACTATTACAGTATGCACTGATAACTTCACTTCTTATTGCACAGTACAATAACTCATGATCACTGAAGTTCACAGAAACGCGGCACTAAACTGGTTCTTCACAATAACTCTGTACTGAAATGTTCTCTACATAAACACGGTACTACACTGTTCTTCACATAACACACTTTACCGAACTAAAATACACTGTACACTAAACCTGTACTGATAACACTGTTATTCAATTGAATATAACTGAGAACAAATTAAACTCTCGAGCAAGATGGGTGGATTTTAAAGACGGCATAATCAAAAGAAAAGTCCGTCACGCAGGGGCTGCGTAAACTAAGCAGACTTCCCTTGGGCAGTTTAGTAATAGATAAATATACATACTGCTAACACAACAACACCGTGAATAAATACAAACGGAAATAAATGTTTCATCCAATTTCAATAACTTGCCGACAGAAAGCGTTAGGCTAGAAATGTAAACAAACGGGTCGGCCTGCCTCAGACCGGAAAGAAAAACAATTACTGAAATATATCTGAATATAACACATTCATTTTATTGAGAACTATTTACTATATCTACTAGTGTAATTTATAATGAGTCAGAATAATTGTTATCTCAATCAATAAAATTTTAGTAGTCCAAAACTTTAAGATGGGGGGGGGGGTCATCAGGGCTTATATGCATGTATCTCGTATAATAAAGGTCTCTTGAATACAATTTTTGGTATTTAAACTTCCAATAATGTGATTTATTATGTAGCAGAGTATTGTTTACCTAACATGAGTAGAAGTGGCGGTTTGCTGTAAACTAAAAAATGCAAATATCTCGATTAATATTCAAGATAGAGAATAAACGTATATAACAATATTTATAGTAAATTTAATTTGCAATAAGATTGGTTATATACATTTTTTCGATCCGCTGCATAATAACGGAGATATTTCGAATTTTCGAAAATCCCTCCGTCTAAACCCCCCCCCTCCCTCTGGTCCGATTTCAGCCATTAACGAACTTGATCTGTCTCTTTACATAAAACGGTTAAATATCGAGTTTCGTAACGATCAAACAAAAATTGCGACCGCTAGAGCGTTAACAGACGCTCTATATATATATATATATATATATATATATATATATATATATATATATAGATATAGATATATATATAATTTTGAACGGACCTCATTTTCGTCATCTCCTGGGTAGGATCGATGGACATTTGAAGAAATTTTTCGAAAATCGCGTCATGAGTACGACCTCAATAGCTGATTTCCCTTAAGGGAAATCTGCTAAAAGGGCCGATACAAGCGTTATATTTCTTAACGCCAGATCCAGACGGGTATCGGCGAGAACATACTTTGGCACCGGTCCTGGTCCTTCCATCGTCCGGTTCCTTTCATCTGTATCGTACTTCTTAAATACAGATTAACTCTGAATACTTTTTCATATACGTAGTTTTCGCAACAACATATATAAAATTTGGTACAGACCTCATTTTCGTTATCTGCTGGGTAGGATCAATGGATATTTGAAGAATTTTCCCATCACGAGTGCAACCTGAATAGCTAATTTCCCCTAAGGGAAAAAACAGTATTTAAATAGTACATAAAATGTTGAAAAATTAAGATTGCCTAATTTCCATAAAAACTTATCACAAATTCAGCCTGAGTAATAATTTTTAGGTTTCATTATTACACTCCAAATACAACCTAAGGATTTTCTTCGAACTTAATACTGGCAATGTTATTTGTCTTTAGCGCTCAATCAATGAAAAAAGTTAGATATTGACCTTTCAAAAGAGTTCAATTACATACGTTAACCGCATCTAAACCCCTACCAAACTACAAACCATTTAATATGGTATGAATTTGTAATGCCATTTTACGATGAACTTTCTTTACAAGAAAAATATAATTTGAATGTGTTTCAGTTAATTTTAAAAACATGGGCGGAGTATATTTATCCCTTCCATGCTAGATATATTCTGAAATACGGAAGGTCAGGGGGATTAATTCAAATTTATAAATTAGTTGACAGCACCATGAATAAAATAATCTAATAAATAAGTCCAAATTGTCAATGAAATAAGTTAAAATAAAATATGAGCGAAAAAAATCATATTCCTTAGGTGCAAAACTAATTCCAACTTTAAATAAATGTTGCTCATTGAGAAAGAAAAAAAATTAACAATGAATACAGCAGTTATTACTTGAGTACGTGATTGTTCGGAGTCTTATATATAGCATTTCTCTTCTCAATCATCTCCATTTATTATTTCAAAAAATAAATAATCAAACGGCATATAAGGCATTATGAAATTTTGCTACGTTGTGCAGGTTAATTTTCCCCGCAATAATTGTCGTTCTAGTTCTACCGCTAATGAATTATAGCTCTTAATTCCATGCAATAAAACCAATACAATTTACTTGAATAATCAAAACCTATCCCCCCACCCAAATATTTGTCTTAACAAACAAACAAAAAGGTTGATTACAATAAAAAAATCATTGGCATAAATATGTCTTGGTGGGTCTGTTTGTGTGTGTGTGAGAGAGAGAGAGAGAGAAAGAAGATGAGAGAGAGAGAGAGAGAGAGAGAGAGAGAGAGAGAGAGAGAGAGAGAGAGAGAGAGAGAGAGAGAGAGAGAGAGAGAGAGAGAGAGAGAGACAGACAGAAAGACAGAGAGACAGAGAGACAGAGAGACAGAGAGACAGAGTGACAGAGAGACAGAGAGACAGGAGTGGACAGAGACAGAGAGACAGAGAGACAGAGAGACAGAGGGAGTGAGAGAGTCAGAGAGAGTAGACAGAGAGACAGAGAGACAGAGAGACAGAGAGACGAGAGACAGAGAGAGAAAGAGAGAGACAAGAGAGAGAGAGAAGAGAGAGAGAGAGAGAAAGAGAGAGAAGTGAGAGAGAGAGAGTGAGAGAGAGAGAGATAGAGAGAGAGAGAGAGAGAGAGATAGAGAGAGAGAGAGAGAGAGAGAGAGAGAGAGGAGAGAGAGAGAGAGATGAACCCTGTGTACAACCCCCTAAAGTCTTGCCATGAGTAAAATCTCTGTAGATGATTGGAAGTTTGCTAATAAAGTGCATTGAAGAAAAGTTGGGATTTATAAATTCTGACTTACTTCCTCTTGGAGGTTTAACATAATTTGTTATTTTGTATATAGCCTATCAGCTAATTAAAAAAATGTCTGCGCACGTAGTGGCTGCATTAACTCCCAGGCGAAGGTTTACAATAAACAAATCTACACACTTAGTAGCACTACCATGTATCTTAAGTGAATTAATACAAACGGTAATGAGAGATCCTTCATTCAATTTCCAAGTAAGCAGAAAACGGCTGAATTGTATACAAACAGACCAGCCAACCTCGTAGCGCTGAATAGATAGATAGACCGAACAAAAAAACAATTAATGAAATAAATCTGAATATAACATATTAATTATATTGAAAACTATTTACTAAAGCTAGTACTGTAATTTCTAATGAATCAGAATCATGTTTAATCTCAATCACTCAAATTTTAGTGATCCAAGAACAAAAGAAGTGGGGAGGATCAACAGAACGTATTTGCATACTTATATCCAGCACAAGCTTAAGGGCCGGGCAACCCGGGCGACTGCCCGGGGCGACGCAGCCAGTAGTGAAAAATTTCGTTTCCGATTTTATAAAGTTAATATTTTGTATTCTCTTGAGTAAATTTATTTTATAAAAAGGGTTTGAGCAAATCCTTGTTGATGCTAGAGAAGTTGCAGATACTCTTGACATTGAGCTTTAACTTACCCTTTTCAACGAAAAACGTATAGCCTACTATAATGTATGCAAAAAGGTGATGGCCTACATACTTTTTCAGTCATCTTATCTTTTCACTTGAAAATATGATAATATTTTGATTGATAACTACCACTTAAGATGCCTCAAAACTCAGTATTCTAAACCCTATTTTGAACAAATTTCCGGGGGAGGGCCCTCGGACCCTCCTTTTTTAGGGGGGGGGGCGACAAAACGGTTGTTTTCCCGGGTCAGTATTTGGCCTTGAGCCGGCCCTGCTTATATCTCTCAAAGTAAAAGTTCAATGCAAATAATATTTGTTATTGATCCTTTGAATAAAGAGGTTAATGATATAACAGATAATTATTAATATGACATAAGTAGAAGTGGGGGTGCGCTGAAGGCTCTTAACTGAAAAATGCAAATATCTCGGTTAATATTCAAGATAGCGAATAAATTTATATAACAATATTAATAGTAAACTAAATTTTCAATAAGTTTAGTTCTACACAATTTTTTAATCCGACCTACAGTCTAACGGAGATATTTCGAAGTTTTGGAAATCCCCCTCCCACTTGCATGATTTTAGCCATTAACGAACTAGATCTTTCTTATTACATAAAACGTTTAAATATCAAGTTTGGCAACGATCAAACAAATATTGCGAGAGCTACAGCGTTAACAGATGTATATATATATATATATATATATATATATATATATATATATATATATATATATAATTTTCTGGGTCATCTTCTGGGTAGGATCTATGGACATTTTTCGAAAATCGCGTCATTTATACGACCTCAATAACTGATTTCCCTTTAGGGAAATATGCTAACATTTACACTGGCATTAACTATATTGCTCTAGGCAAGGATTCGCTTCATAAGTAGTTACTGCTCACATAGTAACAAGAGACAAATATGACAATTTTATTGCCTCCGTTAAAATTGTAACTCTTGAAATGAATTTGAGTTTTTTGCTGTGTAAATAATTGTGAAAGTGCATCGATCAATTGAGTAGTGTTAATTAAGAGACAGATGGAGGGTGGCTGGTTAGGGTTGGAATAAGAGGATCATGTGGAGTCAGCAAAACTGCGGATGAGACGAGTTGGTCTTGAGTGGAGTACGTGACTTTGGCTACCTTATATATATCTACCCCCAGTCCCTCGCCCATCAGCTTTATACCTACCCTCGTAATTTGTGCTTTCAGATATTCTTCAATCGTCGGGTAACGAATCAATTCCCCCAAAACCGTCTATGAAAATGTTGGTTAGCATTGTTAGTATTAATGCACACTATTTTAGTGTATATACATATACATATATTTATTTATTTATTTATATATATAAAATTGTAACCTCTGTCTGTACATTGATTTTGTTTGCGAAATTTCACGATAACTTTTCGTTTCACATGTCATAGACACCATATTTGCATTTTGTTTCTTTCGTGTATGTTTGTTTGTTTGTTTGTTACCTTTTCACGCATAAACGGCTGAACCGAATTTTATGAAACTTGGTATGTATATTACTACTAACCCAACTTAGACTTTAGGTTATATTAATTTTCTCTGAGAAGAACAGGAGTGGGGGTTATAAGGGAAGCCTGAAATTAAAAATAGCGATATATCTTCTTCTATTGGTTTTTCGGCAAATATGCACATAACAAAAGTTGTTTATTTTGTTATTTAGCGTAACGTTTGTTATATACACTTTTGTCGTATACCTAAGTATAAATGACTTATACGTTAAAACTTTAGCTGGCACTAACGGCTGAACCGAACTGAACAAAACTCGGTATGCCAATTAGCAATAAATCTTCCATGATTATAAGCTATATTAAAATTTTTAGGTTCGAACGGGAGGGGGGTTATAAGGGAGGCCTGAAATAAAAATTCACCATATTTACATGTATAAGAGACGGGAAATATAAAAATATCGAAGACTGTGAAGCCTTATCGAACAAATAATTCTATTATTAGTAAATCCACGGCAAAGACGGGTATCAATCCTAAACACTGGGACGGGTAAATGTCAAAATATTGTGCAATGTAAAGCCTGCTAAAAAATACCATCACCATTCAGCCTCAAATGAATTCCCGGGCGAAGCCGGCTATCTCAGCTAGTATATATATATATATATATATATATATATATATATATATATATATATATATATATATATATCCGTTTGTGTGAACGAAACTCATTTATCTTATCTAGATAGGATAAAACCTTGCCTCAAGTAAACAACACCAATAGTTGAATCCCCTTGAGGAACATTTGCTAAAATATAGGTGTTTTGGACTTACGAAATTAGCATTCTGCATTAAACGGAGGACTATTAGCTCTGGTATGTTTCACTACAAAACGAAGAGAAATAAATACTCCCATGAACCCAATTCATAAAGCATTCATTACGATAGAGCCCGGTTTTCCTAAATGGCGGAAAAAGGTATTTGGGAAATATAAGCGAGAGATACCGATACCGCTTGGAATAATCCTCCCTGGGGGAGGCATAAATTCGAACTGGGAGAACCGACCATTTTCCTGAATCAATAGCCCAAAACCTGCAGACTCACGATTCCCACGGATGCATTATCGCCAAATTTCTCCTAAATATCTCCCCAATTGAGCTCACCTGGCCTGATCCCTACATTACAAATTCCTCTGCTGAAAGCTCCATTATAAACCAACCGCGTCAATAAAACACTCCGTTGTAAACAAGTTTCACATTTCGCCAACAATAGACTTTATATGTATGTATATCTGATATGAATGCCAGATAGATGCAGCTTATATATGTTTGTAACAACAGATGTACATCGTTCCTACACTTTTTGTTCAAACTGAGTTATCTAAGTTCAAGCGGTCGCTAATTTTTTATTGATCGCTACGAAACTACAATACAGGAAGAATAAAGAGAAAAGAAGGATATTAAGATTTTAATACCTGTTACTTCAAACTAGGTTTTTTTTAAAAAATAAAAAAAAAAACGTTTTTACACATAAATTTGAAGCAAAAATAATGAGATTGCGTTCTTATTCTGTAGCGAGAATTTGTTTATACCATAACAATAAGAAAGAAAAGCTGAACCGTAGAATGGGCGTTTTGAAAATAAATTTACTGCTTCCCAGCCTTGTTAAAGACTCGTCGAAATACGATTGTACAGATAGAAAGCATATTGGCCGAAGTTTACTTTGAAATCTAAAAGTTAATTCAGAGGATGGTTTTTGATGTTTCAAAATTAAGTGATTTTTTAATTAATTGTATTTTTTTTAATTTTCATAATCTATTAAAACTATTTGTAAAACCGAAATTGCAAATAAATATAAACGATAATTAAAGAGAATTTATTTCCTTTAAAATAGCATAACCAGAAAACATTTACTAGCAATAATTTAGCAGCTGCAGCTTATTTAATAAAACTTACTGTCGTCATAGCTGTCGGTGGAGACCGTCGTCACTGGCTGATGGTCAAGTACAGCTGGCAAGTGCTTTCGATGCGATGGAACCATCTTCAAGCCCGTGAAAAGTTTTACTGAGTTAGATGTCTGTTAGTCAATAGGTTTTATGCGTCTGGTCACCGTATTAGGTTGTTTACGTTTTACTCCAAGTCTGTTTACTTACCTCTAGATCTGTCAAACGAACGGTTATAGCGAGTCTAGGTAGGTCTCTTTTCGTGTGGTGGGTCTAGTGTTTTTGTTTGTGTATTGGTGTGGTATAGTTTGCTAATGCGTAGATACAGGTATAGCGCGATATGTGTACAATTGTTGATATACATCAAGGATGATCTCACATAATTAAATAGAACTGGATGGATAAAATTGTAACCTCTGTCTGTACATTGATTTTTTTCGCGAAATTTCACGATAACTTTTCGTTTCACATGTCATAGACACCATAACTGCATTTTGTTTCTTTGGTGTGTGTTTGTTTGTTTGTTACCTTTTCACGCATAAACGGCTGAACCGTATTTTATGAAACGTGGTATGTATATTACTACTAGCCCAACTTAGACTTTAGGCTATATTAATATTCTCTAAGACGAACAGGAGTGGGGGTTATAAGAGAGGCCTGAAATTAAAAATAGCGATATTTCGTTTCCTATTGCTTTTTCAGCAAATATGCACATAACAAAAGTTGTTTATTTTGTTATTTAGAGTAACTTTTGTTATATACACTTTTTTCGTATACTGAATTATAAACGAGATATACTCTAAAACCTATAGCGGAAGTGAACAATTTTATTTGGGACAAAAGACCCAACCGAAATAAATAAAACTCGGTATGTGTATTAGCACTAACGTTTTCATTATAATAAGCCATACCAACATTTCTAGGGACGGGCAGGAGTGGGGGTTGTAAGGGAGGCCTGAATTTAAAATAGCGGTATTTCGTTTTCTATTCGTTTATCGGCAAATATGAACATAACAAAAGTTGTTTATTTTGTTATTTAGAGTAACTTTTGTAATATTTATTTTTGTCTTTTAACAAACTATAAACGAGATATACACTATAACTAAAGCGGGAGTCAATTATTTTATTGGGAGCTAACGATTGAACCGAACTTAACAAAACTCGGTATGTCAATTAGCATTAATTCTTCCATGATTATAAGCTGTATTAAAATTTTTAGGTTCGAACGGGAGTGGGAGTTATAAGGAGGCCTGAAATAAAAATTCACGACATTTCGGCGTCTATTTGTTATTCGAGAAACGTGCACATAACAAAAATGGTTCACTTTGTTATTTAGAGTAACTTTTGTTTTATACATTTCTCCAGGAACAATGTGTGGAGCAAGTAATTTGCGTAGAAATATTGATATGCTAAACAATTCATTCCTATTTGAACTATCAGGTACCTCAGCTGGAAAAATTAATTCAAATCTATGTTAATATTTTGTCCTTAATAACTGAAATCTATGCATAATGCACAGGAGACGGGAAATATGACAACTTCGAGGACAGTGAAGACTTACATAAAAAATTAATTTTATTATTAACAAATGCCAACAACGGGTATTAACCCTAAACACTGGGACGGGTAAATGTCAAAATATTGTTCAAAGTAAAGCCTAGCCAAAAAAATACCATCACCATTCAGCCTCAAATGAATTCCCGGGCGAAGCCGGGTATTTGAGCTAGTATATATATATATAATTTTGAACAGACCTAATTTTTCTCATCTCCGGGGTAGGACGGATGGACATTTGAAGAAATATTTCGAAAATCGTGGTAGGGAGTACGACCTCTATAACCGACTTCCCTAGAGAGATATGTATCTGCTAAAATGTAGAAGAATTGACTATAAAACCTCTCTTACTGTCCATGCACTTAAACGCAGACACTTTAACAGACAAAATGCTGTAGATTTATTTAAACTACATATTATATTAAATATAGGTTTGCATTGTATTTGCAGAACAGACGGGGCTTTGTGTCGCGAGGAGTGAACAATGGAGCGTACTATCTTCTGCCTTTGTGCTAAAGACAACATAGTCAAATGTTGAAGCCGTGATATCTATTTATTCCCTTTCAACTATCTCTTTATCTCTAATTCAAATGTATGAATGTGACTACAATAACGTTTATGAAATCATAATTATTATTACTCGAAATTAGAAAATACTCCGTATATTAAATTAATTATAAACTGCGTTATAAAGAGGAAATTCGTTATTTATAATAATCAAAGACAAACCAGATAAGTCAAATACTGAATTCTGAAATAATTAAAATAAGGACCATTATTTAAATTAATGTAATACTAAGGGATGCAAATTACTAGATAAAATAAATGATTGCGTCAATATATGGACGAATGTCTGTGTTATCAGAGGGCAATATAAATTAGTTTTTAAATTGATAAATTAATTTCATACAAATATAGATTTCACAATGGAGATAGAATCTAGCAATAAATTAAAATAATCTTGATTAAAGCAATTTAATCCATTATTAACCCTTAATTGGCCAGGAACTCAAAAAATGACTTGAAATGAATTTTTTTCTTAAAAACACATTATTTGCGTTCCTAATAAATAGAATATATAAGGTTTTACTTATTTTTTTTTTCTGAACAAAAATATTACATGGTGTCTTTAAGTACACCTTGCTTCCAATACTTCATTCATTTCAATTTGAAAATTTCCTTTATCCATTTTGGGGTATCCGTGTGCATTTTCTCCTTCATTGTTGCTTTCTTCTTCATCAGAGGTGATACGAAATTTTGGTATCAAAGAGAAAAATCGTTTCATTCGTTCCTCGACTTTTATACGTATCTGTTAATTAAAATGGTAAAAGTAAGAAATAATATAAAATCATGCCCCTTGGGCAAATTTGTTGGTATTTGGCCAGGGTGAACTTAAGTACACCATCATTAAAATCCATGCTAAAACTCTATTTCTCTCCTGAATGGAAAATGAAACACATAGGAACTTAAATACAATCCTTTACAACTAATTCACCCATTTTGGTTCATATTTAAATCGAATAGTGTATATTTTAATGAATTAGAAACTTCGCTGGCAACTAGTGTGAAGTAGGGTGGTAAACAATGATGATTTTCTTCAGAATATTGCAAGTAATTAGCTCCAATAACAATAAATGGACTTGTGTCGCATATGTCCATGCTTGGGAGGTTACAGGGGTGTGGACTGTGGCCCAAAAGGGGTAAGAATAGAAGCAGGTGCTCTCTGGGAGTGTTAATTATGAACGGTGTCTTTAAAGACACCTTGGTCAGTTAAGGGTTAAGACCGTTTTACTTTTTCAATATATTGAAAACGGAGGACAGTCACCGATACAGCCATTGACACCGCCTCATTCAAGCATAGAAAGAACTAAAGCAGCTCTCTATGTCTATTTTATGAAGAATAAGGAGGAATCGGACTAGGAATAGGAAGAGTTTAGGGGAGGGTGGTCAAAATTTCAAGTTTTTTTATTATTTTGGAGTGGGATCGAAAAATTGTATAGGCCCAGTCTTGTTAAAATATTGTTCCTCCTGTTCTGTGCATCTTTTCGTAACTCAAATTTTAAATGAGTAATTTCGGAATATTTAGTGAGATGAGATCAGTAGTGTGTTATACCAGCTCCTGGGAAATCTGCTTAGTTTACGCAGTTTTTGTGTGACTGACTTTTTTATATCCGCACTGCGCTTAGTTTATATTTTACGTAATAGTGCATATTAGAAATATATATATATAAAAATTTTAGACTTTCTCATTAATTAAAAATCTTTTGTCCAGCATACATTTCAATTTTGTTTGTCGCGAGAAAATAGAGAATATAAGACATTCGATGACCAGTGTGTCATTTCAGCTCGTGAAAAATCTGCTTAGTTTATGCAACCTGATGCGATCTGGCATCGGCAATAGGAAGCTGTAAAAGATAATAATTCCCACAACCAAATCAGTAACAAGAATTTAGGAAGGGTTCACCAACAATCCACTTTACTCAAAATTTAAATATATATAAATTTATTTATAAAAAAAACTCACCAATTATAAATATAAATCAAATTGAGAGAAGGCACCTTTTATCGATATAAAGGGGGACACTTATATCTACTTAAACTAGATTACAATATAAAAACTTAGCTGTTTGATAGAAGTTCTCTATCAGACTGCCGTGGGAGATAGTGCAGGCTGACAGGGGACGAGCTGAACCAAGCTGAAGGATTAGCAAGGTGTCCTGGACTTGGGTCTCCCGTAAGAGTATCTGAGATATGACTGACCTTAATCCTTTTCGACGTCACCCTTTTATAGGCTGAGCCGATGTCGCACTTTGCTCCCGCCGATCAAAATATGCTCAAAAAGTCTATTTATTATCAAAATTCATCCGGAATATTAATTAGTGTATCGACCGACTTTAAAAGCTGTGATTGTTATTATGAAAATCCATTGGCGTAATCTACTTATATACGAGAGCACATGGTGACTTAACTCCAAATTGGATAAAACTCTTATTTACAGGTAAAAACAAGACATTTAAGTATTCATAAGTAATAATCCTAATGCTTTGCGCTGGCATTGCCCTCCATATTGTCATATTTCCCGTCTCCTGTGCATTATGCAAAGATTTGAATTATTAAGGACAAAATATTAACATAGATTTGAGTTAATTTTTCCAGGTGAGTTCAGTTACCTGGTAGTTCATATTGGAAAGAATTGTCGAGCGTAACAATATTTCTACGCAAATTACTTGCTCCACACTTTGTTCCTGGAGAAATATGGAAAACAAAAGTTAATCTAAATAACAAAGTAAACAACTTTTGTTATGTGCATGTTTGTCGAAAAACAAATAGACAATGAAATATCGCGAATTTTTATTTCAGGCCTCCCTTATAACCCCCACTACCGTTCGAACCTAAAATTTTAATATAGCTTATAACCATGGAAGAATTAATGCTAATTGACATACTGAGTTTTGTTCAGTTCGGTTCAATCGTTAGTGCCAAATAAAATTGTTTGCTCCCGCTAAAATTTTCGTGTATATCTCGTTTATACTTTGTTATAAAACAAAAGTGAATATAACAAAAATTACTTCAAATAAAAAAATAAACTACTTCTGTCATGAGCATATTTGCAGAAAAACCAATAGAAAATGAAATACCGATATTTTTAAATTCAGGCCTTCCTTAGAACCCCCACTCCTGCCCGTCCCTAGAAATGTTGGTATGGATTATTATAATGAAGGCGTTAGTGCTAATACACATACCGAGTTTTAAATAGTTCGGTTGAGTCTTTTGTGCCAAATAAAATTGTTCACTTCCGCTATAGGTTTTAGCGTATATCTCGTTTATAATTCGGTATACGAAAAAAGTGTATATAACAAAAGTTACTCTAAATAACAAAATAAAGAACTTTTGTTATGTTTATATTTGCGGACAAACCAATGGGAAACGAAATATCGCTATTTTAAATTCAGAGAGGGGTCTCAGAGAATATTAATATAGCCTAAAGTCTATGTTGGGTTAGTAGTAATATACATACCAAGTTTCATAAAATTCGGTTCAGCCGTATATGCGTGAAGAGGTAACAAACAAACAAACAAACATACACACAAGAAACAAATTGCAGTTGTGGTGTCTATGGCATGTGAAACGAAAAGTTATCGCGAAATTTCGAGAAATAAAATCAATGTACAGACAGAGGTTACAATTTTATATATATATATGGTCATTTGTGATGAGTTTTGCAACCTCTGAAACATTACAAGCCCCTGCGTGACGGACTTTATTAATGGCATCGTAGATAAGATGCGAAGGGTGATTAGACGGGATAGGGATGCGATGGTTACGGCTCAGGTGATGGCTATTTTACCTATACCGTAAAAAGAAACATAAAAGAAAAGAAAATTGAAAAGCTCTCTCTCCAACTATAGCGTGATGTAGTGGGGTTTAGCCGAGACAGGAAATGTACTTCTCTTGTATCAGTGCAGTGTTTCAACACAGGATATTAAAACTCCCTTAGCCAAGGCGTAAATATCCCATTTTACTCTAACGTTGCCAACAGAAATAAAAATGTACCCCTCTTTGACGAAAGAATGTCACCAGTATTAATTTGACTCTAATTTAAGTACAATTTCCAGCAGCAGGGCTGAATAAAATAAGCAGATTTCCCAAGTTTGCCGCGTATTTACATTTATCTAAAAACGAAAAGTTCAATGAGAATAATATTTCGTATTTATGCTTGAAATAACGCGCTTTATAATACAACAGCTTATTGTTAATTCGACTCAAGTATGGAGGTTTACCGAAGTTCGAAAATTATAAAATGCAAATATCTCGGTTAATAATCAAGATAATGAAAAAACGTACGTAACAACATTTATAGAAAATTACATTTGCAATAAGATTGGTTCTATACAATGTTTCGTCCCGACGTATAGTGACGGAGATATTTCGAATTTTCAAAATTCTCCCCTTTAAACCTCCCTCCCTCTGGTCCGATTTCAGCCATTAACGAACTTGATCATTCTTTTTACATAAAACGACTAAATATGGAGTTTGGTAACAATCAAACAATAATTGCGACCACTAGAGCGATAAAAGACTATATATATATATATACTGCTCAAAAATGAATAGGGATATTGGTTATTTTTTCTTATCCTATTAATTTTAATTAAACCGATCTTAATTAAATTTATTTTTTATGGGGGAAAAAAGAAAATAATTTCTAATAAATATTAATGATATTTATAATAAAAAAAAAAATAAATATACTAGGCCCCATAAATACCACAAAACAACCAATATCCCTATTCATTTTTGAGCAGTTTATATATATATATATATATAAACTTTTGAATGGGCCTCATTTAAGTCATCTCCTAGGTAGGATCGATGGACATTTGGAAATCTGCTAATACACCAAGTTACAGGTTTAAGAGGTGGCGGGCTTAAAGCCCGTTTGGCTGGCCTTGGACCTTCAAGCGCTGTTGAGACATTTTTTTTCTTTTTAATAGAAGATTTTGTATTCGTGCCAACCTATGCGATCTCCACAGTTTGTTTGAAATCCTCTGTCTCTCGTAGAAACAAACTAGCGGACTGCATTAACCAATTTAATTACACTTAAGGAAACTCGTGAATAGCAATGGGCCTCTAAAATTTTAAATTATGTGAACGAAACTCCATTAGTTAAATTTTATGAAAAAGAAGTTGAATATATGTAGTTGGCCAACTTTTAGGATTGTGGGGAGTTCAGAAAACGAAATTGTAATTTTCGTTCCTGTAAAAGGGATTAAAATAAATTTTGAGCATTATATAGAGGATCTTTTTTTCTCTTTTTTTGTCCTATTTAAATTTTTGTGTCAGCTGGATAGAGATGGAAAAATTTGTGTTACCGTACTAACCCATCCCAAGAACAAATCGTGGTGTTCAACTAATTCAGATTTAAAAATTTCAAAAATAAAACTTTATATTCCGGTTATTATAGTTCACAAGTATGTATATACAAGTATGTTGATGTAAATGAATGACGTTTTTTTTTAGTTCATCTATTGGTCGTGGAGAAATTTGTCGAAAGATCGAGTTTGTAATGGGACGGTTGGAGGGGGAGGATTTCGAAAATTCGAAATATCTCCGTTATTATACGTCGGATCGAAAAATTGTACAGAACCATTCTTATTGCAAATTAAATGTTGTTAAATAATTGTTTCCACTATCTAGATTATTTGCATTTTTTTAGTTTTCAGTCTCCAGTAAACCCCCACTCCTACTCATTTCATATTACCAATAAGCTGTTAATTCGTGAAGCACTATTGAAGTTTAAATACCAAATATTGTTCTCATTTGCATTTTGAGATGAATGCAAATACCGGATGCAGGACGTAGGAAATCTGTTTAGTTCATGCAGTCCTGGCATGACGGACTTTATTTAAATACTTTTCGTGTTGGTATTAAGGTTGTTACGATATCGGGTAAAACAAATCATATTAATTTTTCATAAACATACGAATTCACCCATAGGTCAGTCAAATTAAATGATTTTTGCAGTCAACGATTATTATCAAGCTTCATGAAAAAAAAAAAAAAAAAAAAAAAAAGTGTAACAATTCATGCTCGGAATCCTTCTATGCAATGGGGAAAGTCTATTTTCATGTCAATTACACATCCATAGATTCAAATTAGATTTTTATATTTCCTTCACTGCTATAGCAATGTCCCAACGTAACGCGGTGGTTTTGATTTCCCTTCACCAGTGTTTCATCGAGGGTCCACTACAGCACTTGTGTGTTGGACTGATACTTGAAGATGTTGGTTTTCTAGCACACGTGTCCTCTTAGAATGGCTGTTGGTGCAACAGGTCTCAAGTGCTTACACTGACTGTAAATAAGGGACTTTTTGAGAACGTCCCCAAAATGTATAAAAACAGCAGACATAAACATATACAGATGTAGAGGGTAGAGCCATCTGGCTTTCTCGAGGACCTAGGAGTTTGGTAGAGGGGGAGGGGGGGGGGCAAACAGGTCAGCGGGCCCTCTTGTGGTTGTATTCCCCTTAAGAGAAATATATTTCATCAATTATATTTAAATATATATCTGTTACCGCTCAACCGAACTAAACAAAACTCGGTATGTGTATTAGCACTAACGCCTTCATGATAAAAAGCTGTCCAACATTTCTAGGGATGGGCAGGAGTGGGGGTCGTAAGGGAGACCTAAAATTAAAAATACTGATATTTCGTTTCCTATCGGTTTTTCGGCAAATATGTACAGGATAAATGTTGTTTATGTTGTTATTTGGAGTAACTTTTGTTATATTCACTTTTGCCGTATAACAAAGTATAAACGAGATATACACTAAAAAATTAAAGTGGGAGCCAACAATTTTTTTGGGCACTAAAGATTGAACCGAACTTAACAAAACTCGGTATGTGAATTAGCATTTATTCTTCCATGATTATTATTTTAGGTTCGAACGGGAGTGGGAGTTATAAGGAGGGAAATCAGCTATTGAGGTCGTACCTATGACGCGATTTTCGAAAAATGTCTTCAAATGTCCATCGATGACTGGAGATGACGAAAATGAGGTCCGTTCAAAATTATATATATATATATATATATATATATATATATACATACATACATAAACAACACTCTGTTATGTAATAAACCACATTATATATTGTTTTCCAGAGACCTTTATTATACAAGGTAAATGCAAATATTTTCTGGTGCCCCCCTCCGTCTTAAATTCTTGAACTACTAAAATTTGATTGACTGAGATAAAAATTATTCTGATCCACTATAAATTACAGTACTAGATATATTAAATAGTTTTCAATAAAATTAATATGTTATATTCTAATATATTTCAGTAATTGTTTTTTTCTTTCCGGTGACACGTTGGCACACCGGTTTGCTTTCGTTTAGACGCTTCCCGTATTGAGGTTTCTTATTATCGTTTGTATTTATTCACTTGATATTGACTGTGTTATTATTATACAGATCAATTGTTAAACTTCACGAGGAAAATCTGCTTAGTTTACGCAGCCCCTGCGTGACGGACTCTTTTAATATATGAACAAGCAATTTTATTAAAAGAAGACATGCTTTATAAGTGATAATAAACTTGTCCTTCCTAAAAGATACAATGTACCTGATCATAAATTATTTTTGACTGATTTCATGACGAATATTTTGTAATTTGATTGAATAATTGAACATTTTTGATGGTATTTGACTTGTGTATAAAAACATCCTGCAATTATTTTTATTTTTAAATAGATCAAACACATTCGGGCGTTAAAGAGATTCTCATATGAAAGTGATACTACACTTTTCTCGAAATATTTGTTTGTGGTTGGGGTTTGAAGCATATTCTTGTATCTCGTTTTAGAAGATTTCCCTTAAGGGAGGTCGTACTCATGACGCGATTTTCGAAATTTTTCTTCAAATGTCCATCGATCCTACGCAGGAGATGCCGAAAATGAGGTCCGTTCAAAACTGTATATACATATATATTTATCTATCTATCTATCTATATATATATATATATATATATATATATATATATATATATATATATATATATATTTGTGTGTTACCGCTCCAGCGATCGCAATTTTTGTTTAATCGTCACCAAACTCGGTATTTAACCGTTTTATGTAAAAAGAAAGATCAAGTTCGTTAACGATTGAAATCGGACCAGCGGGAGGGGGGAGGGGTTTAGAGGGGGAATTTCGAAATATCTCCGTTACTATACGAAAAAGTATATAGAACCAATCTTATTGCTTATTAAATTTACTATAAATATTGTTATATACATTTATTCTCTATCTTGGATATTAACTGAGATATTTGCATTTTCATTAAAGCTAGTTCGGCCGTTTCCGTAACTGTTCAGCACTCGTATGGAGATTTCTCTATTGTATAACTTTACGTGGGAAATCTGCTTAGTTTACGCAGCCCCTGCGTGACGGACTTTTATGATTAAATGTTATGCTAATTATGTAAAACAAGTTCATGTTTTATTTCACAAACAATATCGATTGCTGCATGAATATTGGGCATAAGCGTACAGTAGGTAACCTTAGCTGTAAATACGGGACAACCACTAACAAGTAAGGTTATTATATAAAATAAAGGCAATCCATTTGCATTATGATTTCACTGCAGAGTGTTAATAATTGGAGAAGTAAACTTGTAATGAATCCTTCCACTCGGTGGAGTGTGGTAGAATTAAGAGGATGGAGCTAAAGGAAAAGTAAGGGCCCTAGAATATAAGTTTTGATGAGGCTGGAGCGTGAGGGGGAGGGCTGTTAGCTGTTGGAAAGTAAATCAGGTGTGACTAACTAATGATATTACTGGTTAAACGAAGTTCATTACTCCTCCCCTCGGACCCATTTAACCATAAATATTAAACCGCCAATCTTTCTTCGTCCCGGCGATGCAAACAAATTATTCAATATTATAGAACACTTGCTGCACGCTATATTTCAGAGCGGCGGTTTCAAATGGGGCACGGGCAACAGGAAGAGCGCGGAAGAAATATGTGAAAATAGACGAGACGAAATTGTACTGACTTAGGATAGGGCACTCATATTTAACGCACTCACAGCTCATTACAAGAACAGAAAGTCCGTCACGCAGGGGCTGCGTAAAAACTAAGCTGATTTCCCACGTGAAGTTATACAATATAGAAATCTCCATACGAGAGCCGAATAGTTACGACAAAGGGCCGAACTAGCTTTTGGCGGGAAACAGTCGTCCGTTATCGGCCCAAATTTAATAAAAATGCAAATATCTCGGTTAATATTCAAGATAGAGAATAAATGTATCGAACAATACTTGTAGTAAATTTAATTTACAATAAGATTAGTTCTATAACATGTTTTGATCCGACGTATGGTAACGGAGATATTTCGAATTTTCGAAAGTCCCCCTCTAAACCCCCCCCTCCCGCTGGTCCGATTTCAGCCATTATCGAACTTGCAATCTTGAACTCTTTTTGTATAAAACGTTTAAATATCGAGTTTGGTAACGATCAAACAAAAATTGCGACCGCTAAAGCGTCAACAGACATATATATATATATATAAATATATATATATATATATATATATATATATATATATATATTATATTATATTATTTTGAGTGGACCTCATTTTCGTCATCTACTAGGTAGGATCGATGAACATTTGAGGAAAATTATCGAAAATTGCGTCTTGAGTACGACCTCAATAGCTGATTTGACTTAAGGGAAATCTGCTAAAAAAACCTCTCTGCAGAAGATGCCATGAATCATTAACCATTAAACACATACACAGACTAACTGGAGGAACATTCAATGCATAGAGACTCCAGATAACTTGTACGTACTACTTACAGACAGCAACCCACATATCGACAATATACTAAATCACCTTAAAAAATCGAATTTGCTTTACAAAATTTAACTTGTCTCTTTATTGATTTTGACTTAGTGAGAAATTTAAATTGAATAATTTTAATTAATATAAATGTATATAGGAATAACATAATTATTTTATTAAAAACCATCTTAAATTGTTGTCTTTATTACTAGTCTAATGTTTATTTGTTGCCTTTATTACTTGTATTTAATGTTTATTTATTATGTTTAATGTTTTTATTTGTTACCTCCGTTTTTGTTCTTGTTCTATAATTTTTTTTATTTTACATTGTTAAACTTTGAGCCAAATAGTATAGTTGTGGGTGTTCCTGTATAAATAAATAAATAAAATATGTTGGCATGTTGTCTTGAATACACCCGTGAACGGGGAATGAGACCAACAGTTAAAAAGACCTTCAAGGGCTGCGTAAACAAAGCAGATTTCCTACGCACAGAAAGACACACTGGTGCTCTCATCTCTCCATGTATTCTTTATTTCTGAAAGAAGTCGGAGATTGCTGAAGGCTCACTGCAAGAAATTATGAAAACCTCGCTTAATATTTGACTTATGGGTCCCAAATTGGCCGTCCAAATTAATACTTGGTCTTAATACTATGGAGTATATATAGTTGGCATAAAATACCGACCATGGCAAATATAAAGTTATTTAATGATGTAGCCATTAGTGTTCACATACAACTTCTAGCGATCACTCAAGCTAGTATAAAATGGTGCTAGCCTGTATAGCTCCAGTCATAATTCGTCATAATCCCAACTGCAGAGTTCAACGTGTATAATAATAAATAAAACATTTGTGAACATTTGTAAGATGTTGCAAAACTTCAACACCGGTTAAATATGTCTTTATTGCAATCTTTGGGTCTTTTTTACATTAGCCCCGCATTTCAAATTAGGTTATAATCAAGGTCGGCTTAAGGGCCGGGCAACCCGGGCGACTGCCCGGGGCGACGCAGCCAGGGGGGCGACCAAATGCCAAGTTGTGGAAAAATTTCGTTTGTTATTGTAAAATATACAATATGTAACAAAACTTACATTCTTTTTCAGTCATTTTATCTTTTCAATTGAAAATAAAAGGTGATAATATATTGATTTAACACAACTTAAGATGCCATCAAAAAATATAGCAGTATTCTATTCTAATACCCTTAACAAAAATCAACATAGAAATACCAAGTGATAAAACTCTACTATAAAACTATTTCAAACATTGATAAATATAATTACTGCAGTATAAACATTATAAAAGATTTTAACAAACAAAACATAATATTGCATAAATAAAACACAATACATCATTTGGTTTCTTACCCTTCTTTCTAAACCAACTCACAATGTAGGAGTTACCATGCCTTATTTCTAAGTGCGATAGTCACGTTTATGTATGGAGTTTTCCAGTATCTTTGTTCTTTTTACGTGGTTAAAAGAAAAACACCCTTTTTTTTAGTTTAACATCAATGTGGAACGTTTTATAAATTGTTTCATTTATTTTTACAGCTTGTGGAAGGTATAAAATAACAGATTCTGGAAATATCTCAGAAGTAAAAATCATGTGTTTATACCCTAATTCTATATGCGGTGCTAATGTAAAAAAAAGAACACCATGTATATATATATATATATATATATATATATATATATATATATATATATATATATCGGAAATTTGAAGAAAAGTGAAAAACTACTGAGTGCATGAGTACAACCTCAGTAGCTGATTTCCCTTAAGAGAAATGTGCTAATAATCGTTTCCGGTCGAAATATAAGCATTGAAAGATGAGTTCTAAATATCCCTTTTATGAAGTAAAATAGTTGGCATATATTAAAGCGTTATCTCCATTGCCAGTAATCCCTGTCGTACCAGTGGCTAGAACATATTAATACGGTACGAAGAACATTCCTAGCTTCCTATTCGAGATGCAGCATTGACATGGGTTCTGAATCCTACCAACAGCCATATTGCACTGCTCTTCAAAGCCAGGGGAAGGCCTTCCTAATGGTAACTAAAGCTTATAGAACTACTTCAAAGGACGCCCTTCAAGTAATCGCTCCTCAGAATCACATTGATTTCGATTCGCCCTCACTCCCCAGTATAATATATATATGAAATGAAAGTCATTTATTCGTGCTAAATGTATACCACATTTAACATTTTAGCAAATTTCCCTTGAGGGGCCGCTACCCTGAAGAAGAATACCAATGGTGTCCAACTTCAAAAAAATACACTCACCTTTTTGACTGATTATGTATTTTTTTAGTCGAAACCAAAATATCCTTTACTATAAGTTAAAACCAGCAGCTAACCAACGTCCGAAAGATTATTATTATTATTTATTAAGGTCCACTTTTTGCAACTAAGGCTAATTGGGACGGGTTATCTATAGGTTACCACCCTTTTCTAGCCAGGGTGGGATTTAGGATGTTATTTAATTAATTCCGTCACCAAATAATTTTCTTTGCCCAGACGAGAATAGAACTCGCTACTCTAGGTTAACCATGTGAGATAAAGGTTTACGCGTTAACTCACATGTCTAGCCTGAGCCCCTTCCGGAAAATTATATATAGAACATTTTCATATTTCTTAATTTTAAAATTTCTGTTGCCATCAGGGCTTTGAGGGGTGTAGAAGAGACGGGAGAGAAATTTGTATTGAACCTGGCAATAGCCACGAAGTTATATATAAAATTGTTTAGGGCTAAATAACACAGACAAGCACGACAGAACATCTTATTTTAAACTCCACACTACGGCGGTAATGAAGAAAACAGCCAAAAATAGAACTAAAAAGGAGGTTAGGGAACCAAATTCGATGTTTAATCGTTTTATGCAAAAAGAAAGATCAAGTTCGTTAATGGCTGGAAGGGGGGGGGGGGTTAAGACGGGGGATTTTCGAAAATTAGAAATATCTCTGTTACTATACGTCGAATCGAAACCCTGTAAATAAACAATCGTATTGCAAATTAAATTTACTATAAATATTGTTATATACATTTATTCTCTATCTTGAATATTAACCGAGGTATTTCTCATATTCGGCTATTCTCTGAAATCTACTGAATACGTATACGCAGCCCCTGCGTGACGAACTTTTATTTTAATAAGCCCGTTAAATCATCAATGAATGCAAGAGGATTCAAACCCTATTCATGAAATCTTACTAGCAAGGATAGAGTATCCTTAGAATCACTTGTCAATAATAATTATCCTGTCCCAGGAACTATTATTTTTGTTTGATCCATTGTCTTCCGAAATCGTTTTGTAGCTTTAAAGAACAATGCGTTCATTCTACCAGACTAATATTTTCACCGCTAGATATTTATATTTTGATGGATATCCATTACCTCATGTCTCTATTGCAGCTAAAGACAATTGAATAACACTCTTCGCTAAATCATTAAACATCGGCAGAAAATTAAAGTAGTAATTCAGATTTTCTCAAAGTGGATTAATTTTTATAATTCTCAAGTTTCATATTCAACGTTAACCCTGTCTATAACTGAATCAGCAATAATGTCTACAGGGCCAGCTGATAAAGCCAAAATCTTCAGAAATAACAAACGTAGCATGATCAAAAAAAGTGTAGAAAACAGCCACAAAAACAATAAAAAACAAACATGTCTAGGATAAATACAGTAGAAATTTTAAAAACGTCCGTCACGCAGGGTCTGCGTAAACTAAGCAGATTTCCCACGTGAAGTTTTACAATAGAGAAATCTGCATACTGGTAACACTTACCACAGTGAGAAAATACAAACGGTAATGAGAAATAATTTAGTAAATTTTTATAAGCTCCCAACGTAAACGGCTTCCGAATTATAAACAAATAGATCTGCCAACCACTCAGAGCTAGAAAGATAAATAGATATATTCTACGCCAGAAAGAAACACAATTACTGTTATAAATCTGAATATAACATATTAACTTTATTGCAAACTATTTACTTTATCTAATACTGAAAGTTAATATGAATCAGAGTAATTTATATTTTAATAACTCAAGTTTTAGTATTCCAAGAACTAAAGAGGGGGGGGGGCAACAGAGCGTATTTGCACACAAGTAAAATCTTACACGAGTCTCTAAAACAATTTCAGGAGAGCCGAACTGTTACGGAAACGGCCGAACCAATTTTCGGCGGAATGTCACTAACGCAACCGACAATACCCGATCTCATCTAATCCATTATCCCACACTCAATAAAAATGCAAATATCTCAGTTAACATTCAAGATAGAGAATACATGTATATAACAATATTTATATTAAATTTAATTTGCAATAAGATTATCCTATACAAGTTTTCGATCCGACGCGTAGTAACGGATATATTTCGATTTTCCGAAAATCCTCCCCTCTAAACTTCCCTCCCTCTTGTCCGATTTCAGCTATTAACGAACTTGATCTTTCTTTTTACATAAAATTTTAAATATCGAGTTTGGAAACGATCAAACAAAAATTGTGACCGCGAGAGCTTTAACAAACAAATAGAAATCTGCTAATAATACGATGATAGCTGAAAGTTCAATATTCATCCGGATCATAACGATTTCATTCAGCTCTTCTAAACTAGCTAGTAAAGGTCAGAACAACAGAAGCTTAGAGCTTCTTATTATGTAGAGGGGTGGAGATAGATCATTTATAATTACCAGATTTGGCCATGAAGTTTTCTATTATTTGATTTACTTTATCTGCTCTAGTTGAGCCCCAGTTTCGGGTGTGACCTTTATGTCTCACGTTGGAAGGGCGTGGTGATCTTGAATAAAGTCTAAAACTTCCACCAACTCCGTCGGAATTTACGATGTTGGTATCGTGAACTTTGGCTAGATGAAATTTAATTAAGGGAAAGCCAATGTAAGCAACAACTTTGTACTTTGTGTTCAAATCATTATGAACCATAACCTTTAGGGTTGTGTTTAAAACAATTAGTCGAGATCCTGATGATGTGCAAGTGCGCGCGCGCGTGTTTTTGTATGTGTGAGTGTGTGTCTGTGTGTCATCACAATAAGGGATACAAACGACTATTAACAATGTATAGGTGGATTTGCCACATAATAATAATACTTAAATCTTGCACGACAGTTCTAAATGAGAGTACTGAGAGTTCATAGGTACTTCTGAAGGTCAATCAATTGTATAACAAATTCATTTGAAAATAAGATTGGAGGTTGTAAAGGCGGAAGTCTAGTATATAATTTTTGAAAGGCATCAAACATCTCATGGATTTCGGTGGGTAGAGTAATATGAAAACAGAAGCAACAGAAGAACTAAATGGTCGCAACTATAAGGAGTAGACTTAAATTTTGTTGAAGATGATATATATATATATATATATATATATATATATATATATATATATATATATATATAGGGTGTCCAAAGCTCCAGTGCCAGGCCTATTAAAATCACCAATTGTATTAATAAAAGGCTGAGCCTTGGTGAGCCATAATTGTGTCCCTTGAACAATGTTTTCTGTCCATATTCAACCTCGTAGCCTTCTTCAGTACTACAGCAGTGACCATAACTGTGGGATTTCCATTGAAATGCCATACTTTTTATGAGGGTTCTTGTAGGAAATCAAATTCTAAAACGAGCTTATATCAGTGAATTTTTCGATTTGACGCATCCTCTGGCCGTAAAATCTTTATTTCATAAACTGTACATTTTATTGAAAAATACTGCGGCATAAAAGTTGTAGCCAACAAAATTATCTTTGAATCAATTGTACTGAAAAAAGAAATGTATTCTGAAATAATAAAAAATATTAACTCTTTTTGAAATTTGATTTTCTACAAGAATCTAGAAGAACAACATTTGTAGAGCATCAATTTAGAAAAGTATCGAAGTTCCCCACTCTAAATTTCCCTCCTCAGGTCCGATTTTAGCTGTTAACGGATTTTTAGTTTTGAATCAAACGCTTGTATATCGAGTTTGGTAACGACGAAATAAAAATTAACACACACACACACACATATATATATATATATATATATATATATATATATATATATATAAATTTGAACGGGCCTCATTTTCATCATCTACTACACAGAATGGAATTGTGGAAATTATTCGAAAATCGCTTGATGAGCACAACCTCGACCCAAGGGAAATCAGCTAAAAAAGTAAACTAGTGTTTTTATTTCTAACCTTCTGCCACATAAATTGCCACTACTAGTGCATTAGTACCTTAGTAGCTCTTAGAACAATTTTAGTATAGTCATATAACAAGCCATAAGCTTAGCCACGCCTACTAATGACATTATCAGTTAAAACGAGGTTCATTACTCCTTCCCAGGGACCCATTTAACCATAAATATTAAAGGAGCAATGTTTCTTCACCCAACGGGGGTAAATATGAATAATTCACAATTATAATACGCTTACGTGGTAGTTTTGGAGAGGCTTTATCTACCGACGGTGGGATTAATCTCCTCAATGTTCCTCAACATCCCTGCCGATTTGCACCACCTTCTATTATGCATAGGTAAGCCTCAATACAAACAACCCCTCAGAAATCACCATTATACCCACACGAGTTTCAAGTTAATTAACAACTAGTTCATCGAGGTCCCAAGTCATTTGAGAATATCCTTATTGCTCTTAAATTATTAAAACCTACCCATTGAAATGTTTCAACGACAACTATCTAATCAGCGACAACACTAAGGTTCCGGGTATGCTCACAAAACAATAAGATTCCATAAATTAATAAAATCTTCACTTCGGCAAACTAATTAAAGCTGATTCATTTTTAGTATAAATACGTCTATTCCAATGTGAAACAGGCATTTTTACTTCCTTGTACGAAGTAAGCAGTGATGGACAAATAAATAGATATAAAAATTTCTGCTGAAAAAAATGGCAGTATAAAGTTCTTCCTCAAAAAGTCCGTCACGTAGGGGCTGCGTGAACTAAGCAGGATTCCCAACTGCGTCACGTATTTTCAATTTATCTCAAAACGCAAAAGTCCAATGACAACAATATTTGATTTCTAGGCTTCAAATAAAGTGCTTCAAACTAAGACAGATTATTGTTAATATGACATGAGTGGGAGTCGGGGTTTACTGAATGCCGAAAAATAAAAAATGCAAATATCTCGGTTAAAGATAGTGGAAAAATATAAAAAGCAAAATTTTACAGAACATTGCATTTGCAATTGAGATATTAAAATTTTTCGAGATTTCCCCCCTCAAAACCCCACCATCAAAATTTCAGCCATTAACGAACTTACTCTGTTGTTTTACATAAAAACTTTAAATATCGAGTTTGGTGAAGATCAAACAAAAATTGCGACCTCTAAAGCGTTAGCAGACACACTCACACACACACACACACGCTCACACACAATGAAATATATATATACAGTTTTGGACGGACCTCAGTTTCGTCATCTCCTGGGCAGGATCGATGGTCATATTGAGGAAATGTTTCGAAAACCGTGTCATGAGTACGATCTCTATAGCTGTTTTTCCCTTAAGGAAAATAATCTAAAATGTCAGCATAAATCTCTAAAGGATAAAAACGTTATTTATATATAACGCAAGATAACTGAGATACATGTTCACAAATAGGAAACGAGGTATTTTTACTACTTTGTAAAAAGTAAAGGTATTGTAATCGCCAAAAATGTCTCTCTTCATATTTCGACGGAGTAATTCCCTGAACACGGTAGACTAGTTTCGGCCTGCTGTCTATTCGTATGTAAGAATACCGCATAACTTGAAAACGACCTTAGAATGATGAAATTTCATATTTAGTATTTTCGTGCCGTCTAGTTTTGCGCCTCTTTTTTATCAAAATCGACGCAAGGCGGGGGGATTTAGAAGGGTCGTCATAAAAAGTTGCAGATGTTTTCCCACTTACAAGAGCCCAGAAAATAGGTATAGGATCATTTTTATTTGGCAGGTAAAGATCTATAAATTGTGTTCTTTGATTTTTTGATCTGATGTATTGGTCCGAAATATTCAACATTACATTCAAATGAAATAATTATAAATAAACTCCATAAAAATATTTTGTTTATTTAAAATAGGAGTAAAAGGAAGACTATGATCAAATATGTGATGAACTACCTCCAGATGTTCATCAGTAAATACTTATTTTTCGTTAATATTTCACACGCAGTAAATCTAAACATTGCCAATTCTATTATATCGTTTTATAATGCCTTAACCAAATCGTGAATTGTTATGTATATTTATTTTTTTCTGCATGATATCTTCTACCATTGCCCGGAGTGAGGGTTACTTGGAATAACCTTCATTATATTTCCAAATTTTATTTCAAGGCACAACAGCGAGAAATACAGTTAGCTAATTACTACGGTTCCGGTTACCAGACAATACTTCTCCTTATATGAACTAGAGGAAGTAATGTGATCGCGAAAATGTTCGGTTTTTCACATTTGATTGGAATTATCCGTTTTGACTCTCCATGAACCAATTTTGACTAGTTTCGGCGTCACGTCTGTACGTATTTAAGTGTGCAAGTATCTCGCAAAACTCAAAAAGTCCGTCACGCAGGGGCTGCGTACACTAAGCAGATTCCCCACGTGAAGTTTTACAATAGAGAAATCCGCCTAATAACAGCTGTAGTAGGAAGGGATCTCTAAACCTATTCACGAGGGACGAATAGTTCTGGAAACGGCCACCAGAGCTCTCGGCGGAGAGTCCGGAACATGGCGGGGTTCCGTCGACCACACACACAATACAAATGCAAATATCTCGGTTAATATTCAAGATACAGAATAAATGTATAGAACAATATTTATAGTAAATTTAATTTACAATATCATTGATTCTATACAATTTTTCGATCCGACGCATAATAACGGAGATATTTTGAATTTTCAAAAATCCCCCCTCTAAACCCCCCCTCCCACTAGTCCGATTTCAGCCATTAACGAACTTGATCTCTCTTTTTACGTAAAACGCTTAAATATGAAGTTTGGTAACGATCAAACAAAAATTGCGACCGCTAGAGCGTTAACAGACAAATATATATATATATATATATATATATATATATATATATATATATATATATATATATATATATATATATATAATTTTGAACGGACCTCATTTTCGTCATCTCCTGGGTAGGATCGAGGGACATTTGAGGAAATTTTTCAAAACTCGCGTCATGAGTACGACCTCAATAGCTGATTTCCCTTAAGGGAAATCTGCTAAAAACGGCTAGCCTTAGAAAGTGTGTTACATATGATTATTGTTTTAAACTTGTTAATATATGATTATTGTTTTTCTTTTGTTGACACATTGTTTTTGAGGTTATGTTAGTATTAAGTTACACTACAAATAGTTTTCTGTTGTTTACATTTTGAATTAAAAAGGAATATTCATGTTATTAATATGTGCACTTATTTATGAAATTAATAATGGCGACGAGGAAAATGGTACGACAAAAAGATTTGGACCAGTATTTCAAAAAAAGGAAGTTACTAGAATTGCGCTTGAACAAACTAAAAGATGATCTACCTAAATGTGGAAATTCTCTGGAAACACTTACCTACTACACTGAAAAATGTTCTACAATATGGACTGAAATCGAAGATGCACAGTCAAATATTGAACTTTACACAAATGAACTAGAAAATAGATGGTACTTGGAAGAAATACATTAACAAATACAAATTACTCTTGAAGCAGAAAGGAAAAAGTATAATAGAGGCGCTACAATGGCTATTTCTGGAATACATCAGAATGCAGCTAACATTCCTTTTCAGCATATACACAGGAGGAAAGTTTCCAAAACTTCACTCGGCGGTTTGAAAACTACATTCAGTTACGAGGAAACGTAAGTCTAACAAACAAGGTAAATCTATTCTTACAAGCAATCACCCCACAAATACATGAACAGCTTCATGATATTTGCATACCAGAAAATCGACATAATAAAACATATGAAGAATTGATTAAATTGCTAATGGCTCAAATAGAACCAAAACCTAGTATTTGGGCTCGTCAGCACACATTTACAACACGTAACCAGCTAAGTAATGAATCTATACAAGATTATGCAATAACGGCTAGCCTTAGAAAACGAAATTTCATATATAGTACTGTTTTACAGTCTAGATGTGCACATTTCTTTTGATCAAAATTAACTAAGTCGACGGACTTCACGGTAACACAACAGTATCATATAGATGGCAGTACTAACTCTATTCGATAAACCAAAAATTCTCAGGCTTGGTTAGCCACAATTGAGCCCTAAGGCTGAAATACAAAACTTCCATTCTATATTTAATATTAGGCTTAACATGTTTCATCAACTTTTGTAGGTTATATATGAATAAATATTCATTAAGTACAATATAATTTAAAGTACAGCAGAAATAGTATTGTTGTATTAGTGATTCACTATTAGTACAAAGAAAATTCTAACTTTACCCACAGATTTGACGATCAGATGTTTGTGCAACTCAATTAGGATTTACCTGTAAACAAAAAGAAGAAAAAACAATTAATAATGAAAACCAAGGACATATGTTTTGATGGATTATAGAGTTGCAGCCACTAGAGCAGTAACTGACAAATAAATAGATATAAGAACTCGCATCAAGGGTTCCAAACTCAAAAATGTCAGCACAAATCTCTGTATAAGAGAAAACCCCAGTTTCTTTTTTTTTAGCAGATTCCCCTCAAGGGAAATCAGCTATTGAGGTCGTACTCATGGCGCGATTTTTGAAAAATTTCTTAGTCATAACACGCATAACAAAATTCTGCTAAAATTGGTAACCGCAAAACCTTTTCCGAAGTTGCGTACGAATGGTTTGTATTTCCAGTTTCTAAATATGTGATATATATATATATATATTATTTATATATATATAGTAGGTCCTATAGTAACTCTTTAAGAAGGCCGTTTATTTGTTTCTGCATGTCCCATGCAAGTTAGCATATCACATGCATTTGTAGTGTGTTACAATTAATTTATACATAATTATTTCAAAAGTATGAGATATATATATATATATATATATATATATATATATATATATATAAAGAATTAACAATAACAACGTTAAATTAAAGTAAAAACATATAAAGAGGAGATTATTAGTCTTTAAAAGAAAAAGAGAAAAGAAATAATGAATATCCATCAATATTTTAAGTATTGTAGTTGTATCAGCTATAATAAGCATTCAACCGATTAATTGTATTAAAAGCATGTTCTGCGAATATTTTAGAGCATTGTTATATTTTAAAAATAACATGTCTGCTTCTATTGGAAATTTACCTTTTTTTTGTTCAATATCTTGTTTTAGTTTTTATCGTTCGTTAGTCAGTAGTCTGCAATCGTATATTAAGTGTTGACTTGTTTGTAGAGTTGTGTTTTCACAGGAGCAAGTATTGTTGTCTTATAAGTTGAATCATTGGTAGTAAGAATTTAGTGTATCTTGTCCTGTTACTAATTGTGTAATGTAGAAGTCTGTCTTTATCTATTTGCTGTTGAAATATTTGTTAATGTTGGGAATGAAAAGGTTTAATTGTTTTTCTTTATTAGTTGCAGTCCATTGTTGTTGCCATTTTAGATATACGCTAAAACCTATAGCGGAAGTGAACAATTTTATTTGGGACAAAAGATCCAACCGAAATAAATAAAACTCGGTATATGTATTATCACTAACACTTTAATTATAACAAGCCATACCAACATTTCTAGGGACGGGCAGGAGTGGGGGTTATGAGGGATGCCAGAAATTAAAAATAGCGATATTTCGTTTCGTATTGGTTTCTTGGCAAATATGAACATAACAAAAGTTGTTTATTTTGTTATTTAGAGTAACTTTTGTTATATACACTTTTCTTTTATAACAAAGTATAAACGAGATATACGCTAAAAACTAAAGCGGGGGCAACAATTTTATTGGGCACTAACGGTAGAACCGAACTTAACAACACTCGGTATGTAAATTAGCATTAATTCTTCCATGATTATAAGCTATACTAAAAATTTTAGGTTCCAAGGGGAATGGGGGTTATAAGGGAGGCCTGAAATAAAAATTCGCGATATTTCATCGTCTATTTGGTTTTTGGCAATCGTGCACATAACATAAGTTGTTTACTTTTTTAATTAGTGTAAATTTTGTTTTATAATTTTTTTTTGTAAAATAAGGTATGAAGCAAGTAATTTGCTTAGAAATATTGATATGCTCAACAATACATTCCAATATGAACTACCCAGGTATCTCACCTGGATAAGTTAATTCAAATCCATGTTAGAATTTTATCCTTAATAATTCAAAACTATGTTATTTTTTAATGCCAGTAACAGTTTGCACCAAATAAGGTATACTGCCCCCACCCTTCTCTAAGTGTATTTAATACATTATTTAATTAAAACGTGAAAAATATTTGAAACAGTTTTAGAATTGTGAAGATAATGTAATATGATTTTTTAATATATTTGAATGTATTAGAGGATAGCTATCCAAAATGCATTGCAGGTTGGCAGCACTGAGGCTATGTAAGTGTCGAGCTACTTCCTTTGTCCTATCAGTTCTGCTTCTTCCCTTCCGACCTCATATTGGTCTATGTTTACATGTTAATTGATGCTTATAGCAATGTATTATTATTCTCAGGAATGTGAATTTCTTTAATTATCATAAATAAATAATTTACAAGAATAAACGCTAGGGAGGTGCACTCAGGTATTTCTGGTATTTATTAACTCTGCTCCGTTAATGTATTATGATATACTTTACTGAAAACCAATATGAATACACAGTTTACAATCGAGACTTATGAAAGAGTGTTTTAATAGAGGCTATGACGTACCTAAAACAGCTGTCACCAATAGACATTACACCGCAATGAAGGGAAATAAACTTATTCATACGTGGTTTGGTAGATAGAATACATTCTAGGATTATGAATTATATGGTCCATCACTTTAAAAAAAAAAACTATATACACAGAGGACGGGTAATATAAAAATATTGAGGACAGTGAAGTCTTAAATAACAAATAATTTTATTATTAACAAATCCACAGTAACGACGGGTATAAATTCTAAACACTGGGACAGGGAAATAAAAAAAATATTGTGGAAAGTAAAGCCTTGCCAAAAACATACCATCTTCATTCAGCCTCAAATGAATTCCCGGGCGAAGCCGGGTACCTTTGCGAGTGGTAGAGTAAGATTGATTCTATAACATTTTACGATCCGACAAATAATAACGGAGATATTTAGAATTTTCTAATCCCCCCCCCTATTTTGTAAATCAAAGAAATGATGTTTAGTGTTGAATAAAACGATTAAATATCGAGTATGTTATAGATAAAATGAACATTGTTGAAACAATAATGTAAAACCTTGATTGATGGCGTCATCGCGCAACGAATTTGCATGTACCACGCATAATAAAGGTCACATGGAAACAATATTTGGAATTTAAGGTTAAAATAAAGAGGTTCTTGTTATAACAGCTTATTATTGATGAGTTGGAGTGGGGGTTCAATAATGGCTGGAAACTACAAATTTCAAATATCTCGGTTAATATTATTCTTAGAGAAAATATGTACTCGTATATAACAACATTTATAGATAATTAAATTAACAATATGATTAGTCCTATACACTTTTTCGATCGAACGTATAATACCGGAGATATTTCGAATTTTTGAAATTCTTTCCCTCTAACCCCCCTTCACTTTCCGATTTTGCCGTTGACGAAATTGATCTACAATTTTCAACGGACCTCAATTTATTAATCTCCTGTGTAGAATCGATGGACATTTGAGGAATTCTTTTGACAATCGCGTCATGAGTACGACCTCAATAGCTGAATTCCCTTAAGGGAAATCTGCCAAAAGTCCTCTCTCCGAGCAAACCTCCCTCCAACTTCAATAAATTGAGGAGAGACAATAATTGCCAATTAACGGTTTAAAGTAACCCACTCGTTCCACGTGTAGATTGGAGTATTTAATGAAAATTAGTCCGCTTCCACAGGAAGTGAAAGGACGGAAAGGAGCCCGTAGAGGTTAAGTGGCTTATGAAGAATTGAAGCTATGAATGAAAGAGAAGAGTATAATGCGGAGCTGAAGAGAGGGGAGTTATTGGATGTTAGAGTGCTTATTCATATGTGACTGGCTAATGAAAACAGCAGAGGCCAACAAGCATCGCCTCGACTCGAGCCCTCTTAACAAACCCAGGTCCATCTACATCAATTCTTCAGTAAGTGCCCTTAGCCTCTCATATGCAACTTACCCTCTAAACAATAGAGAGGAGCTATTCCTTAATGGGGCTTAAATCTAATACAATAGATGTAAGGCGCAGTCTAATACTGTTCTAATAAATAGAATGGCATTCATCAACATCCTCCCAACATCCAACGTTAGGAAATTCCCTTAAGGAAAAACCGCAATTGAGGTTGTAATCATTAACAAACATTGTCTTTAGTTTTACATATATCGAGGATGGTAACGATCAAACCAAAATTAAGACTGCTAGAGCTTAAAAAGTCCGTCACACAGGGGCTGCATAAACTAAGCAGATTTCCCACGTGAAGTATTACATTAGAGAAATTTCACGAGAGCCAAACAGTTACGAAAACGGCCGAACTAGCTTTTGGCGGGAAACTCACTTTTTCCGTTACCCGTCCATATTTAATACAAATGCAAAAATCTCGGTTAATATTCAAGATAGAGAATAAAAGTATATAACAATATTTATAGTAAATTTAATCTGCAATAAAATTGACTCTATACAATTTTTTGATCCGATGTATGGTAACGGAGATATTTTGAATTTTCGAAAATCCCCCCTCTAGCCCCCCCTCCCACTGGTCCAATTTCAGCCATTAACGAACTAGATCTGTCTTTTCCCATAAAACGACTAAATATCGAGTTTGGTAACGATCAAACAAAAATTGCAACCGCTAGAGCGTTAACAGACATATTTATATTTATATATATATATATATATATATATATATATATATATATATATATATATATATATAAAGTTTGAAAATCGCGTCATGAGTACGACCTCAATAGCTGATTTCCCTTAATGGAAATCTGCTAAAAGGACCGTCACGCAGAGGCTGCGTAAACTAAGCTGATTTCCTATGCAAAGGTTTACAATAGATAAATATGCATACAGGTAACCTTGAATGTTAAGTAAATAAATACGAACGGTAATAAATCTTTCAGGCAATTTACAATAATCTCTACAACGGAAATTGGCTGAGTTGTATACAAACAGGCCAGCCAACCTCGTAGTGCTAGACCGGAAAGACCAACAATTAACGAAATATATCTGAATATAAGATATTAATTTCATTGAAAAAAATTACTAAAGTTAGTGTTGCAATGAATCAGAATCAGTTTTATCTCAATGACATATATTTAGTAATCCAAAAACAAAAAGGGGGAGGGGTCAACAGAACGTATTTGCATATATCTCAAAAAATGAAAGTTCAATCTAAACAATATTTAGTATTTAACCTTGTAATGAAGTGTCTCATAATACAGCAGCTTATTGTTAATATGACATGAGTAGAAGTGGGGGTTTGCTGAATACTGAAAAATGCTAATATCTCGGTTAATATTCGCAAAGATATTAGTGATTTAAGTTTTCATTTCTTCTCTAAATCTTCACTACTCCATGTCAGATTTAGGAACATCATCTACGGGTTTTTATGAAACGTTTATATATTAGATTGCAACAAACGTTGCTCGAGCGTTATCAGACAAACACATAAATACACACTCAAAAATTGAAACAGACCTCATTAGATCATGTAAGTAAGACTGATGACCATTTTAAAGTTTTCATAATCTTGACATGAGTTATTAATAAATTAATAGATAATTACTATAGAAAAAAAATCTATAGTAATTATTGTGTATAGTTTTTATTTGTTGTTATTTTTAAATGAATTGTTGATGTTTATATAAAGAAAAGATAAAAGAAAAATGTAATCATGAACATGGACTAAACCCTTGCTATGAAATTGTTAAATTTTAAAAGCAATAAAAATATCCATTCATTCATAAATTAAAAGATAATATTGCATAATAATATTTTGCTAAACGGGTAGCCGCAAAACTTATTCCGTAGTTGCGTGTTGCGAATTATAGACCTTAGTGATTGGTCAACTCGATATAAAGGCCCCGTTAACCAAAGAGGGCCTGGAATGAGTCATCTCCAGGAGTTTGTACTCATTAACAAACATTATCTTTAGTTTTACATATATAGAGATTGGTAACGTACCAATCAAACCAAAATTACGACTTCTAGAGCTGAAGAAATTTGTCGAAAAACGATTATCTCGATCATAGTTACACAAATCATTAAAATAACATAGTCCGTCAAGCTGGAGCTGCGTAAACATATATATTTCCCACGCGAAGGTTTACAATAGATAAATCTACAATACTGGAAACACCATCGTGAATACTAAGTAAATAAATACAAACGGTAATGCCAAATCTTTCAGTCAATTTTTATTTCAATCACTAATTAATTAGTCCAATTGCAAAAGAAGGGGGGGGGGTTCAACAGAACGTATTTGCATGTATATCACAAAGAAAAAGCTTACACTGGCTCTACACCAATCTCACGAGAGCGAACAGTTACGGAAACGGCCGAACAGAACCGACAATAGCCGAATATTAAAATTGCAAAAATCTCGGTTAATATTCAAGATAATCATACATTTTAGTAATCCAAGAACTAAAGACGGTGGAGGGTGCGGAACAGCAGAGCGTATTTGCATATATCTCACAAAGTAAACGTTTCATTTATTTGGCAATTAACCATGGGATAAAGTGGTGACATGAGTAGGAGTGGGAGTTTACTGAAAGCCGGTAACTATTAAATCCAAATATCACCGTTAATACTCATGATACAGGAAATATATATAGAACAACATTTATAGGTACTTCATTCAATTTGCAATAAGAAAGGTACTATACAATTTTTCGATCGGAAGTATAGTATAGGAAATATTTCCAATTTTCGAAATTCCCTCTAAACCCCACCCCCTCCCACTGGTCCGATTTCATTCACTACCGGACCTTGACTGTCCTTTTTACATAAAACGATTAAATATCAAGTTTGGTAACGATCAAACAAAAATTGCGACCACCCCCCCCCCCGGGTTAATTGCGTTAACCCTATATTATATATATATATATAGTTTTGGATGGACTCATTTTCGTCATCTCCTGGATAGAATCGGTGGACATTTGAAGAAATGTTCGAAAATCGCGTCATGAACACGACCTCAATAGCTGATTTCCCTTGAGAGAAATCTTCTCAAAATTAATTCGGAGAGTAAAAACCTGAGTGCTCTTATTCTTTCAACCCCTCCCCCAGAAGACTTAAAAGCTGGGAACTAGTAGATTTAACTATAAAACTATTCAAATATTTAAAAAGGCTTTGGCAACGTGCTGTGATTGGCAAAAAATTGTGGATCCAATTCAAACATTGCCTGGGGTAATTTAATCAATTATTCTAAACACAAAAAAGAAACTATGAACTCTTTCCTTTATTTAATGTAAACGGAGTTTTCAATTAGTTTCGCTGTGATACTCTAGAAAAAAAAAGTAGTAAAGTGGATTATATTTCAAAAAATAAAAAATAAAAAACATTTTAAAAATGTTAATTTGGAAAATAGTTTGTTTTACATGGATTAATAAAATAAAGTAAAATTGTTGTGTAAAAAGTAATCCCATCCATTCAACTCCCTTCTCTAAAAAAATGAATGAAAATAATGAACAACACATTGAAACTGGGTTATGTAGATTTAACTATAAAAGTTTTTCTATTCAAAAATTTACAACTAGATTTATATCTCTGTTGGGAATCTGTTGAAAAAACAAATTAAACAATTAATGTATGCAGATCTAATCTATAAAAAAATAGATGGACAAAGTAATTGGGCAAAATTAAATATTAGTTCTTTTGATTAAAAAAAAAAGCTATCAAAATCTTAAGTGATAGGGTTTTAGAAAGTTCCACAAAATTCGTAATTTCACAATTTAAATTTGCCATAAGAAAACTTTTTTAATTTCAAAAAAAATAATTTTTGTGTACATTTAAGACTTTATGATCATTTAAGGTGGCATCTGAATTACAAGAAAAGTCCGCCACGCAGGGGCTGCGCTAACTAAGCAGATTTCCCACGATCGTCAAATATTGGCATTTATCTCTAAACATAAGAGTTCAATAAGAACAATATTTGCTATTTAGGCTTCAAATAAAATGCTTATAATATAACAGCTTATTGTTAATATGGCATGAGTAGGGAGTGGGGGTTTGCTGAAGGCTGAAAACTAAAAAATACAAATATTTCGGTTAATATTCAGGATAGAGCATAAATGTATATAACAATATTTACAGTACATTTTTATAGCAAGAAGATTGATCCTATTCAATTTTTCGATCCGACTTACAATAACGGAGATATGTCGAATTTTCGAAAATCCTCCCCTCTAAACCCCC
Organism: Riptortus pedestris; assembly: GCA_019009955.1. Classification (NCBI taxonomy): domain Eukaryota; kingdom Metazoa; phylum Arthropoda; class Insecta; order Hemiptera; family Alydidae; genus Riptortus; species Riptortus pedestris. The sequence continues at coordinate 257,258 of JADPXZ010000008.1, forward strand.
CCTCCCCCTGGTCCGATTTCAGCCGTTGACGAACTTGATATTTTTTTTTTGTATAAAACTATTATATATCAAGTTTTGTAATGATAAGACAAAAATTGCGGACGCTAGAGTGGTAACAGACAAATATATGTATATGTATATATATATATATATATATATATATATATATATATATATACAGTTTTGAACGGACCTCATTTTCGTCATCTCCTAGGTAGGATCGATGGACATTTGAAGACATTTTTCGAAAATCGCGTCATGAGTACGACCTCAATAGCTGATTTCCCCAAATTACACAAGGTAAATGACTCACATTTAGATAAACGTATGCAGTTTTTCTAATGATAAACTATTGTAATCCTTTTTTTTAAATTAACACCACATGTGTATGAGTAAATATCATTGCGTACTTGTTTTCTATAGTTACAAAACTACTTAGTTAATCGCTATAAGCAAAATTACCATAAATTATTTAAACCTATCTTCTAAAACGTATTCTGCTAAAATATACTGACTTCAGAATATTTCACTTCTGGGCCAAGACGAATTTGGCAGAAGTGACTTCTAGTAACTATGTAGAATTAAAATACACTAATGTATTCAATTTATGTATGAATTAGCTGTTTACTAAGACAGATGAGCAGAAGGACAGATACTGCAACGATGCTGTATTGGTGACCACGGATAAAAATATCTCGAAAGGACATTTGATCAAAAATAGATGTCTCAAAAAGAAGCGTTTTTGATAGCTCATATGTATAAATTTTAATGTACCTTTGCAAATTCCTCAAATTTCAATGGATAAATAAATTATATATCGATAAAATTTTAGAAAGAATAAATAATGCAATGTGACATTATATTCGCGAATTAATTGTATATGAAGCCATTAGTACCAGAGAATTAACTTAATCAATAATGCATTATTCAGTGATATTTTAAGATTCTAAAATGAAATATTTCTGGATCAAGTTAGTAAAGGTTTATGTGATGCGGTGTTTGAATTTTTTTTTTCTAAAATTAGTAGGAAATATACATTTATGTCCATATTTAGCGGGGTTGCATTTTAAAATGATAAAAAAAAATGTATGATCGTCCTCTTTTTTTGTGTGCAGAGTAATTAGTTTTTCTGGTTAATGTGTTCTATTTTATAATGGAGGACGAATGCCACTTATCATTTCACATTTAGACAACAATTCCAAATTTATACAACCATTTGGTTTACAAAAAATGTTTACTTCAACCATCTGAACATACATTTAAAACACCATATACAATTTTTTTTTTTAATTTAAGTATCATGGATATATTTTGTAGGGAGGATAACTGATTCATGGAACCACGAGTGGCTTTGAGAGTTTGTTGTATGATAGAAGAAGAATGGTTATTTCGTGTACATTGTCAAGCAAATTTGTCAAAATTAAATTTTATTTTTGGCCCAGATAGAAGCCCCTGGTCTATTTCAGTATTGACCTACTGTGAATATATCATAAAATGTAAAATACCTACGTCTAATTTTGAGGTCTTCGAAAAAATCCTAGTTCATTAAAAAACAAAAACCACCAAGCAGGGGCGAATATGAAAATATCTCAGGTATTATTCAATATAGAGAAGAAATGGATATAATAACTTTTTTCTGTAATCGTTGAATAATGGTAACATTACTAAACTGAAATGAGTGAAGAAAGTGAAACATTATGCAATAGAGTGAAGAAAGTAATCAATTTCTTCACAAGTGAAGAAAGTGAATTGCCTTCTTAATTAGTAATAAGTATAAATTAAAAAATAATTTGAAGTTGGAAATTAAATGCTTTTAAATGTTTCTTAACATTGTAAGTATTTATTTTAACAAAATAAATTGAAATGTGAATGAATTATTGGTGGAAATAATCAATATATTTTAAAATTTAAATATAATAATAATTACCTTCCTTGTTTATAACCTGCACTTGTTTATAACTGTACTACTTCACAATCATCACTAGTTGTTTTATAACTATGATTATAACCTTTCACAACCATGCTTATAACCTACCAACAACATACCATAATCTTCACAACATGCTAATTTTGTTCATATTCTGGTTAGATCTGATCATGTATTTATTACACGATTACAGAAAAAATTTAATATTACACTCGTGACGAAAGTAGAATTTACAACTCTCGTGAAATTACCACATTCGCTTCGCTCTTGTGGATAAACGTTTCACTCGAGTTGTAAAATGATCTACTTTCGTCACTTGTATAATAAATAACTATTGTGTCCAATAAAATAGTATGATTACATTTATTTAAATATTTTGAATTTTCGAATACCCCTTTATATCAGGTCCAACTTCCGCCAATAAAAATTATGATCTTTAGTGATGACGGAAACGGTTAAATATCGAGATGGGTATAGATCTTTATTGCTGTTGCCATTTGTTTATGGTGTCTGTGTGTTTATAAAATTTATAAAATATATATATATATATGTGTGTGTGTGTGTGTGTGTGTGTGTGTGTGTGTGTGTGTGTGTATGTGTGTGTGTGTGTGTGTGTGTGTGTGTGTGTGTGTGTGTGTGTGTGTGTGTGTGTGTGTGTGTGTGTGTGTGTGTGTGTGTGTAGATGTATGTAGATATAGATACGGGATATTTAATATTGAGTGGACCTCATTTTCGTTACCTCCTGGGGTTTCGTAGGATCGATGATCATTTGACAATTGTTTTCGAAACACGCGTTTGTGTTCTAATTAAAAATGTATTCTGTTTTATTCCAATGGTGCTCGAGCAACAATTTAACGCATATCTCTCCCAATAACTGTGGGTTTTCAACTATCTGAGAATTGTTGATAGTCATCAATGTTTGGAGCGACTAATTTGGACTGGGTGGCCTGGGGTGACATCGATTTCTCTGATAGGATTAAAGCGTGGTTCCTTGATGAGCCCGGTTTGTTGAGTTGGCACTCCATCATGAATGCGGCTACCAATCATTAGTACCGTCAGCTCAGCTAATAGTTGCAATCACAAACTTCAAATATCATGCTTTTGAAACGAATCATTTGAGTAGGTTTAGCCTGTGTGTACAAATGATAAATATATTTTTAGCAGAATTCGTTTAAGGGAAATCAGCTATTGAGGTTGTACTCATGGCGCATTTTAGAAAAATTTCCTGGAATGTTCATCGATCCTACCTAGTAGATAACGAATGGAGACCAGTTCAAAATTATATATGTACTTGTCTGTTACAAAAAATAAAAGTTTTAAAAAACTATTTAAAAACATTATAATATGGGCTTATCACAGTTAATTCAATGTCAAATAAAATTAATTTATATCAATTAGACGATTCTAATATCAATTAGATTACTCTCTGGCGCGATTTCCGAACAATTTCTCCAAATGTCCATCGATCCTACCCAAGCGATGACGAAAATGAACTCCGTTCTAAACTATAAATATATTTGCCATAAAATATAGGCTTTAAAAACATTATAATATGCACTTATTAACACTTAATTTATAATTTAAGATTGGCCAAAGATGGTCTATTTTCTAAATTATCGACATTCCTACAATGCTGTTTCAATCTTTCCCTTAAGGTCTGTGACGATTCTCCTCTATACAATTTTTCACGAGCATAACATTTCTTTTATAAAAGTTTGTTTCCTTGTCTTTTAGTATATCTTTTATACAGTAGAACATATTTCACGTGATGAATGCCATTTTCCCGTCAACAAAGTTTTAACTGAGATCATATTTCGATTATATGCTTACATATAAAAACAGGAAAAAGGCTGGAAACAAAAAACTAAGGCTGGCACTTAAACAGTACTCTTTTTCAATCTCCTGAAACAAAACGTTTTAACGTCCTTATGATTTATATATTTGTTAAGTTAGTTTGAAATATGTGCGCTACTTCATCGGGAACTTTGGTATAATACTAACATTTATGGTAAAGGTATTTTTAAGTAATACCAATTGTGTGCCTTAATAGCATGTATCGATTTATGGTAGCATTTGGTTCAAGGTTGTGTCTTCTTAGAAGTATAGGCGAAGATAAATTCTGCCCCGTTGTTTAGGAATGATATTAAGTAAATAGACGTAGATAGTTGGCTTAAGAAATATTCAAAGGGTTGAGAAAAGTTAACGAAGCGCTTTATAAAATATTAATACAGTTCTTGAGAAATAGGAAGCCAGAAAAGGGTCAAAACTGTTTATCTCCCTTGAATGTGATCTTACTTTTGTTAAACTAAGGGTCAAGATATATTGTACTTCTTCGAATATCTCCAGTTAGGCAGAAGCTGAAATGATAATCTGAAAGAGAATTCTCTGTAAGTCTAAGATCGGGCTGGAAACCACAACAAGTGAACTCAGGATTTTCCAAGTAAAATTATAAACAAGGATTGGTTTTTGTGGTGGTTTCCTGAATGGCTGAGGATAACAAGTTTGAAAGGTTCTTGGAAGAGGATCGATCGGGCGACTTGGACCGATATACCTTGAATACTTAGAAAAATTAGGAAGGCAGGGCCTCAACTCCAAATCCCAAGTAAGCCAAGTGGCTCAAGGCTGAAAGGTATTCAGAACTTGGGCTAATACTCAAGCATTTAGCTGAGCGTCACAAAAACCACGAAGAAAATTAACTAATTACTTTCCAGTATTTACTAAGAAACTATTATCAAAAAATCTGATGTGGACTCAACATAACTTCCCGTGAAAATAAATATACAACATTTTTTGCAGCAAACCATTTAAAATTATGTCATTTGAAAAGTTTACACAACTCCGTTTCTACGCCCAAAGATAAAAAAAGTTTATTATTTATTAACATCCACGTTTTGCTACTAAGGCTAATTACTAGGAGCATAAAGGTAAACGAAAGTAATTCTCAACATATCACTGTTTCTCTTCGGTGCAGTTCTTATCCTGTTCATTTCAACAATATTCTTTCACCACCAGCCTATTGAATACCCAACCTTGGACTACATTTGGACAACCGACTAACTTGGAAATGTCATACTATAATTAAAAATCCGTCATGCAGGGGCTGCGCAAACTAAGCAGATTTCCCTCGTGAAGTTTTACAGTAGATAAATCTACATGCTGGTGACACTTAACACCACCGTGAATACTAAGTGAATAAATGCAAATGGTAACCAGAAATATTTCAGAAAACCGTTATAACCTCCTAAGTTGTACTCCTAGAGTACAACTTTTTGACGGGCTTCAAGATGTTGCCATCGCATCATTAGTACAATGACAGCTGTACTCGATCATCAGCCAGTGACGACGGTTTCCACCGACAGCTATGACAACAGTATCATTTATACTGGCGGTTCTAACCCTTTATTTGATGTACTGTATATATATATATATATATATATATATATATATATATATATATATATATATATATATATATATACCATTTTGAACAGACCTCTTTTTCGTCATCTCCTGCGTAGGATCGATGGACATTTGAAGAAAATTTTCGAAAATCGCGTCATGAGTACGACCTCCTTTAGCCTTCCAGTGGTAACGTTGGGTCCCACATACCCATAATTTCCTTTTTCGTCATAATTACACCCTTAAAAATTGTCTTATTGTTATAATCTCTCATATAGCCTCTTTAGAACTCCAGTCAAAACCTGGCAAGATTTCATTTATTGTTTACCCCCAATCAGTTATCAGCAATCGTCCATTGAAGTGTGTCTAGGGTCCCACAGACCTGACGTTATCACTAAGGTGACTTTTTTTCAAAAGGGCTTCATCATCAAAACTGGAAATTTTCGATCTAAATAAAGAAGGAGACGTTACTAAACTTCATAAAATGTTAGAAGAAGAAGAAATAGTATTGAATGAAATTTTATTATCGAGTGATGATGAGGATACTGATCCTAATTATTGTGAAGTTTCTGATCACGATTCGGAGAGTGAAGAAGAGTATCATGTAAGTATTATATTTATTTGCTTTTATAATCCTCAGTTAGCCACCAAACAAAAGTGATTATTACTGTAATACTATTGTTAAATTGTAATTTTTAAATAATAGGTATTAAAAGTACCAGGGTCCTTGCTCAAAAGTATAGCAACTTTTTGCTCTACAGCGCCGAAATTGCAGCCTCCTGAACCAAACAAGCGTGGGCGATGTACTTATTGCAAAGACATCATAAGCAGATATTATTGTTCCAAATGTTATGAATATATATATATATATATATATATATATATATATATATATGAGTATATATGCCTAAAACATGCAGATATGATTTGCCCTGATTGTAATAAAGATAATTAATTAATTAAATGTTTGAGTATACTATTTGCAAAATAAAACATTTATATAAATTTCATATCTTTTGTTTATTTTTAATTTTTCCTTCTGAGAACAGAACTTAGCTTATTAAAATAGTTAATGAATTACATGAAGTTTTTTTAATTATTTATAACCATTTCCTACTTAGAAGATTTTTTATGGCATGGGTCTCTTGGACCCAACGTTACCACAGGCGGGATTTCTTTTCATGTTACCACTGAAGGGTTAAGGGAAATCTGCTAAAAAGAAATCATGTGGTGGCCACATCAGATTTATATATTTTTTTATTAGGGAGTTATAGCGTGGGTTGGGAGGTATTGATGGTTACCCAGCCATGACTAAGTTGGGTCTGGGGAAGGGTTAGCAAAGTTCGTTTAACCACTAATTAGATTACTTACCATCACAAGATTTACTATTGAACTCCTAAACTACAGTCTATAGCAGCCTGCACCCCCCGTCAAATGATACAAATGGAACGCCTTTTCACCAAATGATTTGTATTCAGTGAGGTTGGAAAAGGCCCTGATGAGGATCAAGCTCCTTCTTTTTATTTTACCCACAACCGTCTGATTTAAGTACGAATTTGTCCGCCACGCGTGACCTGCGTAAACTAAGCAGGAAAATAATCTTCAAAAGGGGAAATAATAATCCTTTGGAAATATAAATACAAATTACAACTCGTATATGGTTCTAACTGAGTAAAATCCAATGTGGACAACACATGACTTCCTTCTACTCATGTTAAATAAAATATATTCTCCATTTCTAAATATAAAAATAAGTCCGTCACGCAGGGGTTGCATTAACTAAGCAGATTTCCTATGTGCTTTACGTATTTGCATTTATTTAAAAAATTAAATGTTCAACGAGAACAATGTTTGGTATTTAGGCTTCAAATAAAATGCTTCATAACAGTTTTTTGCTAATCTGGCATGAGTAGGACTGGCGGTTTACTAATGGCCGAAAGCTAAAATATGGAAATATCAATTTAGAAAAAGGGAAATCTGCTAAAATATAGAATATAATAGCAAGGCAAGAGCCAATTGAAGTGCTGTACATATTTCATGTGGAGTAAATTTGTCATATTGATACATGATGACAATGATGTAGTCGCGGTTGGGCTTCGATGAAGTTGGTGCAAGATGGTTTTAATGGATTTTATATGTGGAGGGCTGGTCACTGATTCCCCTGAAAACGTGGGGCATTGCAGCTTCTAATTTTTAAACGCGTGAGTACTCATATATTTTGGTCACACACCATACGATTTTCATCTCACTCATTGCCTCCCAGATTGCTCGAAATACCTTGATATTTACTCGCTCATGTTGAAAAAAAAAAAAACGGTGGAGTCTAAACGTGGGTCTAGGTTTTTCATCTTGTTGAAAGCCTTATTGCACTTTCTTGTCAGCCAAGCTGGAGGTTTGAGGCGCTGGAAGCGAGTAGATAGATATACATTTTTGAGCGGACCCCATTATCGGTGTTTACGACACTTATGCTAAAAAGAAAAAGTCCGTCACGCAGGGGCTGCGTAAACTAAGCAGATTTCCCACTTGAAGTTTTACAATAGAGAAATTTCACGAGAGTCGAGCAGTTAAGGAAACGGCCGAACTATCTTTTGGCGGGAAAGTTACCCGTCCGTTAGCCACCCAGATTTAATAAAAATGCAAATATCTTGGTTAATATTCAAGATAGAGTATAAATGTATATAACAATATTTATAGTAAATTTAATTTGCAATAAGATTAATTCTGTACAATTTTTCGATCCGACGTATAGTAACGGAAATATTTCGAATTTTCGAAAATCCTCCCCTCTAAACCCCCCCCCTCCCACTGGTCCGATTTCAGCCGTTAATGAACTTGATCTTTCGTTTTACATAAAACGACTAAATATTGAGTAATAAAACAAAAATTGCGACCGCTAGAGCGGTAACAGACAAATATATATATATATATATATATATATATATATATATATATATATATACACAGTTTAGATCGGACCTCATTTTCGTCATGTACTAGGTAGGATCGATGGACATTTGAAGAAAAATTTCGAAAATTCCGTCAAGAGTACAACCTCAATAGCTGATTCCCCCTAAGGGAAATCTGCTAAAAATAACGTCTAAGTTCATGCCCAGCTGCCCATCAAAGCCATTGCCTAGCAACCCGTGAGGTATGCCAAATACCTCCGACGACTACCTCCATGGCCACGTAGTAGAAGAAGAAAAAAGACAGTCTGGAGAAAATGGCGACACTGGCATAAGGTCCACCAACAGTTCTCGTCGCATGAATAAGATAATTATCGCCATGGAGTAGAAATCCAGGAAAGCAGCTGAGTGTGGGCGGAGGGAGAGCAGAGCGGGGAGCGGCAAGCCATGAGGTATCTCAGTTTATAACAAATATGTTCAGAAAATGAAGAAGAAACGAACATCAAGTTCAGCCATCATCGGCCATCATGTCCTGTGCCCAGTGACAAAATGCAGCGTCGTCTTTTATATATTAATATTCACCATGACCCTTCAGGCAATTTAGTTGTAATCATAAAAATATAACATGTTTATCCATTAGTTATATTTCATTCTTTCTTTATACAGTCCACTAATACCACATTTATTATTCGTTGGCATATCTCCCTTAAAGAGAAGCCTCGAATTACTTTGTTCAATCGGCATCTCCTGGGTAGGATCAATGGACATTTGGGGAAATTTTCTAAAAGCCCGTCACGAGTACTGCCAAAATAATTGAGCACATGGGGCGATGCAGGGGCTAGACTATCCCGCACCGCCGAAAACACGCCCGCCAGAGAACTATTTTGAGTTACCCCAATGCATACAATTGTATTAGGTACTTCAATATTTATACTCCTGAACTTACCTAGAAGAAAAGGAGTGAATAGGACTCTATTTATTTTTGAAACGTGTGTTCATTAATATTGGGCACAGGGCGAATGTGCCCTAATTGTTTTGAGTTGTGAACTATGAGATAAGTTAAATAAATTAGAGGGCGTCTGAAGTTAGTAGCTGAAAGGATGAGGGGATAGTTGGAAGGGGGTGGGCTGGGCCTAGAGGATTAGGAGTATACTTGTTCTATTGGCCTCTTGCCAGATGTGCGCCCAACAACTTTTACACCCCCTCCCTCCCACAATCTATTTCACAAATCTCTTCCGCTATTATTGATAAAGATACTTATATGTTCATTAGATTATGAAAACGTTTCGCCAAAAATGATTACTAATTAACGGTGCGGGGCAATAAAAAAAAAATTACTTACTAGATTCGAATATGAAAAATAAATTTCGTCACACGAGCAGCGTGAACTAAGCAGATTTCCCACTTGATACATTAATAGTGTCATCTCGCCATATATTCTTTATTTCCACGTAAAAATTGGATGAATGCTGTTGACAAGAAATTACAAATCACTAGCTTTAATATTTGAGTTACGAATAAAAATGATAGTTCATCAATAAATTAACATTAGTCTTATAACGTTGCTTTACCCGAATTATAATAAAGGGGACATTTTGAATTTTCGAGTCCCCTCCTATTCCTAATCCGCTTTCTCCCATATATTATATTTAGTATTGAATGAAACAGTTAAATATAGAGTATGGAAAAGAAAAAATAAACATTTTCGAGTCTAGATAGCAAAATCTTAATTGATGTCGTTATCACTCTAGGTATTTGCATGTAGATATCAGTGACTGAGAGGCTCAAAATAAAAATCAGATGAGAAGAAGTGGGAGTTTACAAAATGATATATAATATTCCTAATTTCAAATGCTATTCTTACATTGTCATGGAGAAATAAAGAAATCAACAAATCCACTTTACAGAGTGTATGAGGGAAGGTCAACACAAAAAAAAAAAAAAAAAATCTTAATGATTCTAATAATCATTTCATTTCCCGAATGCTTTCTCCTCATATTAAGTAAATGAAAATGATCCAAGCACAACACTCCTTTTATTTAATTGGAAGATGTATATATTAAACTTGTAAAAACAGAACTATATAAACTTGAGTGAAAACATATAAATTTAGAAGAACTCCGCATTTTAGCAGATATAGATAGCCCTCAAGGGAAATCAGCTATTGAGGTCGTACTTACAACGCGATTTTCGAAAACCTTCTTCAAATGTCCACCGATCCCGCCCAGGAGATGACGAAAATGAGGTCCGTTCAAATTTATATATATATATATATATATATATATATATATATATATATATATATATATGTCTGTTAACGCTTCTGCGGTCGCAATTATTGTTTGATCGTTACCATATCATAACCATACCACGTTTTATGTAAAAATAAAGATTAAGTTCGACATAACTCGGTTACTATACGACGGGTAGAAGAAGTATATAGAACCAATCTTAGAGTAAAACTACTAACTACTTAATAAAGAGTAACTTAGCTAGCATTTTATAAAAATATAAATGTCCATATCCACCCAATCTGTTGGTAAATCTCCTAGGTAGGACAGATGGTCATTTGAAGAAATTATACAAGAATTGCGTACAGTCAATAGCTGATTTCCTTTAAAAGAACTCTGCAATTTGTTTTTTAGCAGATTTCCCTTAGGGGAAATCAGCTATTGAGGTTGTACTCATGACGGAATTTTCAAAATTTTTCTTCAAATGTCCATCGATCCTACCTAGTAGATGACGAAAATGAGGTCCGTTCAAGACTATATATATATATATATATATATATATATATATTTGTCTGTTACCGCTCTAGCGTTCGCAATTTTTGTTTAATCGTTACCAAACTTGATATTTAGTCGTTTTATGTAAAAAGAAAGATCAAGTTCGTTAGAGGGGAGGATTTTCGAAAATTCGAAATATCTCCGTTACTATACGTCAAATCGAAATATTGTACAGAATCAATCTTATTGCAAATTACATTTACTATAAATATTGTTCTATACATTTATTCTCTATCTTGAATATTAACCGAGATATTTGCATTTTTATTAAATCTGTGCGGCTAACGGACGTGTGACTTTCCCGCCAAAAGCTTGTTCGGCCGTTTCGTTAACTGCTCGGCTCTCGTGAAATTTCTCTATTGTATAACTTCACGTGGGAAATCTGCTTAGTTTATGCTTCCCCTGCGTGACGGACTTTATTTTAAAAAGATGTTTACCTATCTAAAACTGACTTACAAAAAAGGTTTTGTTCCTGAAAATATTGTCCTATATTGTAAATACACGTCCTGGTATAGGAGGGCCTAACTAAATGCTTTCCAAACGTAGGGGAGCACGTCACATCCAGACAAGTTGCCCTTGCTAGCGGTAAGTTAGTTTATCGTGAAACCTATATCCGGCCCAGATGGCCAGTAAACGTGTGTTCCATCACACTCATCCAATTCACTTATTCCTCATATATATCATCACGGCCAATATTTATCCGTGATTCTGAGTTAGGGTTTCACCTTATGGAAAATCAGCAATAGAGATTGCCCTCAAAATGCTATTTTTGACAAAGTTCTACAAATTTCCATCGATCCTGGCCAGAAGATGACGAAATGGGAATTTTTCATCATCTTCTGGGCAGTGTAAACTAAGCAGACTTCCCACATAAGGTTTACAATAGATAAATCTAAATACTTCTAATACCACCGTGAATATTTAATGAACAAATACAAACGGTAATGAAAAATCTTTCAGTCAATTCACATGTTAATAGCCTCTACAACGGAAAACGTCTGAGTTATAAATAAAGCGTGGTCAGCCAACGCCTGAGAGCTGAATAGATAGATAGAAATATTTTAAACTGGAAAGAAAAACATTTACAGAAAGCTATCTGAATAAAATATACTAATTTTTATTGGAAACTATTTACTATAGCTGCTGCTGTAATTGATAATGAATCAGAATTATTATAGGTATTTTTGCAGGTTTCCTTTAAGGGAAATCAACTATTGAGGTTGTAGCCATGACGCGATTTTCGAAGCATTTCTACAAATATTCATCGATCCTACCTAGTAGATGACGATGAAAAAGAGGCCAGCTCAAAATTATAGACGTTCATTTTTTCAGCCTTTAGTGAACCCTCCAATAACGCACTTGGGAAATATACGGACTATTTTTTTTAGAAAAATGAATTCCTTTCATTTTACCTCTGAAGATGGGGTGTAAGCACAAAAAAAAGTCCGTCACGCTGGAGCTGCGTAAACTAAGCAGATTTCCACGTGAAGTTTTACAATAGAGAAATTTCACGAGAGCCGAGCAGTTAACGAAACGGCCGAACTAGCTTTTGGCGGGAAAGTCACCCGTTTGTTAGCCGCCTAGATTTAATAAAAATGCAAATATCTCGGTTAATATTCAAAATAGAGAATAAATGTATAGAACAATATTTATAGTAAATGTAATTTGCAGTAAGATTGATTCTGTACAATTTTTCGATTTGACGTATAGTAACGGAGATATTTAGAATTTTCGAAAATCCTTTGCTCTAAACCCCCCCTTCCACTGGTCCGATTTCAGCCGTTAACGAACTTGATCTTTCTTTTTTCATAAAACAACTAAATATCGAGTTTGGTAACGATCAAACAAAAATTGCGACCGCTAGAGCGGTAACAGACAAATAAATATATACATATATATATATATATATATATATATATATATATATATATATATATGTATATATAGATATATATAGACAGTTTTGAACGGACCTCATTTTCGTCATCTACTAGGTAGGATCGATGGACATTTGAAGAAAAATTTCGAAAATTCCGTTATGAGTACAACCTCAATAGCTGATTTCCCTTAAGGGAAATCTGCTAATACTGTTAGGTACTTGCTCATCCGGTATCGGAATTTGAAGAGCCTCCTTGATGGAGGTATAGCAGTGGTGGCGGCCCCTACAGGAGAAGTCACCGCTCCACCGGTTACCTGGCGCGGTCTCATATGTGATTATTTTCCCCAGGTATTCGCAATCGGCTTACATCGAAGCCAGCCTTAGTTAAGTATACAGTCCCCTAAATTTGGCATACAAATACACTCATCTACTTGACTCATAAAGAACTTTTTTAGACGATTCCCGTTCATGAAATAATATGGCTACATCTCGTATATAAAGTAAATTATTTTATTCACAGTCATAATAACCGGATGCCTAAATCGAATATAAAAACCATATATCTAGTCTCAAAGAGAAAATCAGTTTTGAAAACTTTAAAAAGCCGGAAAATAAAGAAATAAATAAAATTCCACCTTATCTTTGCCCTTTCCTATTTACTACTATTCCCTGTGGGCGTCATAAAGTAAAAAAGAAATGGAGGGCAAAAGTCAATTTATAGACTTTTTAAAAAATGTCTCAATAGGGAGAGGAAAAAAAATATAAAAGAGAGAAGACATTTTTATTAATTGGTAATAAAGATAAGGAGTGCGTGTTGGAGGTTATGTGGTGCCCTGATTAAAGAATTGACTAGCTGGTGGCCAGCCACTAAGCCATTATCGCTATGACTCACTCCTCTGGAATTACCCACCGTTCTCTCTCTCTCGGCTTAGCTGTCGATATTAACCCCACACAATCCATGTCAACTCCGGCCCGCTTTTCCCTTTCCACCTCCACCAATAATTGTCCCTCCAAACCTACAATCTTCTTTCATTCCCTTCACTCAGAGCATTTCCTCTCTATCAAAGGGCGGCCCTGTCAATACAGGGTGTATCCCTTTTGCTACAATAAATTGTGATAAGTTGTCATAAAGGAAAGCCACTGACTTCCAGTTTGAAATACACAAGAAGTTCAGTGTGTTCCAAGGAAGGACAATACAATTTGGGTTTTGGTTACTAACAGAAAATTTAAACAACTCGAATCTTGTTGCAAATATTGGAGACATTAATTATATACAAGGAGAAGATAGATTAAAAGAATTTAAACCAATTACACAACCGTATTGTAAAAACATTGGGTAAATCGAATACATTTTTATAAATTATAGACAATTAAAAAGTAGCGGAACTTGGCAGCCGAGAGCCAAGCGAGATGAATCGTACCTAAATGATAAAATAAATGTTTCGTCAATTTTTTATGCAGCTCCATACGGTTATTAGATTTCACGAGTTTTTTCATCAATAATGTAATACGTTTTTTCTTTAAATCTATATATTTTTTCCAAGTTTTGTAATTAATTGCCTCCGTAGCTGAGTAATATCATCGTCACCAAAATGTTTTCAAAGATATTTGGAAGGAGATAGCCCTCCCACGGCACTAGACCTGTATAGGAACTCTTCAGGCCCTGAGGTAGCTTGAAGAACGCCTAGCGAAACGTCTGCCAGAAAAATGAAGACACGGACGACTTTAATATATGAGAATTTTTCCTGAGCCGGTGGTTCCATAAGCACTTGCCGTCGTAAGTATTAAAGCAACTAATGCCTTCTTAAGGATGATAATACCTCATCATGAGAGCATTTCCGAATTTTATCGCACTGATGTAAAGGTAATGCTCATTAAGTGGACCTCTTTGATCCAGTGGGCTTAATGAGGCCTTCCCTTTTGTAACACCAGTATCCTCGCTTTGGCTTTAATGAAAATTCATCATTAGAAAAAAGAAAGGATATGCTAAAATAATCACTCTTTTAAAAATTCTAATCTTTCCAAAGTTAAACAAAGGGAGGAGAGAAGATCCTCAGAACGCAATTTCCTATCTTAACTTCCAGGAAATGGAAAATTCATCATTTAGTAATGATCCCCATAGATCGTTATGCAACCTAATACTCAAGTTTAATAACAGGCCAGGGAAGTTCATTTCATCACTGGCGGAGTTATACTTAACAATCAAGGACTTCTTTAGTTTCATGCTTTCAGTTTGAAAGCTCTAATCACCTTAGGAGAAAGAGGCTTTAGCTGCTGTGTACGTTAAAGGCCTAGGTCTAATGCCTTTGGTAAACACAGAGTTCTGGGTTCAATTCCCAAGCGAGCAATAGAAATATACAAATAAAACTGTTATTTCATTCTCTCCATGGCTAGAAAATGGTGGTAAGATATTGATAACCCATACCGATCTACTGTAATTTTATAAAGGGGGTCTTAATAAAAAACGTTTTAATTATGAAGATTTAGAAAAAAGTCTCACTGTAATTCATTTCACAAAATTTATGTTTAGAAAATACAATTTCAGTAGGTCGCAGGACCAAGACCTAAGCTGGATATTAAGATGATTTATTATTTGTCCCTATATGACAAAATGACCATACGTTCAAATTAGTATATGTGCATATGTGTGTGTATATATATATATATATATATATATATATATATATATATATATATACACATATGTTACTGTAAAACCCCGAAGTGTGGTAAATGTCAGGACTTACCGGTAAATCCTAGGATTTACCAAGAGCACTGGTTAAAGTCCGAAATCTAGATGAAATTCAAGCTTTTACCGCTTGGCAGTTGGTCAATCCCCGGATTTACCGTCTGGCTTGCTAAATGCACGAAAAACATTAAATAAATGTGAGATTTCATAATTTTACCAATGCTGTTTGGTAAATGTGCGGATTTCCCAAGGCTCATTGGTAAATGTCGAGTGAAGAGGAGTGGGGACAGGGATACTGATTCCTGATGTCGACCGATCTAAAATCGACCACAAAAGCATGATTGCAGTGGTCGTCAAAAAAGAAGATGGTTTCTACAAACTCGAACTTCAGGAAAATTGGATACATTATATTCACGTAATCAGTTTACAATTTGCACCCATGAAGAGATAAGCCTTCGCACCGCAGTTCGTCAACAGTCATTGGTTGGTGGCCAGGGTTTCAAAAAATGCAACTGCTTAAAAAAATGTTCAAATAAGAAATGTTTGTGCAAGTTAGCTAATATGAAGTGCAATTCAAAGTGTCACAATTCTCTCCCATGCTGTAAGAAATAATAATAAAACATTCTAAAACTTTCATTTCAACTAACCTTTATTCCAACTTTTAGCGGCAGACGCTGGGAAATGTTAGGATTTACCAAAATCTGTTGGTAAAAGTCCGAAAGACGCATCCTGATTGAGATAATTCTAGCTTTTACCGAGCCTCTTGGGAAATCCTAAGATTTACTGGCTAAAGTCCGATTTGAAAGACAAAATCGGACATTTACCAACGCTTCTGGTAAATCCTAAGATTTACCGGTAAATCTTAGGATTTACCACACTCCGGGGTTTTACAGTAACACACATATATATAGGGGGTCCAGTGTCTGTGCGGGTTAAGGCGTTACACAACTACTGGTACTTGATACATCTACCACTACTGTCAGCAACCTGAAGGTAATGTTAAGTTGTTATATTAAAACATGAACTTAACCAGTCATTTTATGTAACACTTATATTTGAAAAAATAAAAGAAATAAACACATGCTAACACCATAACCTATAGTTGGTTATCAACCTCGACCCGGCTGAGATAGTTTTTGTAAATATAACATGTGACTCACTGGTGCTAGAGGCGGCTAAGCGTCCTTGTAGGCGTTCTACTCATGTTCACTACAAATTACATTTAACGGTCAAAGCGGGCATACAACAGTTCCTTTTTTAAATGTTTCTTAGTTTAGGCTCTTGTGAGATACACGCACTTTTTTTTTAAAAAAAAAAAAAAAGTAACCGCTACAGGATTCCCCTCCTAAATGACGGAGTCAGGAAACCATACTTTTTTCACTGGTCGTCCGGATCGGGTCCTGTAGGGCTCTTGAGGTGCATGGTCTGCGGTACGCCCATTAGTAGTAGTAGTAAGAGTTCGCTAAGAGAGCGTGTTAGTGTCACAGTGATTATGGATCAGCAGTAATGAGTATATAGGTCTGACAGCCCTTCGGGATGACTAACCATTATGACTCTCTTGGATCTTATCCTCAGGCAAGCTGACAGCATGAACTAGCCACAGACCCCCACAGGGTCAATGGAGCCCGTCAGTCTACTGGTGACATATCATTCCAGGTCCTTCTAGGATAACAGGGGTTGAACTTCCAGTTGATCACTTAAAAAATCTCATCACGAATCCCTCGAGTCTCGCTCGGACGTGGCTAATGATCTCAAAGGTAACCGGGAAACAAAATACAAGCAGATATATTTCATTTAAATATAAGTGGCCTTTTTCAGAATCTACAATCTAAACGTATCTATTACGCAAGGCATGGATTAAAAAGCAAAAGAAATTGAAATTGAGAAACTTTGGAAAAATCCATTTATCAAGTCGGCTTTTAGTACCAAAGTAAATGTTAGAGCTGCTCGTAAAGGTCTGGGTATATAACCAGAACAAACCGTAATCAGAAGCACACTGGCAGAAGAATAAAATGGAAACGTTGGAATTTCCAATTTCATTAAGTACAAGTAATCTTTGGACTCATATTGTCACAGGCTGAAATCACTTTTTCAGTTCCATTATCCCATACTGCACGCTGTTCGTTAAGTGCCTTCATCGAGTTTATTTATCCAATTCCTGGCAGCACAAATGGCGTCATAAGATTATAACAAGTGATATTACACGTTCTTTTCTGGCTCATTAGGCACAGTTGTATTTGGCTCGTATATGTTGGTTTTTTTTTTCAAGGCATTGCCCGTTTTAGCAGAATACTCTTAAGGGATATCAGCTATTGAAGTAGTGCAGGCTACTGACCAGACACAATCTGTTCTCTATTTTTCCTGTAATATGAATCCTATGTAAAAGGGACTTTAAATAAGAGCTTAATAAATTCACTTTGCAGAGTATATGGCGGAAGAGTCAAATGACATATATAATAATTTTCTTGACTGAATAGTTTCGCGTATAATAAGCACCTCATCAGGAGATTCAAATGTCTATCGATCCTATCTAGTAGATGACGAAAATGAGGCCTGTTCAAAGTTATATATAAATAAATATATATAAATATATAAAAATATATATATATATATATATCTGTTACTGTTCTAGCGGCCGCAATTATTGTCTTATCGTTACCAAACTTGATATATAATCGTTTTATTTAAAAAGAAAGATCAAGTTCTTTACGGCTGAAATCGAACAAGGGGGGGGGGAGTTAGATGGGGAGAATTTCAAAAATTCATAATATCTCCGTTATTATGCGTTGGATCGAAAATTGAGCCAATCTTATTGTATGTAAATAAATGTAATGTTCTATAAATTTTGTTGTGTATATTTTTTCACTATCTTGATTATTATTAGATATTTGTCTTCAGTAAAGCCCCACTCCTATTCATCTCATAATAACAATATGCTATTATGTTATGAAGCACTTTATTTGAAGCATAAATACCAAATATTGTTCTCATTGGACTTTTACGTTTTGAGATATTTGAAAATAAGTAATGCACGTGGGAAATCTGTTTAGTGAACGCAGCCCCCCGCGTGACGGATGTTTTTTGGTTATGTAGCGCCAACAACAAAATGCCGAGTTCTGCTAAATTTATATCGTTTGGGGAAATCAGCTATTGAGGTCGTACTCATGACGCGTATTTTCGAAAAATTTCTTCAAATGTCCATCGATCCTACCCAGGAGTAGACGAAAATGAGGTCCGTTCAAAATTATATATATATTTGTCTGTTAACGCTCTAGCGGTCGCAATTTTTGTTTGATCGTTACGAAACTCGATATTTAACCGTTTTATGTAAAAAGACAGATCAAGTTCGTTAATGGCTGAAATCGGACCAGAGGGAGGGAGGGGGTTTAGAGGGGGGATTTTCGAAAATTCAAAATATCTCCGTTATTATGCATCGGATCGAAAAATTGTATAGAACCAATCTTATTGCAAATTAAATTTACTATAAATATTATTATATACATTTATTCTCTATCTTGAATATTAACCGAGATATTTGAATTTTTATGAAGTCTGTGGTCGAGTATAGTTCGTATTAGGTCGGCCATTTCCGTCATTACTCGGCTCAGGTGGAAGCTTCTTCTAACCTTACCTTACCTACGTTACTTTGTGAGATTTATGCAAATACGTTCTGTTCATCCGTCCCCCCCCCCCCTCTTCTTTAGTTCTTGGACTACTAAAATTTGAGTTATTAAAATATAAATTATTCTTACAATTCAGGAGCCGTTTCAGTTGGGAATTCATTTTAATTAACTCAAAGATTCCTCATTACCGTTTGTATTTACTCTCTGTGGTATCGTGTTACCAGTATGCAGATTTCTCTATTGTAAAACTTCACATGGGAAATCTGCTTAGTTTACGCAGTGACGGTAGTGACGGACTTTTTTGTTTTGAACCTTTTCATTTACTTAATATGAGGATAAACCATTCGGGCAATAAAATGATTATTAGAGTCATTTAGATTATTTTATTTATTTTTTATTATTAACCTTCCCTCATACACTGTGTAAAGTGGTTTTGTTGAGGTCTTTATTTCACCATGGCAATGTAAGAATAGCATTTGGAATTAGGACACGGGGCTCTCTATGCCATTCATCAGTTTGTTTGACGGTGTCCCAGTATACTCATCATTATGCTCCGCATTTAAACTAATGGTGAATATGCTGATATGGTGTTAGCGTTCGGGCTTTGCAATGGTAATGCTAATGATGCCCTTCTTGAATATTCCCTCACATTTCCGAATAGAAGATTACCAAACAAGTATATATTTAGGTTCACCTATCAACGACATTGACAAATATGGTATATTTGCAATAGCAATAACTCCTGATGGTACATTTGTATATATAACTGCTTTCAAGCGAAAGGTTAAAAGAGAGAGTTATGAAAATAACAAACCGATGGCCTGTTGCGGATAGAATTTTAGTAGATTTACCGGCTATTGAGGTCGTATATTTTCACAATTTTTCTTCAAATGACCATCGATCCTACATAGAAGATGGCGAAAATGAGGTCCATTCAAAATTGTATATGTATATATATATATATATATATATATATATATATACACACACACGCACGCACACGCACACACACACACACATATATTTGTCGGTTACAGCTCTAGCGGTCGCAATTTTTGTCTTATCGTTACCAAACTCGATATATAATCGTTTTATATAAAAAGAAAAGAAATATCAAGTTCGGCTGAAATTTGTTATGTACATGTTTTCACTATCATAATTATTCACTGAGATATTTACAATTTTTAGTTTTCGGTCTTGAGTAAACACCCACTCCTACTCATCCCATATTAAAAATATTCTACTATGTTATGAAGCACTTCATTTGAAGCCTAAATACCAATTATTACTCTCATAGAACTTTTAAGTTCAATTCATCAGATAATTGCAAATACTTGACGCACGAGGGAAATCTGCTTAGTTAACGCAGCCCCTGCTTGACGGACTTGTACTCTTTAAGTGCAGTACAGCACTCAGGAAATTCGCAGAAGTGTTATACCAGAAAATTAGTTATTGGAGTGACTGTTGTGGGGCTTTTTTTTCACTCTTTCACCATTTAAAGTTTTATATAATCTGTTCGTTTCAGAGAATATTAATATAACCTAAAGTCTAAGTTGGGTTAGTAGTAATATAAATACCGAGTTTCATAAAATTTGGTTTAGCCGTTTATGCGTGAAAAGGTAACAAACAGACACCAAAGAAACAAAATGCAGTTATGGTGTCTATGACATGTGAAACGAAAAGTTATCGTGATATTTCGAGAAAAAAAATCAATGTACATACGAAGGTTTTATATATATATATATATATATATATATATATATATATATATATATATATATATATATATATACTAGCTCAGAAACCCGGCTTCGCACGGGAATTGATTTGAGGCTGAATGGTGATGGTATGTTTTTGGCAAGGCTTTACTTTGCACAATATTTTAACATTTACCCGTCCCAGTGTTTAGGGCTAATACCCGTCGTTTCTGTGGATTTGTTAATAATAAAATTTGTATATTCAGGCCTCCCTTATAACCCCCACTCCTGCCCGTTCCTAGAAATGTTAGTATGGCTTATTATAAGGATGGCGTTAGTGCTAATATACGTACCGAGTGTTTTATTCAGTTCGGTTGAGTCTTTTGTGCCAAATAAAATTGTTGACTCCCGCTATAATTTTACGCGTATAACGCCTTTATACTTCGGTATACGACGATATTGTATATAACAAAAGTTTCTCTAAATAACAAAATAAACAACTTTTGTTATGTACATATTTGCCGAAACCCCAATAGGAAACGAAATATCACTATTTTTAATTTCAGGACTCCCTTATAACCCCACTCCTGCCCGTCCCTAGAAATGTTAGTATGGGTTGTTATAATAAAAGCGTTAGTGCTAATACACATACCGAGTTTTATTTATTTCGGTTGAGTCTTTTGTCCCAAATGAAATTGTTCACTTCCGCTACAGGTTTTAGCGTATATCTCGTTTATAATTCAGTATACGAAAAAAGCGTATATAACAAAAGTTACTCTAAATAACAAAGTAAACAACTTTTGTTATGTTCATATTTGCCAAAAAGCCAATAGGAAACGAAATACCGCTATTTTTAATGTCTGGCTTCCCTTATAACCCCCACTCCTGCCAGTCCCTAGAAATGTTGGTACGGCTTATTATAATGAAGGTGTTAGTGCTAATATACATACCGAGTTTTATTTAGTTCGGTTGAGTCGTTTGTGTCAAATAAAATTGCTCACTTCCGCTATAGGTTTAGCGTATATCTTGTTTATAATACGTTATACGAAAAAAGTGTATATAACAAAAGTTACTCTAAATAACAAAATAAACAACATTTGTTATGTTCATACTTGCCGAAAAACCAATAGGAAACTAAATATCGCTATTTTTAATTTCAGGCCTCCCTTACAACCCCCACACCTGTTCATCTCAGAGAATTTTTATGTAGCCTAAAGTCTAAGTTGGGTTAGTTGTAATGTACATACCAAGTTTCATAAAATTCTGTTCAGCCGTTTATGCGTGAAAAGGTAACAAACAAACAAACAAACAAACAGACACCAAAGAAACAAAAGGCAGTTATGGTGTCTATGACATGTGAAACGAAAAGTTATCGTGAAATTTCGCGAAAAAAATCAATGTACAGACAGAGGTTACAATTTTATATATATATATATATAGATATAGAGTCAAGTTTGAACAGCCTAAAACGATAGCAATAACATGGAATAGCGGTTTTGAACCAGTAAATATTTTATCTGTAAATAATGAGTGGCCTCCCGTTAGCCATTTTGTCATTTATAAATTCTAGAAGTATTATTTTAAATAATAAAGTGATTTTCTTTTAATTATGATTTAAAATTCGTTTTTAAATGGTTGGCCTCCCGATAATCAATATTTTCCCAAGTTACATATAACACTTAAACAATTTCATCATTTCTTAGAAATTCGACATCAAATTTAACAATATTGAAGGAAAAAATTCCATCCTACATGATCAATTAATAATATTAGGGTCTCTGATGAGCCAGAGGAGGGTATAATGTATCCATCCACTTACTACTACCTCATGAAAGCAATTTCTGATGCCTGTAATTGGAGCAATAAACGCGATCAAAGTGAGTACTTTACTAACAGCGACCAGAGTGGGATAATAGAATTGAAAAATTGATTTCAACCGGTTGCAATACGAATCCTAATATTGCACGCCAAGTAATGAAATTGGTATCTCTGACGCTTTCAATTTATCCTTCACATATTGTGGTTCCGATTGCAGCTTGTTGTGGACTATGCTGGCAGCCCTTTATCAAAATGTTGTCGAGATCGGATCAGTCTTTGTGGTCAAGAGCATTGAGTAATTAAAAGTTGCGAGTGGCGGAGAGAAGGGCTTCGCCTCTCCCAATAAACAGTCTAGCATGAGCATCGATAGTTTTATTGGGTAGTATTGGCCTGGTTGATTTAAGGCTTTGTACAGGTCATTATTTATCACACGGGAATTGTTCATGTATGTATCTTGATAACAAAAAAATTAAAAAATGAGTGAAAAAATGTATATTTAAATTTTTTCGAAATTACTCGTATTCTTCAAATGTCCATCGATCGTGATTCTGATTCATTACAAATTAGACCACTAGCTTTAGTAAATAGTTTCCAATAAAATTAATATGTTATATTCAGATATATTTCATTAATTGTTTGTCTTTCCAGTCTATCTATGCAGCGCTTCGAGACTGGCCGGCCTGTTTGTTTACAATTCAGCCGCTTTCCGTTGTAGAGATTATTAACTTGTATTCTAAGTTTACTAAGCATTCACGGTAGTGTTACCTGTATGTATATTTATCTATTGTAAACCTTCGCGTGGGAAATCTGCTTAGTTTACGCAGCCCCTGCGTGACGGACTTTATTCATCTATTGACCTTCCACAATTCCACCTTCAACAAACATTGAATTGAGACCAAATTTATAAGATAAAAAAATAGATGCAATTACGAAATATGTTTATGTAAAATTTGATATATCCACTCTTTAACAATAATCTTTAAATATAAATATTAAAGCAAGCAACGGCATATTAGAAACTCTATGTAACATTTACTTATTACTTCATTTTTGTATGGAAACAATTATTAATGAGCAAATGCATATTAGAAACTCTAGGTAACATTTACTTATTACTTCATTTTTGTATGGAAACAATTATTAATGAGCAAATGCATATTAGAAACTCTAGGTAACATTTACTTATTACTTCATTTTTGTATGGAAACAATTATTAATGAGCAAAGGCATATTAGAAACTCTAGGTAACATTTACTTATTACTTCATTTTTGTATGGAAACAATTATTAATGAGCAAAGGCATATTAGAAACTCTAGGTAACATTTACTTATTACTTCATTTTTGTATGGAGACCATTCTTAATAAGCAAAGGCATATTAGAAACTCTAAGTAACATTTACTTATTACTTCATTTTTGTATGGAAACAATTATTAATGAGCAAAGGCATATTAGAAACTCTAGGTAACATTTACTTATTACTTCATTTTTGTTTGGAAACAATTATTAATGAGCAAAGGCATATTAGAAACTCTAGGTAAAATTCACTTATTACTTCATTTTTGTATGGAAACCATTATTAATGAGCAAAGGCATATTAGAAACTCTAGGTAACATTCACTTATTACTTCATTTTTGTATGGAAACAATTATTAATGAGCAAAGGCATATTAGAAACTCTAGGTAACATTTACTTATTACTTCATTTTTGTATGGAAACAATTATTAATGAGCAAAGGCATATTAGAAACTCTAGGTAACATTTACTTATTACTTCATTTTTGTATGGAAACAATTATTAATGCATGCCATCCGTTGAAAGGCGGCCGCTTGAAGGGGAGAGGTTCGGTGGTTTCTACACAGAAGAGGGGGCCACGCAAAATAAATTTGCCCACATCCTCCCCCTCTAAACTTCCCTCCTCCTCCTACTTCACTTCCAGATATTTCTATTATAAACTCCCATGTCGCGCTACTTGCACATCTTACCGATTATACTAAAGGGATTTCCTCGTTTTAGCAGATTTCCCTTAAGGGAAATCAGCTATTGAGGTCGTACTCATGACGAGATTTTCCAACTTCAAATGCCCATCGATCCTATATAAAAATTTTATTTGCGATAATTTATTACAATTCATCAAATACTCCATTAACAAATACATTACAACTATAAAAAAAATAATACATAAAACAGCGTCTATACATTTGGGCTCGCTACACCCTTAAGATTGACCACACGGGTCAACATTGGTGAGCCTATCCCCTGCTGGGGTGACTCGCCTAATACATCTAGGGCAGGCCCTAACCTAGACTTAACACAAGAAATATAATAATAATAATAATAAAAATATAAAATAAAGATAATATTAATTCAAAATACACAAGAAAAAATATAATAGAAATAACAAAATATAAAACACAACTCCGTAACAGAAAATAAGTAAATATAAGAACTCTGCCAGTCCGTACAAAGAAGAGGAATCTAGGAGATGACGAAAATGAGGTCCGTTCAAATATCATATATATTTATTTGAATTTTTGTTCGATCCTTACCAAAATGGATCTCTAATCGTTTTATGTAAAAATAAAGATCAATTTTGTTAACGGCTGAAATCGGACCGGAGAGAGGACCGGGGGTTTAGAGACTGGAGTTTTGAAAATTCGAAATATCTCCGTTATTATGCATCGGATCGAAAAATTGTATTTAAGCAATCTCATTGCAAATGTAATGATCTGTAAATGTTGTTATATACATTTTTATCCTTTATATTTAGTATTAACGGAGATATTTGTTATAATTATATTTTTGTATTATATATTATTTATTATATTATATTGTTATTATTATATTTTTGGGTATATATATATAATATTTTCTCTATCATGAATATTAACCGATATATTTGCATTTTATTAGTTTTCGGCCTTAAGTAAACCCCCCACTTATAGTCATATCATGTCAACAATAAATTGGTACCTCATGAACCATTTTATTGGATGCTTAAATATAAAATGTTACTTTCCTTGAACTTTTACATGCAAATACGTTGTTTGATGCCATCAATTAGGATTTGGCAATTTATACCATGATCAGTATTTAACAGTTTAAATCAACTCAAAAGGTTACAATGTTTATTGCCTGAAATGGTATCTGGAATAGTGTGGGATAAGAAACTTCAATATATCTTCATTATTATGAAGAGGATCCAATTATGTAATATAATCAATTTCGTTACACTATTGATGCTCTACAATTGTTGTTATATGCATTTTTATAACTCAAATATTAATATTATTCGTGCTTTTATCAGATTTCACTTAAGGGAGATCTGCTAAAATGGTAATACAAATACGACGTTTTTCACATTAGTTTTAATGACAGTTCCAGCAGCTATTTGTTGTGAAACATAACCCATGTGGGGTTAATGAAGGCTCAAAAAAAAAAGTACGATTTTTATGTGTTATAAAAATGCATATAACAACAATTTTAGAGCATCAATATTTTAACGAAATTGATTCTATAGCATTATTCCATCCTCTTCATAATAATGAGGATATATTGAATTTTCTAAATCCCTCTATTCCAGGTTCAATTTCAGGCATTAGCAACCGTAAACTTTTGAGTTGAATTAAACAGTTAAATACTGATTACTTAGAATGTTTATTCAATCTGTATCATATATAGATTGCATTTACAAGCCCTAAGGCCTTACCCGCTAACGGCTTGCAATATTTTAAGAGAGGTGCTTGTTCATGAAAGTTGTATATGATTTAATACCGGAGGACCATGTTGATGTATAAGACGGTTATTACTATTAATATTATATTGGATAATTATATGATATTGGGGGATGAACTATTGCAGGGCAGATATGTGTCAGTAGATTAATGATTACTTCAAGGGATGCTGATGAAATTGTGATGATGTTCTCGATGCTGCTCTGGTGCTCTCCCTCCATCCTGGTCTCCCCCTGGATGCTCCTTCGTTTACTCACTCATGTTGTTAAAAGGGATGTGAGAAAGAAACTAATATTGCTGCCACTAATGAGAGGCTCTACTCTCTCCTCCGCTGTCGTACTCACTCTACTGGTCTGATCCTGTTCTGTATCTTTGCCCTTTGCACCCAAGGATGTCCTCTCAGGTAGTGTTTACACAAGTAGCTATAGAGTACAGCACTCTTCAGGGGGCATCCTTGGTTGGCCTAGTTGATAACAGATGGGGCTGGTGTAGTTTTATTTCCGCTTCAATTTTTAAATCGAACATAGATTGAATAAACATTCTCCAGTAAAGGGCGTCAAATCCTAATTGATGAAGTCATCACACAACGTATTTGTATGTAAAAGTTCAAGGGAAGTAGCATTTTCTATTTAAGCATCCAATAAAATGGTTCATGAGATACCAGGTTATTGTTAATATATTGGCTTAAGGCTGAAAACTAATAAAATGCAAATATATCGGTTAATATTCATGATAGAGGAAATAAGTATATAACAACATTTATAGCCAATCTAAATTTCAATAATCATATACAATTTTGCAATCCGGAAAGGGATATAACGGAAATAATTCGTAGTTTTGAAACAATCCCCTCCAAACTCCCTCTCCCTTGGTCTGATTTTATCATTTAACAAACTTGGTCTTTAATTTTACATAGAACACTTATATTCCCTATATAGATAACCGACAAGTGTATATTTCTGTGTGTGTGTATATATATATATATACATATATATATATATATATATATATATATACTTGCCTGGTACCGCTCTGGTGGTCGCAATTTTCTTCATATAAGTATAAAAATTGGGCATTTAAACGTTTTATGTAAACATAAAGATCGAGTTCGTTAAAGGCTGAAAATTGACGGGGGGGGGGGTTAGAAGGGTAAATTTGGAAATATTCTATAAATTTTGTTATAAGCATTTTTTTCACTATCTTGATTATTAACCGAGATATTTGCCTTTTTTTCACTATCTTGATTATTAACCGAGATATTTGCATTTTTTTTCACTATCTTGATTATTAACCGAGATATTTGCATTTTTTTTTTCACTATCTTGATTATTAACCGAGATATTTCCAATTTTTTTTTCACTATCTTGATTATTAACCGAGATATTTGCATTTTTTTTTCACTATCTTGATTATTAACCGAGATATTTCCAATTTTTTTTTCACTATCTTGATTATTAACCGAGATATTTGCATTTTTTTTTCACTATCTTGATTATTAACCGAGATATTTGCCTTTTTTTTCCCCTATCTTGATTATTAACCGAGATATTTGCATTTTTTTTCACTATCTTGATTATTAACCGAGATATTTCCAATTTTTTTTTTCACTATCTTGATTATTAACAGAGATATTTGCATTTTTTTTCACTATCTTGATTATTAACCGAGATATTTGCATTTTTTTTCACTATCTTGATTATTAACCGAAATATTTGCATTTTTTTTTCACTATCTTGATTATTAACCGAGATATTTCCAATTTTTTTTCACTATCTTGATTATTAACAGAGATATTTGCATTTTTTTTCACTATCTTGATTATTAACCGAGATATTTGCATTTTTTTTCACTATCTTGATTATTAACCGAAATATTTGCATTTTTTTTTCACTATCTTGATTATTAACCGAGATATTTCCAATTTTTTTTCACTATCTTGATTATTAACAGAGATATTTGCATTTTTTTCACTATCTTGATTATTAAAAGAGATATTTGCATTTTTTTTCACTATCTTGATTATTAACCGAGATATTTGCATTTTTTTCACTATCTTGATTATTAAAAGAGATATTTGCATTTTTTTTCACTATCTTGATTATTAACCGAGATATTTGCATTTTTTTTTTTCACTATCTTGATTATTAACCGAGATATTTCCAATTTTTTTTTCACTATCTTGATTATTAACCGAGATATTTGCATTTTTTTTCACTATCTTGATTATTAACCGAGATATTTGCCTTTTTTTTTACTATCTTGATTATTAACCGAGATATTTGCATTTTTTTTCACTATCTTGATTATTAACCGAGATATTTCCAATTTTTTTTTCACTATCTTGATTATTAACCGAGATATTTGCATTTTTTTTCACTATCTTGATTATTAACCGAGATATTTGCATTTTTTTTCACTATCTTGATTATTAACCGAAATATTTGCATTTTTTTTTCACTATTTTGATTATTAACCGAGATATTTCCAATTTTTTTTTCACTATCTTGATTATTAACCGAGATATTTGCATTTTTTTTTCACTATCTTGATTATTAACCGAGATATTTCCCTTTTTTTACACAATCTAGATTATAAACCGAGATATTTTGCTTTTTTTTTTCACACTATCTTGATTATTAACCGAGATATTTCCAATTTTTTTTTTCACTATCTTGATTATTAACCGAGATATTTTTTTTTTTTTTTTATCTTGATTATTAACCGAGATATTTGCATTTTTTTTTTCAATATATTTATTATTAACCGAAATATTTTCATTTTTTTTTCACTATCTTGATTATTAACCGAGATATTTCCAATTTTTTTTCACTATCTTGATTATTAACCGAGATATTTGCATTTTTTTTCACTATCTTGATTATTAAAAGAGATATTTGCATTTTTTTTCACTATCTTGATTATTAACCGAGATATTTGCATTTTTTTCACTATCTTGATTATTAAAAGAGATATTTGCATTTTTTTTTTCACTATCTTGATTATTTAACGAGATATTTGCATTTTTTTTTTCACTATCTTGATTATTAACCGAGATATTCCAATTTTTTTTTTCACATCTTGATTATTAACCGAGATATTTGCATTTTTTTTCACTATCTTGATTATTAACCGAGATATTTGCCTTTTTTTTTACTATCTTGATTATTAACCGAGATATTTGCATTTTTTTTCACTATCTTGATTATTAACCGAGATATTTCCAATTTTTTTTTCACTATCTTGATTATTAACCGAGATATTTGCATTTTTTTTCACTATCTTGATTATTAACCGAGATATTTGCATTTTTTTTCACTATCTTGATTATTAACCGAAATATTTGCATTTTTTTTTCACTATCTTGATTATTAACCGAGATATTTCCAATTTTTTTTTCACTATCTTGATTATTAACCGAGATATTTGCATTTTTTTTCACTATCTTGATTATTAACCGAGATATTGGCATTTTTTTTCACTATCTTGATTATTAACCGAGATATTTGCATTTTTTTCACTATCTTGATTATTAACCGAAATATTTGCATTTTTTTTCACTATCTTGATTATTAACCGAGATATTTGCATTTTTTTCACTATCTTGATTATTAACCGAGATATTTGCATTTTTTTTAGTTTTCGGCCTTTAATAAAACCCCACTCTTACTCATGTAATATTAACAGTAAGCTGTTATATGATGAAACACTTTATCTAAAGCTTAAATATTGTCCTCATTGAACTTTTACTTTGAGAGATGAATGCCAGTTAACGCAGCCTCTGCATGACGGGCTTTATTCGTTCTGAGTATTTGAGAAACATATTATATGAAAAGTTCAATAGTCCCTATTAGATATAGAGAAGATATTTAGTGAAGCCCTATAGCTATATCCTCTAGCATTTCATAATAATTAATTAGTTCAAAGTACTTCCAGACCTTGCGACTCCACCAGCTAATAGTAACAATAATAGAGTGTTAGAGTTCAGTTTAGCTTAGTATCAACACAATCTAAACATTAATGTGATCTGGCTTATCAAGTGGTTGGTTGGTTCCGACAGTATACATAATATTATTGTCAATAATGTCGGGGTATGACGACATTAATGGGCCCAACTTCAAACTGCCGACCACTTATAGTAATTGTATTTATTTTTTATTTGAAGAACATAAAATCTTAACATGTTCTCAAGGATTTCACCTAGTAATAGTTCAATGAAGACAATATTTGGTATTTAACATTCGAATAAAGTGGTTCATAATATAGTAGTTTTCATTTTAGCAGATTTCCCTTAAGGGCTATTTCTCAGTCATTCAATTTATTATAACTCTAAATGATTAGCTTTCTTTCCTCCAACGTCTCATGAGGAGTATAATCCTTACACCTAAAACCACAGTTAGCCCTGGGCCTAGAGATTATTATTATTTATTTGAGATGCGCTACAATGGCGATTCATCTTTTGACATGTTTGAATATAATTTTACAAAATTAGATAAATATTAAAATTTTTACAAAGCTAAATGTTACAAATGTACAAAATAAATAGAACCATGCCGCTACAATGGCCATTCATATTTTAACATGCTAAAATATAATTTCACAAAATTAAATAAATATTAAGATTTTTGCACAGCTAACTTTTACAAATGTATAAAATAGATAGAATGGACAAAACTAAATTTAAATTATTACTATATTTACAACATGAGGAAAAAACAAAATAAAAATAAAACAAACAAAAAAACTAAAAGAAAAACTATAAATAGTTAAACTGGAAGAAGGCAAAACTTATATTCCACAGTGCTTGCTATATATAACTTTCATAATTGTAGATAATAGCTTTTATATTTCATCAAATAATCCATTATTTCTCAAATACTTAAAAACATCATCTATAAATTGGCTACTGTCGGCCAGTAGTTCACATACATTTGTGGGCCATGGGTACGTTTTCACTTGTGCGCAGTCAGTCAGTATGTGTTTTACAGTCAGCGTTCTGTTGCAGTAGCGACATAGAGGTGCATCTTGTCTGCTCGTTAGATATGAATGGAGAATTTGCCTAGAGAGACACCCTTTCTTTTGACCGGCAACGTCAATATTGATAAGAAAACACGACCCTCGGCCTACGATTGAAATCAGATTAGTATTGTTGGGAGAATCAAAAACATTTAATTATTTTTTGAATATTGTGGATAAACGAACAAAACTAAAATTTCGTCACGGAGGGGCTGCATTAACTAAGCATATTTCCCACGTGTGCCACTTATTTGCATTTATCTCAAAACATAAAAGTTCAATGAGAACAATTTTTAGTATTTAGGCTTCAAATAATATGCTCCAAAATATAACTGCTTATTGTTAATATGACATGAGTAGGAGTGGATGTTAATTGAGAGCCGAAAACTAATAAATGAAAATAACTCGGTTAATAATCAAGATATACATAACATTTATAGAACATTCCCTTCGCAATAAGATTTTTTCTGTACAATTTTTCGATCCTACTCATAATAACGGAGATATTAAGAATTTTAGAAATTCCCCCTCTAAACCCCCCCCCCTCCCCTCCTACTGGTAGGAACGAACTTGATCTTTAATTTTACATAAAACGTTTAAATATCGAGTTTGGTAACGATAATATAAAAGTCTGTCACGCAGGGGCTGCGTAAACTAAGCAGATTTCCTATGTGAAGTTTAGCAATAGAGAAATCTGCATACTGGTAACACAACACCACCACCATAAGTAAATACAAACGGTAATGAGAAATCTTTCAGTTAATTTTAATAAACTCCCAACTGAAACGGCTTCTGAATTGTAAGAATAATTTATATTTTAATAACTCAAATTTTAGTAGTCCAAGAACTTATTTGCATAAATCTCACAAAGTAAGGAAGGTTAGAAACTACAGGTTAGGTTAGAAGCTTCCACCAGAGCCGACTTACGAAAACGGCCGAACTAACCCGAACAACACCCGACCACAGACTTCATAAAAATGCAAATATCTCGGTTAATATTCAGGATAGAGAATATGTGTATATATCAATATTTATAGTATATTTAATTTGCAATAAGATTGGTTCTATACAATTTTTCGATCCGATGCATAATAACGGAAATATTTCGAATTTTCGAAAATCCCCCTCTAAACCCCCACCCTCCCTCTGGTACGATTTCAGCCATTAACGAACTTAATCTGTCTTTTTACATTAAATATCGAGTTTCGTAACGATCAAACAAAAAATGCGACCGCTAGAGCGTTAACAGATATATATATATATATATATATATATATATATATATATATAATTTTGTACGGACCTCATTTTCGACATCTCCTGGGTAGGATCGATGGACATTTGAAGAAATTTTTCGAAACTCGCGTCATGAGTACGACCTCAATAGCTTATTTCCCTTAGGGGAAATCTGCTAAAATTGCGACCACTAGAGTGGTAACAGACAAATATTAACATATATATATATATATATATATATATATATACCTGTATATTCGGACCTTATTTTCATCACCTCCTGGGTAGGGTCGATGGACATGTGAGGAAATTTATCAAAAATCGCGTCATGAGTACGACCTCAATTGTTGATTCCCTCACAAGGGAAATATACTAAAACGCTGTCTCTCTTTCCAAGGGTTTCATAAGGGCGAATAACGAAAATAATTCTTTCTTTTTTTTTTATTCGACTTTTCAAATGTATAGAGTAACTCTCATTGTACTTTTTTTACAACGCTGCATGTGGGACGCTGCAAAGTAATTTCATGTTGGGCTACATTAATTAGTCCTAATTGTTGGTGCATTTGTGCTGGTGGCCTTAATAAACAAACTTAATTTCTCGACAAGCTTCCCAACGGCCGAGTTGAATTCTTTTAAAGCCACCCCTCCCAGTGGAGCAACGCTCAAAGACTCCAGCAATGTTACTGTATAAATGGGAGGCAAATTCAAGTCCGAATATAAACTAGATAGGAGTAAGATGTAAGGTTCGTTAGAGAGTGAGGGGTCGAGTGACTTGATCCTAGGGGAAATAGATTCAGCAAATAGCCCTTCAAACCACTTCTTCCACCGGCTATCCTCTATTTGGATAAACCACCTTCTGATTTCAGCAAACCGGTAAGCCACTAGGAAAACTAAGATATTTTATTCAGTTGAGAAAATCTCCTTTCTCCACAGGGACAGAGGCCCTAGATTTAGTAAAAACAAGTGCCCTGAAATTGTTTTTCTACTCAAGAAGCAATTTTCTCTACGTTTTTATGCCCTATTTTGGGTCGTCATATATTTTAAATCTATTTTGTTTTAAAAAAATTGCAGAGCCAATAGTAAAATAATTACAGATCAAATATTTATCAATATATTGAAAATTCAAATTTATATAAAACATTAATTCAAATAAAGGTATTTATAGACAGAAAACAAAAGCATAAAAGGTAAGAACTAAAAGGAGGTAAACTGTGTAACCTCCTGTGGCATTTAAAAATATATATCTTTACATAATAAAAGCCATCTCCTGGGTAGGATCGATGGAAATTTGAAGAAATTTGTCGAAAATTGCGTCATGAGTACGATCTCAATAGCTGATTTCCCTTAAGGGAAATCTGCTAAAAATATGATTTGTAGGATTGGCTCCAACTGTTAAATGTTGAATATGGTATACATCAAATAAACATTTTCGAGACAAGAACGTAAAATCTAAATTAATGACGTAATTACTAATTCTTGAAGGGAAATCAGCTATTGACGCGAATTTCGAAATTTTTCTCCAAATGTCCATCGATGCTACTACCTACCAGATGACGAAAATGAGGTCAGTTCAAAATTGTATGTATATATATATATATATATATATATATATATATATTTAAAATAATTGTTTAATATATAGGTTATTTATACAAAATCGTTGCCAAACTTGATATAATTTTTATTGATTATTTAAAAGAAAGATAAAATAAAAAGATAAATGAACACATTTAAAAAAAAAAAGTTATTTTTTATTTGTATTACATTGAATGGTAGTCTTCCCTACTCCAAGCTTTCAGAAATGTAACGTAAGCTCCGGCTTTCAGTCTAAATTTGAAAGAACCAATATTCTGAACCGAAATCAAAATAAAACATTTGTAGAGAAAAGGCATTTTTTATTAATTAAAAATGTTTATATTTCATCGGAAAACAATTTTGACCATTTAAAAAGGTTAATACCATGAAAATAAATGTAATTTTTTTATATAATAGGTGTTCACAATCAGAGGTGTTTAGAATGGAGTCAACTCTAAATTATATATAATAACAAAAATATCCACATTTCCACGATAACTTTTCGTTTCACATGACACCATAACTGCATTTTGTTTCTTTCGTGTGTGTTTGTTTATTTGTTTGTTTGTTACCTTTTCACGCATAAACGGCTGAATCGAATTTTATGAAACTTGGTATGTATATTACTACTAGCCCAACTTAGACTTTAGGCTATATTAATATTCTCTAAGATAAACAGGAGTGGGGGTTATAAGGGAGGCCTGAAATTAAAAATAGCGATATTTCGTTTTCTATTGATTTTTCAGCAAATATGCCCTTAACAAAAGTTGTTTATTTTGTAATTTAGAGTAACTTTTGTTATATGCACTTTTGCCGTATACGGAAGTATAAATGAGTTATACGCTAAAAACTATAGAGGGAGTCTACAATTATATATGGCACAAAAGACTCAACCGAACTAAACCAAAATCGGTATGTAAATTAGCACCAACGCCTTCCTTACAATACGCCATACAAACATTTCTAGGGAGGGGCAGGAGTGGGGGTTATAAGGAAGGCCTGAAATTAATAATAGTGATATTTCGTTTCCTATTGCATTTTCGGCAAATATGCACATAACAAAAGTTGTTTATTTTGTTATTTAAAGAAACTTTTTTTATATACACTATCGTCGACCGAATACCGAAGTATAAAGGCGTTATACGCTAAAAATTATAGCGGGGGTCAATAATTTTATTTGGCACAAAAGACTCAACCGAACTAAATAAAACACTCAGTATGTGTATTAGCACTAACGCCATACTATTTCTAGGGACGGGCAGGAGTGGGGGTTATAAGGAAGGCCTGAAATTACAAATAGTGATTTCCTATTGGGGGTTCGGCAAATATGCACATAACAAAAGTTGTTTATTTTGTTATTTAGAGAAATTTACTCAACATTTCTTTTGAATATGAACTACCAGGTACCTCAAATGAAAAAATTGATTCAAATGTATGTCAATATTTTCTCATTAATAATTCAAATCTATGCATAATGCACAGGAAACGGGAAATATGACAATATGCAGGACAGTGAAGTCTTACGTAAAAAAATAATTTTATTATTAACAAATCCACAGAAACGACGGGTGTGAACCCTAAAAACTGGGACGGGTAAATGTCAATATATTGTGCAAAGTAAAGCCTTGCCAAAAATATACCATCACCATTCAGCCTCAAATGAATTCCCGAGCGAAGCCGGGTATCTGAGCTAGTCATGAATATATCCGTTAGTGTCCATCGGATCAGAAACTGTTACCTAGCCAATCCGCTTTATAAAATAGTGGCCTACAACTTGAGTGATGGATCGTGGACAGTGATATGGCTTGACTCCAATTAAACACAGCTAAACCGTAATATGGTGCTAGTGGTTCCGGTGACAACTTTCAAAGAGCAACGCCCATAAATCATAGCCATTACTATCTCTCCAAATATTCAGGTCCAGCCAATAAATCAGCCCTAGGAGCAATATGTAGGATCGGTGCACATGCGCTCCTGCACAGACCCATTGTTCAAAAATATATTGTTCCGAGTTGTTAGTATGAGTTATTTCTGCCATTAATTATTCTGATAGTCTCTCATCGGACAAGTACTTAAAACAGAGGTCAGCCAGCATTAATATTCGCTGGCAAGTAGTTAAAAGAAAACAGATGACATTTTTTTGGGCTTATTTTAGCAGATTTCATTTAAGGGAAATCGGCTATTGAGGTTGTACTAGTGCAATTTTCGAAAGACTTCTTCAAATATCCATCGATCCTACCCAGGAGATGACGAAAATGAGATGAAATTTAAAATATTATATATATACTAGCTCAGATACCCGGCTTCGCTCGGGAATTCATTTGAGGCTGAATGGTGATGGTATTTTTTTACTTTGCACAACATTTTGACATTTACCCGTACCAGTGTTTAGGGTTAATACCCGTTGTTGGCATTTGTTAATAATAAAATTAATTTTTTATGTATGTCATCACTGTCCTCCAAATTGTCATATTTCCCGTCTCCTGTGTATTATGCATAGATTTCAGCTATTAAGGACAAAATATTAACAAAGATTTGAATTAATTTTTCCAGGTGAGGTATAGTTCTAATTGGAATGAATTGTTGAGCATTTCAATATTTCTACGCAAATTACTTGCTCCACACATTGTTCCTGAAGAAATGTATAATAAAAAAAAGTTAATCTAAATAACAAAGTAAACAACATTTGTTATGTGCATGTTTGTCGAAAAACATATAGACAATGAAATATCGCAAATTTTTATTTCAGGCCTCCCTTATAACGCCCACTCCCGTTCTAACCTAAAAATTTTAATATAGCTTATAATCATGGAAGGATTAATGCTAATTGACATACCGAGTTTTTTTAGTTCGGTTTAATCGTTAGTGCCCAATGAAATAGTTGACTCCAGCTTTAGATTATAGTGTATATCTCGTTTACATTTTGTTAAAAGATAAAAATGAATATGACAAAAGTTACTCTAAATATCAAAATAAACAACTTTTGTTATGTTCATATTTGCCGAAAAACGAATAGAAAACGAAATACCGCTATTTTTAAATTCAGCCCTCCCTTACAACCCCCACTCCTGCCCGTCCCTAGAAATGTATAGCTTGTTATAATGAAAGCGTTAGTGCTAATACACATACCGAGTTTTATTTATTTCGGTTGAGTCTTTTGTGCCAAATAAAATTGTTGACTCCCGCTATAATTTTTAGCGTATAACGCCTTTATACTTCGGTATACGACGATAGTGTATATAAAAAACGTTTCTCTAAATAACAAAATAAACAACTTTTGTTATGCGCATATTTGCTGAATAACCAATAGGAAACGAAATATCGCTATTTTTAATTTCAGGCCTCCCATATAACCCCCACTCCTGCCCGTCCCTAGAAATGTTAGTATGGCTTATTATAAGGAAGGCGTTAGAACTAATTCACATACCGAGTTTGGTTTAGTTCGGTTGGGTCTTTTGTGCCTAATAAATTGTTGACTCCCGCTATAGTTTTTAGCGTATAACTCATTTATACTTCCGTATACGGCAAAAGTGCATATAACAAACGTTACTCTAAATTACAAAATAAACAACTTTTGTTATGGGCATATTTGCTGAAAAAGCAATAGGAAACGAAATATCGCTATTTTTAATTTCAGGCCTCCCTTATAACCCCCACACCTGTTTGTCTTAGAGAATATTAATATAACCTAAAGTCTAAGTTGGATTAGTAGTAATATACATACCAAGTTTCATAAAATTCGGTTCAGCCGTTTATGCGTGAAAAGGTAACAAACAAACAAACAAACAAAATGTTGGTTTGATCTTTACCAAACTCGATATTTAATCGTTTTATGTAAAAAGGAAGATCAAGTTCGTAAATGGCTGAAATCGGACCAGTGGGAGAGGTGTTTAGAGGGGGATTTCAGAAAATTTGAAATATCTCTGTAAATATACGTCGGATCGAAAGATTGTATAGAGCCAATCTTAGTGCAAATTAAATGTGTTATAAATATTGTTGTATACATTTATTCTTTATCTTGAATATTAGCCGAGATATATTATACATTCCTACTCATGTCGTATTAATAATAGGCTTTTATATCATGAAGCGTATATTGTTTGCAAGAGACCTTTATTCTACGAGATACATGCAAACATGTTCTAGTGGCCCTCCTTCTTTTGTTCTTGGACTATTAAACTTTCAGATATTGACGTAAAAAGTATTCTCATTCATTTCAAATGACACTACTAGATATAGTAAATAAGTTTCAATAAAATTAATATGTTGTATTCAGTAAGTGTTTTCCTTTCCGATGAAGAATATTTCTTTCTATCTGTTCAGCTCTGACCGTTTGGCACAACTTTTTTTTTTTACAATTCAGACGCTTTCCTTAGGGAGGTTATTAAAATTGACTGAAATATTTCTCATGACCGTATGTAATTATTCACGGTGGTGTTAGCAGTATGTAGATTTATCTAGTGTAAAACTTCGCGTGTTCAATTTGCTTAGTTTACGCAACTTTTTTTATTATTTATGCTGATTAAAATCCCTAGGCCGTTCGTGCTCCAATATAGGAATATTGAGAAACGTGAGGGACCCTATTCATGAGTTAGCATGACTACAAAGGTTGGAATGAAATTTTTCAGGAGGGGGGGCGTGTGTTAGGGGACAGCCGAACCAGATGTTGAGGTCTAATGGGTTCACCCCCCCCCCGTAATGGGTTTTGTTACTACTCCTAAAAAAGAAGCATCCCTGATTTTACCATGATTTTCGGATTGTATAAGCTTCGTGACTTTATGGATTGGATGGACTAGCAAAATTTAAGTTAATTCAGAATGAACAACGATGATAGGTAGACGAAACGAGGAAGAGTATGATATATTATTTATTTATTGCTTGCAAGAATTTTCCTTATAGCAAGGAGTAGGCCATATATAATGAGACTATTTATTCTAAGTTAGTAGCTTCTTATTACTTAATGAAATATATATATATATATATATATATATATATATATATATATATTTAAAAACATTAAATTAACATGTCCAGAAAAATCTGAACTAATAAGTGTCACATATATTTTATTGTTCATACCTAATATTAAAACATCATATATTCAAAATAATAGTTTTATTTGACTAATCATCATTATCTTGGTTCCAGTTTTTCCTAATACATGGGCATAACTGTATTAAAAAAAAATTAACAGAATAAGAGTAATTTGACATCGTTAATTCGGATAAGATTTGCGACGTTTGAGACTAAATAGCTAAAAATGCTAATATATACTTCTCTAGTTGCATTATGAAGTTGTGAATTATCAGCTGGCTGGCTGATGGATGGTAAATACGGTTCTCTGAAAGGGGACTAAATAGGGCAATGATAATTGCCGTCACTCATATTTATATTACACAATATGCAAATTTCTTTAAGATTAATATCATATTATACATTTTTCATTGAACATTTTCCAATAGTTGCTACACGTTCTTAGCTATGCAATGGGTTTTACAATTTGGAATGGCAAACCAATAGTTAGAAATTCCTGAGGTGAACCGAGAGTTGAGTAAATAGCCTTTTGTAACGGACTATAATTTGACATTCGGAGTTTTTCTAGGTCTATAGAAAGTAATTTACTTTGGTACGCTTCAACTATTAAGCTAATGTCTAATTTAATTAAGTTTAAGAGTATGATATAAGTCCCTTCCATTTATAATGCACATAATATATATATATATATATATATATATATATATATATATATATATATATATATATAAAAGAAATATGGAATAATTGTAAATAAAATAAAAAATAATACTTCTTAAAGAACAAGCAAATGCAAATTACAACACGACATGAAAACGAAGACCAGATAACGGAGTGGAGCAAAGACAACATCGCTTTGGATAGCTAATGTACACAGACATATAAACAACTACGCCACAAGATAAATAAACTTACCCAAAATAAACATAACAACTAATTGCGTTTTAAATATAACAATTAAACAACAAGTTTGCTAACGATCAAACACAGCGTTTACAAACAAATATGGGTGTCTATAATTATATATATATGTATATATATATATATATATATATATATATATGTATGTATGTATGTAAGTATGTACTAGCTAAGATACCCAGCTTCGCTTGGGAAATCATTTGAGACTGAATGATGATATTTATTTTTTTTTTTGGCTAGGCTTCAATGCGTACAACTACACTTCCTCTCTGCGTGTATTGCTTTCCCGTAACGGTGAGGTAGGGAACTTATAGAATAGTAATTTTAGTTTTGAAGAGTAAATGAAAACAAGACCCATATCAATCCCTCTCCAATCTTTGACACGCCGTGAATAACTCCAATTACAAACATGGATAGCATTTATTATAACTAAATATCATCTTTAATGTACATATTTCTTGCCAAAAACCAACCCGAATACAAACTGTGGAGATTAGGTATATACATAATAGTAAATGTGAGTAGAAAGCAATTCCAACATTTCGTAGGAAATAAGTTAACACAACTTCCGCATCCGCTTGAGCGTTATCAACATTGCTTTACTTAAATTATTTATTCAAAACATTAGTTCGGTTTAGTCATTAGTGACCAATAAAATTTTTGAATCCCGCTATAGTTTTAAGCGTATATCTCATTTACTGCGGTATACGACAAAAGTGAATTTAAATAACACACGAAACAACTTTTGTTATATGCATCTTTGCCGAAAATCCAATAGGATACGAAATATCCCGAATCTTCATTTCAGGCTTCCTCTATAACCCCCGCTGCAAAATCATTGTACATACAGACTTTAACAATTTTTATATATATATATATATATATATATATATATATATATATATATAGTTTTGAACGGAGCTCATGTTCGTCTTCTCTTGGATCGATGGACATTTTAAGAGATTTTCCGAAAATCACATTATGAGTCAATAGCTGAGGCTCCCCTAAAGAAAAGGAGAGCCAAACCTAGATGTACCAAGTACCATACGGGTCACGTTCCCCGAATATAGGGGGAGACGAACGTCCCAGCGTTATTGGAAGCAAGACCAAGTGCTACTGACCATTTGGCATCCCGAGAGCTCACTTAAAGAGTCCTAAAAAGAGACGGGGCCCTTCTGTAGCAATAATGAGGCAGTTCCAAGACAGCGGTGTGTATAAAGAACTGGACAAAAGATACCCCAACCCTATCTGAACATAGCGGGGGTTGGGGGGGGGAGGCGGGGGGGGGGGGGGGGGGGGGGGGGGGGGGGGGGGGGGGGGGGGGGGGGGGGGGGGGGGGGGGGCAATTTTTGACCGACGAGAGGCCAAACGGTTAATTCAGTCCGACATCATTGAATGTACATATACCTAAATGATTTTAAGGCGTCTGTCTCAAATTGATCATACTTCGGAGCTCCGAGGGCAATCCAAGGGAAGAGGAAGACAAAGAAAATAAATCCGTCACGCAGACTCTGCGTAAACTAAGCAGATTTCCCACGTGCTGGTTTGACACACGACTAATCTCATCACTCACTCGCTTAATGCTTGAGTTATTGAAAAATGTATCGAACAACTATTGTTGAGCATCAATACCTTAACTAGTTTGGTTCTATAACATGTTCCGTTCCGATTATTACAAAGCTATTTGTGAATTTTCTAATCTCCCCCTCTTTAACCCCCACAATTCCAGCTCCGGTTTCAGCCAATAACAAATACGATATTACGTGATGGCTTAAACAGTTAAATATCGAGTACGGTATAGATCAAATAAACATTTTCGAAACTAGAACGTCAGATCTTAACTGATAATCACAACGGATTAGCGTGTATCTCCCATGATAAAGGTCTATTGAAAACAGAATTTGGTATTTAAGCTTCAAATGAAGTGGTTCATGATATAGCTGAGAATTTTATATTTGTCACATGTATAGGAGTGGAGATTTACTAAAGGCTGAAACCTAAAACATCCATATATATCGGTTAATATTGAAGATAGAGAATAATTTGTTCACTGCAACAATGCTTATAGTAAATTTAATCTATATATATATATATATATATATAAATAAATAAATGTTTGCTTGTATGTCCTTTATACATTCGTAAACGGCTGAACCGAATTTTATGAAAATTGGTATGTATATTACTACTAACACAGGTTAGGTTTCTGGCTATATTAATATTCTCTGAAACGAACAGGAGTGAGGGTTATAAGGGAGGCCTGAAATTAAAAATAGCGATATTTCGTCTCCTATTTGTTTTTTGGCAAATGTGCACATAACAAAAGTTGTTTATTTTGTTATTTAGAGTAACTTTTGTGATATATTCTTTTCTCGTATACCGAAGTATAAATGAGTTATACACTAAAAACAATAGTGGGAGTCAACAATTTTATAACACAAAAGACTCAACCGAATTAAATGAA
Source organism: Riptortus pedestris (assembly GCA_019009955.1). Taxonomy (NCBI): domain Eukaryota; kingdom Metazoa; phylum Arthropoda; class Insecta; order Hemiptera; family Alydidae; genus Riptortus; species Riptortus pedestris. The sequence continues at coordinate 299,956 of JADPXZ010000008.1, forward strand.
ACTCCGTATTTTTGACTATAATAATATGATAATCTATGGCTATGTTATATATAAGAAAATATACATGCACAGGAAACGGGTAATATAAAAATATTGTATAAAATTAAGTACATAACAATACTTTTATAATTAACATATCCCAGCACGCCGGACTCGGGTGTAAATCCCAAGCATTGAGACGGGAAAATGTAAAAATATTGTACAAAGTAAAGCCCCCAAAAAATACCATTATCATTCAGCCTTAAATGACTTCCAGGGCGAAGCCGGGCACCTTAGCTAGTTGTCAATATAATTTTGTTCCATACGATTTTTCGACCCCAATTATAATAACGGAGATATTTCGAATTTTGGAAATATAAACACCCCTCCCTCTCCTCGGTCGACTGACATTTTTCGAAATTCGCGTCATCAGTAAACCTTTAATAGGGTAATGAGGTAAACATTTTGGATTCATTCAAGAATACTTTTGAGTTATTTCGTTAATTTTTTTTTACTACTACTTTACTTTTTTTTGTTTCAACTATAATTTTGTTGACTAGAACCTTTATGTCGCAGAACTCTTCAATAAAATGTGCCGTTTCTGAAATAAAGATTTGTTCATTTTACGGCTAAAAGATGCGTCAAATCAAAAAATTCACTAATACTGAACAAACTCGTTTTAGAATTTGATTTTCTACAAGAACCAATGTTACGCGGTTGAATGGACTGAAAGAATTCTTCAGGGCTTCCAATTATGCCACACCAAGTATCAGCTTTGTATTGAAATAATTGGAGATTTTAAGAGGGGTGGCACGGGAAGTTGGGACACTGTACACACATATATATATATATATATATACTCGTATATATATATATATATATATATATATATATATATATATACAATATATGTATATTCACCAGTGAAAGTCCACATTCACATATTCGCTTGGTATATTTCCGAATTATTTGCTAAATACCCTTATTTCTGGCTTACACCGAAGAATGTCAACATTCACATAGTCGCTTGGTGTATGTCCGAAATATTTGCTAAATACCCTTATTTCTGGCTTACACCGTAGAATGTCAACATTCACATAGTCGCTTGGTGTATGTCCGAAATATTTGCTAAATACCCTTAATTCTGACTTTCACCAGTGAATGTCAACAATCACATAGTCGCTTGTTGCATGTCCGAAATATTTGCTAAATACCCTTAATTCTGACTTTCATTGGTGAATGACAACATTCATATAGCCGCTTGGTGTGTGTCCGAAATATTTGCTAAATAACCTTAATTCTGACTTTCACCGGTGAATGTCAACATTCACATAGTCGCTTGGTGTATGTCCGAAATATTTGCTAAATACCCTTAATTCTGACTTTCACCAGTGAATGTCAACAATCACATAGTCGCTTGTTGCATGTCAGAAATATTTGCTAAATACCCTTAATTCTGACTTTCACCGATGAATGTCAACATTCACATAGTAGCTTGGTGTATGTCAGAAATATTTGCTAAATACCCTTAATTCTGACTTTCACCGATGAATGTCAACATTCACATAGTAGCTTGGTGTATGTCAGAAATATTTGCTAAATACCCTTAATTCTGACTTTCACCGATGAATGTCAACATTCACTGGTGAGTGTCCGAATGTACAAGAATTATGTTCCAATTATGCCACACCAAGTATCAGCTTTGTATTGAAATAATTGGAGATTTTAAGAGGGGTGGCACGGGAAGTTGGGACACTGTACATATATATACAATATATATATATATATATATATATATATATATATATATATATATATATATAAAAATATATATATATATATATATATAATTTATATTTGTGTGTGAGTGTGAGTTTCGGTGAAACACCGAAATCTGGAGAATGTCAACATTCACATAGTCGCTTGGTGTATGTCCGAAATATTTGCTAAATACCCTTAATTCTGAGTGTCCGAATGTAGAAGAATGTAATGAAATATTCGATCTTTCACCGACGTATTTTGTGTTTGTTGACATTCATCGGTGTATGTCGACATTTTCTGATTTCGGTGTTTCACGGTAACATATATAATAGTGAACGGACCTTATTTTCGCCATCTATTCAATGGGTATTTGAATAAAAAATGTCGGAAATAACAAAAACTTTAAGGGATGGGAAGGACGTCGGGTGGGATTCCCTGTGTATAAGTGAAATCTGCTAACAAGAAATTCAGGTGGACGTTGAATACATGCTGACTAGCCGAGTGATGGCCCAAATACATGCAAGCACGGACAATAAGATGGCAAAATGAAAAATGAATGACTGCCTAGATGACACTGGGTTTGATTGATGGGCTCCGCCAGAATTCCCTCCAGATTCAAACTTTGTAATTTATGACATTGTTAAAAATAAACTTCGTCGGGAAAATGTCTGTGAGCTGTACTACATAATTCTGAAGCCAGAATGCGCATCTTTATACTTTGCAAACAGGAATAGGACTTAAATGACTCCAATTTTTCAACTGGTTCAAAATTAAAAAAATAAATAAATGACAAAAAATCCCACACCCAGGGGATACGTAAACTAAACATATTCCCCAATTGCTGGAATGTCATGCTGCCTAGCTAATCTCACAAAGTGTTCTTTATTAGCCATTAAGGGAAATCAGCTATTGAGGTTGTACTCATGACGGAATTTTCGAATTATTTCTTCAAATGTCCATCTATCCTACCTCGGATATGACGAAAATGAGGTCCGTTCAAAACTACGAGTATATAATATATATAACATATATAAATATATATATATATATATATATTTGTCTGTTACCGCTCTAGCGGTCGCAATTTTTGTTTAATCGTTACCAAACTCGATATTTAGTCGTTTTATGTAAAAAGACAGATCAAGTTCGTTAACGGCTGAAATCGGACCAGTGGGAGGGGGTTTTAGAGGGGAGGATTTTCGAAAATTCGAAATATCTCCGTTACTATATGTAGAATCGAAAAATTGTACAAAACCAATCTTATTGCAAATTAAATTTACTATTTTTTCTCTATCTTGAATATTAACAGAGATATTTGAATTTTTATTAAATCGGGGAGCCTAACGGACGAGAGTTACTTTCCCGCCAAAAGCTAATTCGGCCGTTTCCTTCACTGGCTCGGCTCTCGTGAAATTTCTCTATTGTAAAACTTCACGTGGGAAATCTGCTAAGTTTACTCTGCCCCTGCGTGACGGACTTTTTTTAAATTTATTGAAGGAAGAAATGCTTTATAAATGATGATAAACTCGTATCCACCTTAAAGAAACAATGTACTTGATCCTGAAATTTTTTTTCTCGATTTTCATGTCAAATATTTTGTAGTCTTATTTAATGATTGAATATTTTTGATAGTTGATATTCATCTTGTGTATAAAAACATCCTTCAGACATGAGGTTCTTTAATTTATTTTTAAACTAAGAATTATTTTTAATATATTTAACAAATTGGACGGGAGTCCATCGAATTTCTGTTGAATATAAGCGTTATTGTTCTTTCATGCAATTTAAATATTAAAATATATTTTTTTGAGTTACCGCAGTGCATAACGTCATAAGTTAACTGACTATGGATTAGAAATGTATACGTGTGTAGTAACATATTAGTGGTGTAATTTGAGGCCTAAGAGAAGCGGTAATGGCCTACGATCCCAGCTGAAGCTTCAAGTTTCATATTGATTTAAAATAGGATGCACCATTAAATCTAATTCAACCCTAATGACAGAGCTTCAATTTCATTCACACGATTTGAGTACTTCAATTAGTTACAATTAAGATTCATATTGAATTATATGCCAAAAAAGCAATATCAAAATACTACTTGTACATATAATTTGACATTAGAACTATACAAAGTTTGGTGACTTTACACCTTTCTTTTATTGACCGGCTCAGGGCCAAGTCGTGGAAAGGGTATAACTACAATTATGTTGAACCTGATTTAATTAGTCCTAACTGTTATTAATTAATCCCAATCGTTATTTCAAAAGCTTTGGTCTTAATAAAAGCAATTAATTTCTCGAAAAGCCTGATTTAATTTTCTCGAGGACCGATTTAATTTCTTTCTAAGTCCCTGGGTTGAATAACGTTCACGTTCGCAGGCTGAACATGGCTGATTCATGTCTCATGATTCTTGACAAGAGGAGCATGTAAGTCTTTCAGTACAAGCAAATTATATTTACATAAAAACATTTATTAGTATTAATAAGGGGAAAAAAGACCATTTAAAAACGATTATTAAATCACAATAAAAAGAAAATATTTTTATTATTTAAAATAAAACGCTCACAGAAAACATTAGACAACATATTCTAGAAAATATACACTTAAACCTACACATACATATAGAATGGGTAAAAGCCCACTCAGGAAATATTGGAAACGAACAAGCCCAGGATACAAACATAAACCCAGAATTTGCCCTCGTACCACTCTCATACATTAAAGAAGACTTACGTACCGACACAATACATACCCGTAAGTGGAACAGAGAATGGACGACATGTAACAAATCTTACAGCTTACATCAATACATACCAAATATAACTCAAAACAACTACTACACAATTAAGAGTCGCCATCACAAATGCACACAATTTCTATCGGAACATGGACAGACAGGACATTATTTAACAAGATTTAAAATTCAAGACAATGACAAATGTTCTTGCGACTAACAGACAACACAAACGTTTTTACATATACTTTATGACTGCACAACATTTAGGCAAAATAGATCAAATTTAATAATGAACATAATTTTAAAAGGTGGTAACTGGCCAGAACCACCTCATATTATATTTAACAAATATAATAAAGAATTTATAAAGTTTATCAAAAGTATAAATATGGATGTAGCAAAAATACATTAGAATGTAAAGTTGATTGTGAGGAATGGGAATCATAATTCAATATATTTACCTTACATAGACTCGTAAATTAAACATCGTTGAGTTTAACTTTAATTGATATGATTTTGTTCTTATTGTATTTATTTATTTACTTTTCATTTCATTTATTAATTTTGTTTGTAATTACCATACTTATTTTAATATTGTATTTTATTTTTATTTTTTTTATTACTTGAATATAATATTTGAGTAGACAGTTGATAAACGAATATATATATATATATATATATATATATATATATATATATATATATATATATATTGTAAAATAATGATGTATTTAAACATAACATATAATATGCCATGTGGCAATGGAACATGTATTCGAATAAATAACTCCTCACCGAGTTACTATGAGGAGAAAAAAAGAAAAAAAAAATATGGCAGACGACAGCCGGGGACGACCGCTTTATAACATCGACCAGTTTTGGGCAAATTGTAATTTATAGTTACATTTTGTCATTCATATAAACCCTAAAAGTGTTATTTGAAACAATAAAGTGTTTTTGTTTTTTTTATGTGATTTTATAATCGTCTTTAAATGGGTGTTCTCCCAATAACCGCAAAGTACCAAAGAACTGACTGATATGTGGATAAATTAAGGATCAACGTTCATATATTGGACATGAATTTCTAAAAACAATTAAATCATAGTTCATAGTTGTATGGCAAGGGTCGCCAATAAAAAACATTTTCTCGCTCAAACTTTATTCATACTGCCCTACATGTTTCGTGGTTTACATACCACCTCTTCAGGTCTATCCCTTTTTAATAAATAATAAAATTAATTCTGAGTTGGTATTCTGGCAGATGGAAGTGACTTCTAATGTAATGTAGGATGAAAAAATTGTTGGCTACGCTTCCACTATAATAATTGATTGAAACGGCAAAGCGCTTTCGATGCTCTGCATCATCGTCAGTGCCTGAAGGTTTTCGATGTTGACCTGGCGGCTCTTGGGCCTGGACTCCATGAATGAGTGTATTAAATCTAATTACAAATCGCTACTTCCATTTCAAAAGTGCTCGTTTGAAATAAATATGTCGTGTAAGTGGACACTTATTAATACTGTATCTAGTAAATAATTATCATAGGGTTCTGCTAAATTAATGTTATTATTTTTTGAAAATGGATAGCCCTTGAAGAGGTATATAAACCACGAATCATATAGGGCAGTATGAATGAAGTTTGAGCGAGAAAATGTTTTTTTATTGGTGACCCTTGCCATAAAACTATGAAGAATATATAAAAATATTGCGTCCAGAATAAGAAGAAAAAAATTAATTATACATTTAAAAATAAATAACCTGGCACTCTGTCGACGGGTTCTTAAAGACAGTCTCTTTATCTGGTTATAATAAGATTAAAAGCCTGATTTAATTTCCTCCAAAGTCCCAAGGTTGGCTGACGTTCACATTCAAATGTTCAAAGGCTGAGCGTACCAGATTCATGTACTAATATAATCTTGACAAGAAGAACATGTAAGGTTTTCAGATTAAAAAAGTTGTATGTAAATAAAAAAATTATTGGTTTAAAAGAGAATTTTTTTTTCTGATATATCGATGAATTAACGTAGTAATTTCATATATTGGACATGAATTATTTATTTTAAAACAAAATTTGGTTCTCTTTCGAAGGATTCTAAAGCACAACCTCTTTGTCTGGCTGTAATAAGATTAAAAATAATTAAAATCTTCTAAATGTAATTTTTTTTTTTAATTTGGCAGTAACTCTCTTTGTACTTTTTCTTAACTGTGGGACGGTACAAAGTAATTTCATGTTGGGCCTACATTAATTAGTCCTAATTGTTGGTGCATTTGTGCTGGAGGCCTTAATAAACAAACTTAATTTCTCGACAAGCTTCCCAACGGCCGAGATGAATACTTTTAAAGCCACCCCTCCCAGCAGTGGAGCACCGTTCAAAGACTCCAGCAATGTTACTGTATAAATGGGAGGCAAATTCAAGTCCGAATATAAACTAGATAGGAGTAAGATGTAAGGTTCGTTAGAGAGTGAGGGGTCGAGTGACTTGATCCTAGGGGAAATAGATTCAGCAAATAGCCCTTCAAACCACTTCTTCCACCGGCTATCCTCTATTTGGATAAACCACCTTCTGATTTCAGTAAGCCGCTAGGAAAACATACAGGCTTTATTCAGTTAACAATAGTTCCATGCCACACAGCAATTCAGTCTTGGATTTAGTAAAGAGAGCTCAGAATTGCTCTCTAGAAAGAAAAAAATGCTATACACTGTTATCCCCAATTTCAGCGGACGTAATGATAAATGACTCGAAACTTAGTATTGTTATACATTTGTCGAATTATCCTAGTAAAATTTGTAAAGTAATCGCAATTTTTGTTCCATCGCTACCAAACTTGATATTTGAACCCTCTATGTAAAAATAATGATCAAGTTAGTTAACTGCTGAAATCGGACCTGCGATGGGGAGGGGGGGGGGGGAGTTAAGAAGACAGAATTTCGAAAATTCAATATATTTCCGTTATTATAAGTCGGGTTGAATAAATACTACAATACTAATCTAATTGGAAATGTGATTGCCTATTTTCTGTGTCGTGATTATTAACCGGGATATTTGGGGTCTTTTATAGATACCGGCAGCCAGTGATTTGAATTGCAATTAGGTGATAACATATGATATCAAATTATAACCTGCCAATAAAAGATATAAACATGAAATGTATTAAATGTTATTTAGGAAATGAAAAAAAAAATTATTTTAATTTCTCATATTTCTAAAATTATAAATTTCGATATGTCTTTCAAAATAACCTCAAATAGGTACTCGTTCCTATTTCTCTCTCGCCACATAAATTCGTATAGATATGAGTCTAACACAGATCTTGCCGTTCCACATTCAATCTTATTGCGTCTCTTCGCCCTTCCCAACATTCCTTCCACTGTGTTCGTGTGCGCTCCTGTATCTGGGTCTTTGAAATTTTTAGAATGATTCACTGTCATGTGCTTAAATTTATATCCTTCTAGACTTGGAATGGTTGCATAACTACTCCAACAATCTGAAATTATTATCAGGAATATCTCTCACCAAATTCAAAAGTCCCATTGTTTCAATAAAAAACGTTTAAGAAAAGCTGAAATGGTAGTGTTCCTTCAAAAATTTTAAATAAACTATCAAATGATTAGGTTATAAAATACCATATGATTTTATTTCTAAACCTTATGTTATCACCTAATAGCAATTCAAATCACTGGCTGCCGGTATCTATAAAAGACCCGATATTTGCACTTTTTAATTGTCAGCATTCAATAAACCTCTACTCCTACTTATGTCTTATTAACAATAAGCTGTTGTATCACGAACCACTTTACTCGAAGCTTAAGTAATAAATATTGTCTTCATTGAACGTTTACTGCGTGAGATTAATGAGAATACGTAGTATGATGACGGAATTAATTAAGGGTCTTCTGACTTTTGACTGAGAAATGTTTATTTGATCTATACTATACTCAATATTTATCCGTTTTATTCAACTCTAATATTCGTATTCGGAAAGGCCGAAATCGCACGAGAAATTCAGAGGGAGATTTAGAATACGGGGGAATGTGCGAAATTTAAAAAAAACATTCCTCATTATGAGTCGGGTTTAAATATTGTATAGAACGAATCTTGTTGAGCTATTGATTTTCTATAATTGTTGCTCTATACATTTATACGTAGCTCATATATTAAGAGAGTTATTCGCATTTCCTTGTTTTCTGCCTCCTGTGTGAACCACCACTTCTTCGGGATTTTTAATTATAAATAGAGAATATATGGTAAGATGAAATTCGAAATACACTCAACCGAAAAAAAAACCGGACACTTCATTTTTGTCGTATTAAAAGCTAATTTTCAGCAATTTTCTTGATGTGGGTATTCTAGTTATTACAGAGAATTTAGAGTCTAAGTCCATTGAACTAATCCCTTCAGGATTAGTAAACAATTAGATAAAACTCAGATTAGATTTATTTGTCGTGAAGTTGATCTATTCTAAACTGTAAGTAGTTTTTCACATATTTAAACATCTTTAATTATTAACCAAGCATTTTCTTTAATTAATGTTTTATTTTTATTTCGGTCCAGAATAATGGGTCTTACCATCTTAGATGGAAGGCCGGAGCTTACGTTACATTGCCGAAACGCTTGGGGTAGCGAAGTCTACCATTCACTGTAATAAAAATGAGGAATAATTTTTTTTTTTAAATGTGTTAATTTATCTTTTTTTTTTTTTTTTTTTGTATTTTTTTGTAAATAATCAATAAAAATTATTCACTTTTGACAGATTTTGTTTAAATAACCTATAGATTAACCAATTATTTTAATTAAAAAGATTAATATACATATATATTAAGTATTTAACAAAATTATAAGACTAAATCTAAGTGTCCGGTTTTTTTGCAGTTGAGTGTATATCCGTTATTATTTGTAAAATGGAAAGATGTTAACGAACCAATCTTATTGTAAATTGAACTACCCCTAAACGTTGTTATACACAAATTTTCTCTAATATGAGATTAACTGTGATATTTGAATTTTCAACTCTTAGAAAAACCCCCACTTCTACTCATGTCGTATTAACAATAAACTGTTATATCATGAACCTCTTGATTTTAAGCTTAAATTCCAAATATTGTTTTCAAGGGGCTTTTATTATGCGAGGTACGTATAATAAAGGTAATAAATTCATTGTAGAAGAAAATGCTTATTTGATCTATACCAGGGATGAGAAACACGCGGCCCTTTCAATATATTTATGCGGCCCGCCAAGCATTTATAAAATTGAATTTATTTTATCTACTTTCTCCCATCAATATATTGTAAAATATTAATTATAATTTAATGGTAGTACATTCTAAACCGAAACAATTTTTTGTGAAGAGTTAATCACTTGTCGGTGACATCCAAACATTCAATACGGACAACAAAATTTTTATAAATCGTATGTGAGCCCTGAGAAATTTCCATTTTTGACGAAAAATGCAAAGCAAATGATGTCTCTGTTCGGAAGTACGTGTGTTTGTGAACAATTATTTTCAACCATGAAATGAATCAAAAATGACCACCGATCAAGACTGATTGATGCACGATTAGAAAGCTGCTCACGTGAAGCATTCCGGTAGATATTGATCAACTTGTACCGAAAAAACAGTGCCAAATGTCTGATTAAAAATTTCAAGTAAATTTGTTTTTCTGTTCGTTTGTTTTTATTTTGCATTAAAATTTATATATAAAATCTTTACTTTTTTTAATTTTTATATTTCTCTATTCTAATGTTCATTATAAATAAAGTTTTTTAATATATTAATAAGTGTTACTTTATGTGCGGCCCGTTAAAAACATTTAAAATTTAAATTGGCCCGTTGATTAATACGGTTGCTCATCCCTGATCTATACCATATTCAAAATTTACCCGTTTCAAACAACACTAAAGATCATATTTGTCATTGGTGTTAATCAGGCCATAAATAGTAGTAATTCGAAAATTCAAAATACCTCCGTCATTATGAGTCGGGTCGTAAAATGTTGTAGAACCAATTTTGTTAAACTACTGATGCTCTACAGTTGTTGTTCTATGGATTTTTCGTAACTCAATTATTGATCGAGTAATTCCTACTTTCATGTTTCCGTCAGAATGAGTGGCGAGATGAGATCACTAGTGTGTCATACCAACCAGTGGGAAATCTGCTTAGTTTAAGAAGACCCTGCGTGACGGACATTTTTTATAGTATCTTCTGGTTTATTGTTTTACAGAGGCAACTCATTCCTTTTCCGCAAAGCAAAAAAAAAAAAGTCCGTCACACAGGGGCTGCGTAAACTAAGCAGATTTCACACGTGAAGTTTTACAATAGAGAAATTTCACGAGAGCCGAGCAGTCAAGGAAAAGGGCAAACTAGCTTTTGGCGGGAAAGTAACTCTCGTCCGCTAGCCGCCCAGATTTCATAAAAGTCCGTCACGCAGGGGCTGCGTAAACTAAGCAGATTTCCCACGTGAAGTTTTACAATAGAGAAATCCGCCTAATAACAGCTGTAGTAGGAAGGGATCTCTAAACCTATTCACGAGGGACGAATAGTTCTGGAAACGGCCACCAGAGCTCTCGGCGGAGAGTCCGGAACATGGCGGGGTTCCGTCGACCATACACACAATACAAATGCAAATATCTCGGTTAATATTCAAGATACAGAATAAATGTATATAACAATATTTATAGTAAATTTAATTTACAATAAGATTGATTCTATACAATTTATCGATCCGACGCATAATAACGGAGATATTTTGAATTTTCAAAAATCTCCCCCTCCCACTGGTCCAATTTCAGCCATTAACGACCTTGATCTCTCTTTTTACGTAAAACGCTTAAATATGAAGTTTGGTAGCGATCAAACAAAAATTGCGACCGCTAGAGCGTTAACAGACAAATATATATATATATATATATATATATATATATATATATATATATATATAGATATAGATATATATATATAATTTTGAACGGACCTCATTTTCGTCATCTCCTGGGTAGGATCGATGGACATTTGAAGAAAGTTTTCGAAAATCGCGTCATGAGTACGACCTCAATAGCTGATTTCCCTAAGGGGAAATCTGCTAAAAATGCAAATATCTCGGTTAATATTCAAGATAGAGAATACATGTACATAACAATATTTATAGTAAATTTAATTTAATAAGATTGATTCTGTACAATTTTTCGATCCGACGTATAGTAACGGAGATATTTCGAATTTTCGAAAATCCTCACCTCTAAACCCATCTAAAATATATGTATATATACCGTTTTAAATAGACCTCATTTTCGTCATCTACTAGGTAGGATCGATGGACATTTGAAGAAAAATTTCGAAATTTCCGTCATGAGTACGACCTCAATAGCTGATTTCCCTTAAGGCAAATCTGCTAAAAAAAGAGAGAGAAAAGCTATAACTCAACATTAAATTTTACTATTAAGCTAACGAAGAAAATGGCAAACCAATCCTTTTAAGCATGGAGCAAGAATTGCGGGAGAAGCGAGGCGAGAATCTGCATTTAGTTACAAGTACGGTATTGATTTTTGTAAGCCTAGTACTTCAGGGGCATGTTTACTGAGCTCTGTTGGTAGAATTTCGGCTACAGTTGAATTACTTCAAGAAGGATCGATACGTTCATCTCAGCCCTATATGCTCCTACACCCTCTTCCCTTACAACTATCCCACGATACTTCAACTCAAAAGGTGAACCCGAACAAAAATAATAATTCCAATCGAGATTCATAAAATTCTGTTAAGCAAGAGACTAAGATGTACGAATGTACTGTTGAAAGCTAATGAGTGATTTAGAAAGAAATATGCATTAGTGGCATGTCGTAATCAAATTTATATATTACCATAATAGATCTATTTGTAGTTAGTCTGTGGGCTTATATCCGCTCTGCAGATATCTTCAGTAGGGCAATAACAGAGTTGGGCAAAATTGTAATTACAATTACAAGTTACAAGTTATAACTACATTAGTTGAAATATAGTTACAATTACAACTACTAATGTAATTAGTTAATTGAAATGGGCAACTACATTTTTCAACTAAAGTAATTGTAATTGAAATTTCACAACTACAATAGTTCCAAAAACAACTACAGTTAGTATTTGTAACTGTATTTGTAGTTGCAACTACAGTTACTTGGGTAGTTACTTTAAAAAACTGTGCAAACCACTGACTGAAGTAGTTGAGGCTGTTCAGAAATAACTACATCCAATGTCTTTATATTCAAAAGTTTATTATATTACATATACTACATTATTATAATAACTGAAAATAATTTTAATGCAAATAAATAAAAAACTAACAAAAATAATATGTAAATTCCTTTTTATATTTTCCCGAGTCGAATGAAATTAAATAATACTTTTAAACTTTGAAATTTAAACAAATTAGCCATTAAAATTTCTCTTAACTCAGAATTTATGTCAGACAGGCTATTTGATTTTGTGGCGTTTGCCATCGCGGCAAAAGAAAATAATCTCTCTTCTGGTCTGCTCCAAAAAAACGAGGAGTTCTCGTCCTCACTACCCCTCATTGTAATTTGTTTCCAAAATGTTTTCGTCGCCGAGGACTAGTGGCGATTATGGAAGACTGGAGTGACCTGCGCGAGAGTGACAAGAGGCGATCGCCGGAACAAGAGAGTGCAGCGATAGGAGCGTCCACCTTCAGTTATTCTGACATATTATTTTCACCAATTGAACATGGCTCATCTCAGATGAGCCATTCGTCACCTACACGAATGTAAATATTTATATAGAGGCAATCAAAATATATTCGCTCTTTGGAACGTAAAAAACAGCTGATCTATATGTAGTTGTAGTTATTACTCAATAACTACAGTTACAATTACAACTACTAATTGTAATTATTTTTATAACTACTTTTTATTTCAATTAGTAGTTGGATTTATGAATACCAACTACAATTACTGTAATTGCGAAACCAAGAAAATGCAACTACAGTTACCAACTACATTTTTGTAACTGTAGTTGCAATTACATAACTAGTATTTATTAGTTGAAAAAGTAGTTAATTACAAAAGTATTTAATTACTGCCCAACTCTGGACAATAAATACATATCTACTGTAAGTTGTACATCATCAACTATTCAGTAGGCGCATCGTGGACAGGCTAATACAGTTGAAATTATTGTTGTTTGTAGGAATAGATTGCGGCATGCATTGCCGTCAGTTACGTCTAGGGAACATCCGCTCTCCTGACAACACCAATATCAGCATTTATTTAATTTATAATGCCTTCATTTTTTCCACGCCCTATCTTTTCCCCAGTAGACTGTTATTCTGCTCCTCCAGATTCCTTCTTGCTGCTCCAGGCTGTCGCCTGCTTCAATGTAATTGGGGGACTCGGAAAATAGATCACGAGTTAAAGTGGCCAGGCTTCACTGTACTTTGGGTAATAAGCAGTAAAGGATTAAAATCATAAAAGTTGTCAAAATTGTAGGAAATAGATCACACTTGACATGAAAACTTCTGCTAAGTCCCTATATTCGGGCGCCAGTTAAGTATAAACAAAGCGTGAAAGTCTTTTTAAAAATAATAATAATTAAAAAAATGCTAATAACAATTACCGAATTAAAATGAGCAGAATAACAGGCTACAGCTAGTGAGAAAATGACAAGGAGTGGAATAAAGGAAGGCATTATAAATGAAATAGCTACTAATGTTGGTGGTGTCAGCAGAGCGCCTAGACGGAACTGACGACAAAGCATATATTTTAAGATAAAATATCTTGTAGAACGATTTCTGACCTACTGGAATGACACAAGGGCATCATCTCTCCAACTATTCTTTATTTCTCCCTTACTAAGAAGCCTATGTAAATAGAAAATTAAATGTAATCTGGACATAAGTCTGAGTTGCTCAGTTCTCGAAGTATAAATCAGTCGATTAGAAAAGGGGGCTTGCTGAAAGCTGAAAACATAAAAAAACAAAAAAAACAAAGTCAATCATACAAGTACTGCGTATTCTAAAAAGATTTCCCAGGTGCTGGTATGGCACACCAGTGATCTCATTTCGCCAAATATTCTGACGGAAAACCAGAAAGGACGAATGGTTCACGTAATATTAGTTACGAAAAAATGGATAGAACAACAATTGTAGAGCATTAATATTTTAACAAGATAGGTTCTATAACAATTTTCGATCTGACTCATAATAATAGAGATTTTTCGAAGTTATGATTATCCCCTCTAACCTCCTCTCCATATCCTGGTCCAATTTCAGCCATTAAAAGATGTCAGCTAACCTTATATATTTATATTATCTTGAACAGACCTCGGACCTTGGATCGACGGACATTTGAAGAACTTTTTTCTAAAATTCGTCATGAGTACAATCATGGTAAGGGGAATTAAAATATTCTGCTACGATGAAATTTGCCAAACCTCCTTCCCAAAGATGAATTTTTCAAAGACAGTATCAGTGAGCAGAAGAAAATTATAAAGAAGTCACTGGTCCAATTCAGTCAATAGAAGTTGATAAATTTAAACAAAACCATGACTTATACAAAGAACTCTCAGGAAGATATCACAGATTCCTTTGTTTTCAGTTTAACTTATAACTCCAGTTGTTGTTTTATGATAACGGGAATTTTAATGCTTTTACTATTATTTTTTTTATTCAACGTGAATATTATTTAATATGATTTCAAATTTTTATTATAATCTTATTTTAAATGTTCATATAGAAGAATATTTTATTATGAATTTTATCATACGTTACTAGTGCTAACGCCGGTATATACCAAGCACTTCGTAAATTATTATTTATTTCTGAAATAATTATAATGTACTTTGCTGGAAAATGAATTTTATTTTCTACCTTGAGGGGAATCTACTCATACACAATTATTGAGTGTAAAATTATTCATAATACAAATATTACTAACGAAAAACACTTAACTTCATACCAGTTCAATGTTGAGAAGCACGATTTAAGTCCAATGAATGACAATGGGGGAAGGTTATTACGGAAATATAGATACTTGTTACTAACTAAAATTGCTCTTGAATGTTCCTGACAATTTAATAGAGTGTTTGTGCCAATATTTGATGGACTCTAAGCCAGTTTAGATACCCCTTAGGAAACCAAATTCGAAGCTAGCAGTAATGAGAAGAGTTTAATGGGAAAAGTAAATAAGCTAAGTTTATACTTATTCTAAAGGTAATAGCATTCCTCCAAGACTTTAATGGATACGTAGCTCATTAACGTGCAAATTAATTTAAGTGCCCCTTTTATGAAGTAAACTTAAGGTAATTTCAGAAGTAGGACAATGATAATTAATAAAGTCAGGAGTAATGGAACTCTTCTTACCCCGTGTCATAATCTCTTTCGTGCCTGGGAAGTTGTGTTTGACTGCTAGGATTAAATCGAAAGGGTTAAAGGCTAAATGAAAGCGATAAAAAGTAGAAAGCCCTGAGGACAATTTGATTGAGAGTTACTACACACCCCACGTGAGCCAACATTTAATTCAGTCCGGCTTCATGGAAAGTATATCTACCTAAAATATTTTGAAGTGTTATGCTTCTCTCACCAAAATAAATAATACCCCGAGGCTCCGAGGACAACGGACGATTAAGATCAAGATAAAAGTTCGTCACGTAGGGGCTGCGTAAACTATGCATATTTCCCAAAGGCTTTTATAACACACTTGTATTCTCATTTCAGCACACATTCTCTATTTCTATGTAAAAAATAATGAGTAGAGCAATTGTACAACATTAGTAGTTTAACAAGATTGGTTCTATAACATTTCACGAAGCGGCTCATTATAACGGAGATATTTTAAATTTTATGATAATTCTTTACTAGATACAGTATTAATAAGTGCCCACTTACATGATATATTTAATAAATCTAACTAGATTCCTACTTACATTTCTGAAGAGCTCGTTTCCCTCTTATGTTCGTTGCGGCTGTCCCCATTGAGGAGGTCGTTGATACTGAGATACGCTAAGTAGGTTAAGTCGAACGGTAACATACAAACATACTTACACACAAACACACACACACACCCACACACACACACACACACACACACACACATATATATATATATATATATATATATATATATATATATATATGTCATCTCCTGGGTAGGATCAATGGACATTTGACAAATCGAAAATCGCATGATGAGTACGTCGCCAATAGCTAATTTCCCAAAAGAGAAACCTGGTAAAAATTAAAAAAAGTCCGTCACGCAGGGGCTGCGTAAACTAAGCAGAGTTCCCACCTGAAGTTTTACAATAGAGAAATTTCACGAGAGCCGAACAGTTTAGGAAACGGCCGACCTAGCTTTTGGCGGGAAACTCACTCATCCGTTATCCACCTAGATTTAATAAAAATTCAAATATCTCGGTTAATATTCAAGATAGAGAATAAATGTATATAACAATATTTATAGTAAATTTAATTTGCAATAAGATTGATTCTATACAATCCGACGTATAGTAACGGAAATATTTCGAATTTTCGAAAATGCTCACCTCTAAACCCCCCTCCTCCCACCGGTCCGATTTCAGCCATAAACGAACTTGATCTTTCTTTTTACATAAAACGACTAAATATCGAGATTGGTAACGATCAAACAAAAATTGCAATCGCTAGAGCGGTAACAGACAAATATATATATATATATATATATATATATATATATATATATATATATATAGATAGATAGATAGATAGATAGATAGATAGATATACAGTTTTGAACGGACCTCATTTTCGTCATCTACTAGGTAGGATCGATGTACATTTGAAGAAAAATGTCAAAAATTCCGTCATGAGTACGACCTCAGTAGCGGATTTCCCCTAAGGGAAATCTGCTAATAGGGGAGAAGGTAGCCAAAAATCCCATTAGAAAGAAATTAGGAGTGCTTTTAGCAAAATCGTATAGCAAAATTCCGTTCTCAACTAGAATTTTGAAAGCACTATTTACAGTAGAACCGCGAGCCTGCACTGATTGAAGTTTATGTGCTGTAAAGGCTGGCAAACACAACTATTTGGCAACCTTGGTGCCTCGGCTTGTTTTCTGCCAGTTCCCTCCCCTAGATTGCATTCCACACGGCCTCAACGCTCTCCCAACTTCTAGCTCTTCCATTAAAGCATCCTTGTAGTTGTTTTTTTTTTTCTTTCTTCTCGTTTCCCGATCCTTGAAAACAGTGCTTGGGGCATTAGGGACCCAAGGCAATGAATGCCCTTACAAGGTAGGTGGGCGCCCATCCACTTGCCGATTTGAAGCTTTTTTATTTTAAAGTGTAGTACCTAAAACTAATTCTGTTAATGCGAAAGAACGATTCACACGCGATCGTCTAAAAAAAATGTTAAAGTTTCGCCCAAAGTTCCGAAGACCTTAATTTCAAAGAGCTTCGGTGGCTAAGATGAAAGCGTTCTTTTGTAACCGTAATATTTCGAGATCGAATCCCCCCGGGAGCGAATAATTTTTTGGGGGGATATTTTTTGTTTCTAGAGCGTTTATTTTATATTAATAAATAAATAAAACGTTGTTTTAGTTATTAGGATTTAATTTGTTCCATATATTTAAAGAAAATTCGAATGCTGGTGTATATTTCAATTAAAAAGTCAAATTGTTACTAAGCATCTCCAAAACTGCTCGTATTTGATTGAACAGAATCGCGAAATACCGTCTAGAAAGGATTGTTTTAAAATTCATCCTACTCTTCATCATCAATTGTCATCGCCAATATTTGTTGATATGTTATAGTACGCGTGGTTGCTTCGAATCTTTGCGATGAAAGAGAATTTTTTTTTAAGAACTAACATTGCTTTCTTGCAGACGTTTTTCAAACGCCCTGTACGTGGGAAAAGCTGCATTCATTAGATGTGAAAGAGGTGCCAAACATTTATGTTTTAATTGCTTTTATCATCAACATCATCCAGCAATTGCAAAGGCACAACAGATCCTACATATTAATATTACATGCTAAATTTATTTGTTTTGAATTAATAGTAATATATTTTTCGTAATATTTGAACATTAACGGAGTGATTTTTTTCGTTTTCAGTCCCCAGTTAACTGAGCTTGCAGCAAAAGTGTCACTCGATGTTGGGGTTGCATACACTTCTTATTGGTGGAGAAATAGAAAATGAATTTGATTTGACAATATTAAAAATCTGCTTAGTAAACGCAGCACCTGCGTGACGACTTTTTTTGGTAATGAGTAGGTTTTTAGCAGATTTCCCTTTGGGGGAAATCAGCTATCGAGGTTAGACTCTTGGGATGCATGGAATGATGGCATTAGAGAAACATTCTTCAAATATTCATCAATTCTACCCAGGGGATAACGAAAATGAGGTCCATTCAAAATTGTGTGTGTGTGTGTGTGTGTGTGTGTGTGTGTGTGTGTGTAAACAAAAATGGTTACCAAACTCAATATTTAAACGTTTTATGTGAAAATGCAGATCAAGTTCACTAACGGCAAAAATTGGACCAGTGGGGAGGGGGGGTTAGAGGGGGAGAATTTCGTAAATTCGATTGTTATGCGTTGGATAAAATAAATATATAGAAGCAATCTTATTTCAAATGCGATGATCTATAAATGTTTTCTCTATATTGAACATTAACCGAGATATTTTTATTTTTCGCCCATCAGTAAACCCCCACTCCTACTTATGTCATATTACCTATACGCGGTTATATCATGAACCACTCCACATTCCAAGGTTAAATACCAATACCAATGGTTTTAGTTGAACTATTACGTAGTATGAAAATGCAAATACGTCGTGTGGTGTCGTCATCAATTAAGATTCTTAGTTCGTTACTCGAAAATGTTTATTTGATCTATACCAAACTCGACATTTAGCCGTTTCAGTCATAACTAAAGATGATATTTATTATTGAATGACATAGGACCTGGAATAGTAGTGGCTTAGAGAGAGGAAATATCTTCTTTATTATGAATCGGATTATAAAATTTTATAGAACCAATCTTGTTAAACTATAGGTTTACTACAATTGTTGTTCTATGCATTTTTCGATTACTCAAGTATTAAGCGACTTATTCGTATTTTCTGCCCTCAGTAAACCCTACTCCCCTTCTACTCATCTCACAAGTATTATACCAGCTCTTGGTAAATCTGCTAAGTTTACCCAGCCCCTGCGTGACAAACTTTCTTAAATACGAGACTATGTGAAAGCACATTATAAAAAAAAAATGTGTTCATGCAGAACGTCCAGCGAAATTCGATTAGTTACTTAATTCCACCGTGGACCGTGGGGAGAAACTAATCGATTGTGGCAGGCTTAAAATTTAATTAAAAAAGTGTTTGAATTTTAGGGAGGAGAACCATATTTTTCTTAGCATTAATTTATGAGGGAGCTACGAACCGAAGGGGCGCCCGTACTGGAGCAATTTAGACCCCTCATCCTAACAGCTGGCGCATTCTATTAAATTTTATGAATATAGGATTAAAAAATCAATAGTTAAATTCAAAAGAGAGAATTATTCTCGACATTTTATGTATTTGTGCTTAATTAAAGAATGAGTTGTCATCCATTGTTGGTCTGGTTGACGGTCAAACACAACTACAACAGCTTTGCTGAAGGTTACTTATAATTTATTAACTTTAACTAATTCAATTCAAGGAAAAACGCATTTTTTGGCTATATCATGAAATCATGCTGCTATCAAGGTCAGCACTAATATTGAAAATGGTTAAAATGCTAAAACAGGTTCTTTAGGAAGGGAAGGCGGGTAATCAATTGATGTACTCATGACGCAGTTTTCGAAAATATTCCTCAAATGTCCATCGATCCTACTACCTAGGAGACAAAAATGAGATCCGTTCAAAAATAATATACATATCGCTTACCGCTCTAGTCGTTTTTGTTTGATCATTACGGAACTCGATATTTCGACTTTTTATGTAAAACTAAAGATCAAGTTCATTGAGGTGGAAATCGGACCAGTGGGAGGGGTAAAGATGGGAATTTTGAAAATTTAAAATATCTCTTTTATTATAATACGCCGGCCGAAAATGTGTACAGAAACAAACTTATTTCAATTTCAATGTCCTATAAACGTATATAAAGTTTCTCCATCTTGAATATTAACCAAGATGTATGGTTCCGACTATTTCACTCGGTAATCAGGAACATGATGAGTTATGGTGGGCAAGTATGGGGAGGAATGAAGTACAAACAAATCGAAGGATTGCAAAGATATTTTATTGAGGAATTATTTAGCCTTCCTCAAAATACGCCTAATTATGCACTATATATGGAGGCAGAAGGAGCACAATTACTCATATGTAACACTTCACTACACTTGAAATGTGTAGTTAGTGTTTTCAACGCAAGTGATAATAAGCAGACTAAGAAAATGCAATTAAAAATTGTAAAGAAAAAAATATTGTACGATGGCATAGCTGAAATTTTCCAAGCTTTTCAGCTTGTTGTTGGAAATTTTTCAAAACACCGTTCTGCGAGAAGAACAGAATTGTAAAGACATTACTGACACAAGGTGTGTCATACCAGCACATGGGAAATCTGCTTCGTTTACAAAGCTCCTAACGACCGTCTTTTGTAGGTAGGAAGTCGGCAAATAATAAAGCACAGGTTTCAATAAGTTCCGTTTCAGTGAAACGGTTAATTATAATTCCAAACATTTCCTGCATCGGCTTAAATTACAAATAGTTTCGTAAATCATTAATTAGTTTAATGCATTTCTAGCCATAGGAACAGGGAAACAGGAAACTGACCCAGTAGCATTGCATATCTATATTGGGGTTCAGCTGAGCTGAACCCTATCAAATCTTCACGAAGTCAGTCAAACTACTTTCGCTCTCAATTTGCAGAGTAGCACACAAATGAAAAAGTCCGTCACGCATGGGCTGCGTAAACTAAGCAGATTTCCCAAGTGAAGTTTTACAATAGAGAAATCTGCATACGAGAGCCGAACAGTTACGGCAAAGGGCCGAACTAGTTTTTGGTGGGAAAGTCACTCACGTTCGTTAGCCACCCAGATTTAATAAAAATGCAAATATCTCAGTTAACATTCAAGATAGAGAATAAATGTATATAACAATATTTATAGTAAATTTAATTTGCAATAAGATTGACTCTGTACAATTTTTCGATCCGACGTACAGTAACAGAGATATTAATACAACACCACCGTGATTAAATACAAACAGTAATGAAAAATCTTTCAGTTAATTAAAATAAATTCCCAACTGAAACGGCTCCTGAATCTGATCTGGATGAACAGAACGTATTTGCATAAATCACACAAAGTAACGAGGGTAAGTTAAGGTTAGAAACGACAGGTAAGGTTAGAAGAAGCTTCCACCTGAGCCGAGTACTGACGAAAATGGCCGATCTAATCCAAACTATACCCGACCATAGACTTAATATTCAAGATAGAGAATAAATGTATCTGACAATATTTATAGTAAATTTAATTTGCAACAGGATTGGTTCTATACAATTTTTCAATATATATTACAATATATATATATATATATATATATATATATATATATATATAATTTTGAACGGACCTCATTTTCGTCATCTCCTGGGTAGGATCGATCGGCATTTGAAGAAAATTTTCGAAAATCGCGTCATGAGTACGACCTCAATAGCTGGTTTCCCTTAAGGGAAATCTGCTAAAAGTCACTCACGTAGGGGCTCCGTTAACTAAGCATATTTCCCACGTACTGGTATAACACACATGTGATGTCATCTCACCACATATTTTCTATTTATAAGAAAACAACTGATGAGTAAAAGGGGTGGGTTACTGACGGCCGAAAACAAGACAAAACGCTCAATACTTGAGTTACGAAAAAACGGATAGAACAACAATTTTAGATTGGTTCTATAATGTTTTAATCAATATGCCTGTTGAATGTATTCTGCTTATGTATTTGCATGCTTCCTAATAAGCCCACTCTCCATCCTTTTATTTGTTTCTGTGTAACAGTTTCATGCTCTCCTCTATGTTCGTTGGGTCTTGCAAGTTATGGTTTAAGTGGTTGCTGAAATGGGAGCCTGGATTGTTTGGTTGGCTTAATGGTTTGCAAGTGTGGATAGCTGTCCTTCCCAGGTAGCCCTTGGGCCCCTTGCAGGTCATAAGTTCTTCCTTTAGGTGTCATCTGGTTTCCAGAACTTCCACATTTACGTTCAATTCACACTTCCTTGGCAAGAGTTTCTATTTTTGTTATTATTTAATTTTCGGTTTTAAGTAAACCTACATTCTTTGGAGTTTCGTACACCTAATATCGTTGTAAGAACGTTCACCTGGTGGATAATATTAATGTTTTGGTGTGACTCTCTTGGCCTAAAAGAAAAAAGTCCGTCAAGCAAGGGCTGCGTTAACTAAACAGATTTCCCTCGTGGGTCACGCATTTGCATTTATCTTCAAAAGTAAAAGTTCAATGAGAACAATGTTTGGTATTTAGGATTCAAATAAAGCGCTTCATGATATAACTGCTTATAGTAATGTGACATGAGTTGGAGTGGGGGTTAACTGAAGGCCGAAAACTAAAAATACAAATATCTCCCTTGATATTAAAGATAGTGGAAACACGTACATTACAACATTTACAGGAATTTTTCGGTTAGATGCATAATAACGGAGATATTAAGAATTTTCACAATTACCCCTCTAACCCCCCCCTCCCCCAAGTCCGATTTCAGCCAATAACGAACTTGATCTTTATTTTTGCATGATAAGTATATATATCAAGTTTGGTAAGATCAAACCAAAATTACGACCGCTAGTGCGTTAATAGACAAATATATGTATATGTGTGTGTGTGTGTGTGTGTGTGTGTGTGTGTGTGTCTCTATATAGATATATATATATATATATATATATATATATATATATATATATATATATATATATAGCTAAGGTACCCGGCGATGCCCGGGAAATCATTGCTGACTGACTAATGATTGTATTTTTATAGCAAGACTTCAATGAGTACAATTGCACTTCCCTCCACGATGTATTGTTTTTTCAAAACAGCCAATCCAAAAGTGTAACTTTCAGGGTTAATAGAATAGAAATTTTAGTTTTGAAGAATATATGAAAATGGGTTCCTAATTTATCCCTCACGACTTTTTGACTCACGGTTTTTGAATAATTCAAACCATAATCATGGGTAGCATTTATCACAATTAAATGTCATCTATAATGAACATATTTCCTGCCAAAAATCAAACCAAGCACATATAGTTTTAGCATAGTTTTATACATAAGATTATATTCGTATTAGTAAGCCTCAGTGGAAATCACTTCCCGTAGTGGCAGCATTCCACAGGAAATAACTAAACTCAATTACCTCCCGTCCATTTCCGCTCTCGCAGGAGCGTTATCATCGTTGTTTTCCTTAGAATATTGATTCAGAATATTATTTTAATAATTTATCTCCCTGATGGAACTAAATAATATATCCCTAAACATAATTTCATTTATGTTCAAAAAGCTAGATGAGGGGAAGAGAGCCCCCTGCAATCTAGTAATACTTTAAACATTCATATCGAGTATATATTAAATACTACAAATGCTCTTATAGTTTATATTCTATTAGAAATAAATATAAAAGTTATAGGGAAAATAAATAAATAAATGAGGAGGCGAGGGAGATTTATAAGCTCACTAATCCGAATCATACTTGCAACTATCATATAAGACTAAAACAACATCTTTTGTCATAATATCCATTTATTAAAAACACTTAAATAAGCACTAATAAAATTAATGACTCCCGCAATGGATTTAGCGTATATGCCGTGTTAACTTCATTTACGGCAAAAGTGAATACAACAAAAGATACTTTAAATAACAAAAGAAAACAACTTTTGCTATGTGCACGTTAGCCAAAAAAAATAAGAAAATGAAAATTGCGAATTTTTATCTCAGGCCTGTCTTATAACCCCCACTCCGTTTGAACCTAAACATTTTAATATAGCTTATAATCATGGAAGAAATTAATTGCTAATTCGCATACCAAGTTTTTGTTAAATTCGGTTCAATCGTTTGAGCTCAACAAAATTGTTGGCTTCCGCTTTAGATTTTAACGCATATCTCGTTTATGTTATACAGCAAAAGTGAACATAACCAAAGTTACTTTAAATAACAAAATAAACAACTTTTGTCATGTGCAGTTTTGCAGAAAAACCAGTAGAAAAAGAAAAATCGCTTTTTTTAATTTCAGGCCTCCCATATAACCCCCCACTCCTGCCCGTCCCTAGAAATATTAGAATAGCTTCTGATAATTAAGGCTTCATAGATAATACACATACCGAATTTTATTTAGTTCGGTGGAGTCTTTTGTGCCAAATAATATTCTTGACAACACCCGCTATAATTTTAGCGTATAACGCCTTTATAATTCGGTATTCGACGGTAGTGTATATAACAAAAGTTTCTCTAAATAACAAAATAAACAACTTTTCTTATGTGCATATTTGCCGAAACACCAATAGGAAACGGAATATCACTATTTTTAATTTCAGGCGTCCCTTATAACCCCCACTCCTGAACGTCCCTTAAAATGTTTGTATGGCTTATTATAAGGAAGGCGTTAGTGCTAATACGCATACCGAGTTTTTATTTAGTTCGGTTGAATCTGTGTGCCAAATAAAATTGTTGACTCCCGCTATAATTTTTTTAGCGTATAACGCCTTTATAGTTCGGTATACGAAAAAAAGTGTATATAACAAACGTTATTCTAAATAAGAAATTAAACAACTTTAGTTATGTGCACGTTGGTCGAAAACCCAATTGCATACGAAATAGAGCTATTTTTCATTACAGACCTCTCTTATAACCCCCAACTCCTGTTCGACTCTGAGAATATTAGTATAGCCTAAAGTCTGAGTCGGGTTAATAGTAATACACATACCAAGTTCATAAAATTCGCTTCAGCCGTTTATGCGTGAAAAGGTAACAAACAAATAAACAAACAAGCAAACAAACAGACACCAAAGAAACAAAATGAAGTTATGGTGTCTATGACATGTGAAACGAAAAGTTATCATGAAATTTCGCGAAAAAAATCAATGTACAGACAGAGGTTACAATTTTATATATATATATATATATATATATATATATATATATATATAGAGAGAGAGAGAGAGAGAGAGAGAGAGAGAGAGAGAGAGAGAAAGAGAGAGAATTTGGAACGGGCCTCATTTCCGTCCTAGATAGGATAGATGGGCATTTGATGAAATTTTTCGAATATAGCGTCATGAGTACGATCTCAATGGCTGATTTCCCTTATGGAAAATCTACTAAAAGTCCGTCATGCAGGGGCCAAGTTAACTAATCAGATTTCCCACTTGTTGGTTATTATTATTATTTATTATCGTCCACTTTTTGCAACTCAGGCTAATCGGGACGGGTTATCTACAGGTTACCACCCTTTTCTAGCCAGGGTGGGATTTTAGGATGTTATTTAATGAATTTCGTCACTAAATAATTTCCTTTGCCCAGGCGAGAATCGAACTCGCCACTCTAGGTTTACCATGTGAGATAAAGGTCAACCCACTTGTTGGTATGGTACGCTTGTGATCTAATCTCGCTACATATTCTTACTGAAAACATGAAAATAGGAATTACTCGATCAATAATTGAGTTTGGAAAAATTCATAGAACAACAACTGTAGAGCATCAATAGTAATAACAAAATTGGTTATACGACATTTTACTATCCATAATACTCATACTCGTAATGCGTTGGTATTTTGAATTTTCGAATTCCGCCTATGTACGGCCTGATTAACGCCAATAACAAATATGATCTTTAGTGTTGATTGAAACGGGTAAATTTATAGCAGATTTCCCTTAAGGGAAGTCAGCTATTGAGGTCGTACTCATGACGCGATTTTCGAAAAATTTCTTCAAATGTCCATCGATCCTACCCAGGAGATGACGAAAATGAGGTCCGTTCAAAATAATATATATATATATATATATATATATATATATATATATATATATATATATTCATTTGTCTGTAACCGCTCTAGCGGTCGCAATTTTTGTTTGATCGTTACCAAACTCGATATTTAAACGTTTTATGCAAAAAGACAGATCAAGTTTGTTAATGGCTGAAATCGGACCAGAGGGAGGGGGGTTTAGAGGGGGGATTTTGGAAAAATCGAAATTTCTCTGCAAATTAAATTTACTATTAATATTGTTCTATACACTTCTCCTCTATCTTGAATATTAACTGAGATATTTGCCTTTTTATTTAACGTGGACGGTAACGCACGAGTGAGTTTCCCGCCAAAAGCTAGTTCGGCCGTTTCTGTAACTGTTCGGCTCTCGTATGGAGATTTCTCTATTGTATAACTTCACGTGGGAAATCTGCTTAGATTTCGCAGCCCCTGCATGACGGACTTTTTGAGTTTGGTATAGATCTAATAAGCATTTTCTTCTACAACGAATTTGAATGTACATCGCATAATAAAGGTCTCTAGAAAACAATATACGAAATTTAAGCTTAGAATAAATAAACCTGATGTAACAGTTAATTGTAAATATGCCCTGAGTTCAAGTGGAGGTTTTCTAAGGGCTGAAAATTCAAATATCACAGTTAATCCTCATATTAGAGAAAATTTGTGTATTACAACGATTATTTACAATAAGATTGGTTCATTACCATCTTTCGATCTTACAAATAATAACGGACATATTTCGAATTTTCCAAATCCCTCCTCCGCCGGTCCGATTATCATCGATAATGGAACTTGATCCTTATTTTTATATGAAACGCTTATGTATAGAGTTTAATAAAGATAAAACAAAGCCACTAGAGTGTCACATTAGTTATAGAACATTGCATATACAATAAGATAGGCTCTGTACAACTTTTCAACCCGACTTATAATAACGGAGATATTAAGAATTTTCGAAATTCCTTCCCTTTTTTAACCCCCCCCTTCCCACTTCTGGATTTCAGCCATTAATGAACTTGATGTTTAGTTTTACATAAAACGTTTAAATATCGAGTATGGTGATATCGAACAAACATTGGGACAGCTAGAGCGTTAACAGACAAAGATAAATTAATATATATATATATATATATATATATATATATATATATATATACACATAATTTTAAACGAACTCATTAAATTTCGTAATATCACTATAAATATATAGCATCCATTTTTAATTTATTAATATGCTTTCCATTATAAACTAAAAAGGCAAATATCTTGGTTAATATTCATATTAGAGAAAATATAAACACAATAACATTTATAGGCAATTAAATTTACAATAAGATTGGTTCTATACTATTTTTCGCTCCGTCATATAATATCGGCGATATTTCGAATTTTCAAAATCCCCCAGGATTTTAGTTGTTAACGAACTCGATGTTTCTTTTTGCATGCTTATATCGAGTTTGATAACGAGAAAATAAAAATTTCGACATCTAGAGCTGTAACGGGCATATATGTATAGCTATGTATGTATGTATATATATATATATGATGAGGTCACATTCTTATATTTACGTATCGTTGTGGTTTTAAATCACATATACTTTAACCAACAATTATTTTTGTCTTATAAATTCGTTAAACCACTGCATCTAAGAAGACTAGTATCAGAAATTAAAACATTGAAACAATAGAAATTATAAATATTCAAGTAAGGAAGTAAATCGCTGCATATGCAATTTTCGCTATGACATTCTTCTATCCTTAATGAGCACAAAGATGAACGTATTCAGCTAATATTCTTTTATGCTTTGAATTAGTTCAAAACCCTTACCTGTACAAAACTGAATTAATAGCATTGTCTATTACCTCAGACGAGAGAGACAATAATGAAAATTAGTAGTTCAGAATGTGACTTTTATCATAATGAATATTTCCCACAAAACCTTGGTTTAAAACAGAATTTAATTACGTTCTATTTTATATTAATTAATATTCTGTTTAACTCTATTCAAGTGCCCAACCCTCTTAATAAGTGAATAATTGCATCTCCAGTATAATAGCACTTTTCCCTGAAAGCGTATACTACTTTTCCCATTATTATTAATATTAAGCATGAAAACCCTCAGGGCTCAAAGACCGAATGCAAGTTAATTGAAGCAGTAATATCTTCATTTCCACGTTTCATCTTTATATATTCAAATACTCAAAGTGACTCACATCAAGGAGAACATTTAAAAGGATGTTTATTAGTGTAAATGGATAGATAAAAGTCCCTTTTAGTACATTTTCCCTGAGGAAAATCAGATATGTCGCAATTTTTCAAAAATGTTCACTAACCCTAAATGTTAGATTACAATCATGATCTATTCTCAAATATACGAGTATATATATATATATATATATATATATATATATATATAGTAAACTAGCCAACTCTTTTAGCAGATTTGGGTGAGGGGAAATCAGCTAGTGAGGTGGTACTATTGACGCGATTTTAGATAAGTTTCTTCAAATGTTCATCAATCCTTCCTAGGAGATGACGAAAATGAGGTCCATTCAAAACTGTATATATATATATATATATATATATATATACACTCAACCGCAAAAAAAAACCGGACACTTAGATTTAGTCTTATAATTTTGTTAAATACTTAATATATATGTATATTAATCTTTTTAATTAAAATAATTAGTTAATCTATAGGTTATTTAAACAAAATCTGCCAAAAGTGATATATATATATATATACTAGCTCAGATACCCGGCTTCGCCCGGGAATTGATTTGAGGCTGAATAGTGATGGTATATTTTTGGAAAGGATTTACTTTGCACAACATTTTGACATTTACCCGTCCCAATGTTTAGGGTTAATACCCGTTGTTAGCATTTAAGTGTTTAAATTTAATTTTTTATGTAAGTTTTCACTGTCCTCCAAATTGTCATGTTACCCGTCTCCTGTGCATTATGCATAGATTTCAGTTATTAAAGACAAAATATTAACATAGATTTGAATTAATTTTTCCAAGTGAGGTACCTCATAGTTCAAATTGGAATCAATTGTTGAGCATATCAATATCTCAACGAAAATTGCTTGCTCCACACATTGTTCCTGGACAAATGTATAAAAAAAAAGTTAATCTAAATAACAAAGTAAAAAGCTCTTGTTATGTACATGTTTGTCGAAAAACAAATAGACAATGAAATATCATGAATTTTTATTTCAAGCCTCGTTATAACCCCCAATCCCGTTCGAACCTAAAAATTTTTATATAGCTTATAATCATGGAAGAATTAATGCTAATTGACATACCGAGTTTTTTTTAAGTTCGGTTTTATCGTTAGCGCCCAATGAAATGGTTGACTCCCGCTTTAGTTTAAAGTGTATATCTCGTATATAATTCGGTATACGAAAAAAGTGTATATGACAAAAGTTACTCTAAATAACAAAATAAACAACTTTTGTTATGTTCATATTTGCCGAAAAACCAATAGGAAACGAAATATCGCTATTTTTAATTTCTGGCTTCCCCTATAACCCCCACTCCTGCCCGTCCCTAGAAATGTTGGTATGGCTTGTTATAATAAAAGCGTTAGTGTTAATACATATACCGAGTTTTATTTATTAGTTGGGTCTTTTGTCCCAAATAAAATTGTTCATTTCCGCTATAGGTTTTAGCGTATATCTCGTTAATAATTCGGTTTACGAAAAAAGTGTATATAACAAAAGTTACTTTAAATAACAAAATAAACAACTTTTGTTATGTTCATATTTGCCGAAAAACCAATAGGAAACGAAATATCGCTATTTTTAATTTCTGGCTTCCCTTATAACCCCCTACTCCTGTTCGTCTCAGAGGATATTAATATAGCCTAAAGTCTAAGTTGGGTTAGTAGTAATATACATACCAAGTTTCATAAAATTCGGTTCAGCCGTTTATGCGTAAAAATGTAACAAACAAACAAATAAACAAACAAACAAACAGACACCAAAGAAACAAAATGGAGTTATGGTGTCTTTGACATGTGAAATGAAAAGTTATTGTGAAATTTCGTGAAAAAAATCAATGTACAGACAGAGGTTACAATTTTATATATATATATATATATATATATATATATATATATATATATATATATATATATATTGCATAGTGTTTTACTATTGATACAGTATACCCGTACAGTAATTTATGGGCAGAGAACGTTTTTTTTTCTGCTCTATTACTATAATTCATTTCAAAAAAATACCGTACAAGTAGCAGGTCAGGCAAATGAATTTGAATATATATTCTTTCAGTGCCGCTGGTAGTTCGGTTTCCTCTTTTTAAGGTTTTAGTTAAACATCCATTAAAAATACAAATAAAAATGAGGAAATGAACGCTTATAGTAAATAATATGAATATATAAATACATGCTAACAAAACATTCAAAAGGAAACATCCAAAGATCTTATTAGCTGTGTCGACCCAAGAATACATCGGTGAAGACTAAATATAATCAACCAATAACTTCTACAGTACAAATGTTGACAGGGAAGTGACGTCCTCACATGTACACGAACATCAGCCAGGAATGAAGGGATCTAGGAGCAGATTTCACAAGAGTATGTTTGTTCCACTTAGGAAAAACTGTATGTTATCCAAAGGAAGGCCTAGAGACCCACGACTACCTGCGAAAGGACAGCTCCCCCAACACTTGTAAGCCATTAAGCCTGCAGACTAAACAAACCAGACTCTGACTTCACCAAACCCTCAACGATAACTCCAACTAACATAGAAGAGAGCATTCAAAACTGTTACACAAAAACATATAAAGGAGCAGAGTAGACATACGAGAAATCATGGAAATATATAAACAAAGACATTCAACGGGGGCATTATTAATAAAAATAGTCAACTCTACTTCAGGCACTGTATTTAGACCATTGAAAACATTAATTCAGAGCTAGAAAGAAAGGAAGAGAATAACGAACTACGATAACAGGTTGACGAAACGACGAAGACGTGTAATGGTTCATTACATTAATATTAGAAATAAATAATAGAAAATAATCGATTCTAATAAATAAATAAGAAGAAGACATCAATACTTGCTGGCAAAACATTCCAAATGAGATATCCAAAGAAGACCTTATTACCTACGTGGATTTAATAAAAATGCAAATATCTCAGTTAATATTCAAGATAGAGAATAAATGTATATAACAATATTTATAGTAAATTTAATTTGCAATAAGATTGACTTTGTACAATTTTTCGATCCGACGTACAGTAACGGAGATATTTCGATTTTTCGAAAATCCTCCCCTCTAAACCCCCTCTCCCAGGGGTCCGATTTTAGCCGTTAACGAACTCGATCTTTCGTTTTACATAAAACGACTAAATATCGCGTTTGGTAAAGATCAAACAAAAATTGCGACCGCTAGAGCGGTAACAGACAAATATATATATATATATATATATATATATATATATATATATATATATATATATATATATATATATATATAGAGAGTATTGAACGGACCTCATTTTCGTCATCTCCTAGGTAGGATCGATGGACATTTGAAGAAAAAAGTCGAAAATTCCGTCATGAGTACAACCTCAATAGCTGATTTCCCTTAAGGGAAATCTGCTAAAAAAAAACTTCCCCAGACTGTGGCCATAGTGTCCATTGGGCTACATTAAAAAAATTCCAGCATGCATGCTAATACTGTCGACAGGCTTCTAAATCGTGCACTAGCATCAAATGCACAATGAACAGCCAGTAATGGCAGCATCTACCTAAAGATTTCACAAGAGAACAAATATGAGAAAATAAACACTTATAAGAAATTTTAAAAAATGTCCGTGACGCAGGGGCTGCGGAAACTAAGCAGATTTCCCTGGTGTAGTTTAACAATAGATAAATCTATACAATACAGCAGAATAGCACAGCCAATATCAAGTGAATAAATACAAACGATAACAAGAAATCTCCCGACGGGAAACGTCTTAAACGTAAAAAAACAGGTGTGCCAACTTCTCACGGGAAAGAAAAACAATTTCTGAAATATATCAGAACATAACTTATTAATTTGATTGAAAACTATTTCTTATATCTACTGTAATTTATAATGGATCAGAATAATCTTTATCTGAATCTATCAAATTTTAGTAGCCCAAGAACATAAGAAGGGAGGGGGGCACCAGAACATATTTGCATTTATTTCGTATAATAAAGGTCTCTCGAAAACAATATAAGGTATTTAAGCCTCGAATAATGTGGTTTATTACATAACAGAGTGTTGTTCATGTAACATGAGTAGAAGTGGGGGTTTGCTGAAGGCTGAAAACTGAAAAATGCAAATATCTCGGTTAATGTTCAAGATAAAGAATAAATGTACATAACAATATTTATAGTACATTTAACTTACCATAAGATTGGTTTTATAGAAATTTTCGATCCGACGTATAGTAACGGAGATATTTCGAATTTTCGAAAAAAAAAAAAAACCCTCCCACTGGTCCGATTTCAGCAATTGACGAACTTGATCTTTCGTTTTCCATAAAACGACCAAATATCGAATTTGGTAACGATTAAACAAAAATTACGACCGCTAGAGCGTTAACAGGCATATATGTGTATATATATATATATATATATATATATATATATATATATATATATAGCACCTCATATATGGTGTTGTAATTCTTTTTGGAGTTTTGGTCAATGTTGGTGAAAAAAATCTTAGTTTATGCCGATATTTCGGGATCTTTATTTTCTCTTCTTCAGGACTGTAAAATTACAGGTACTACTTTATAATATTGTAAATTGTTATTAAACTAGAGTGTAATTTTATAGTCCTGAAGAAGAGAAAATAAAGATTCTCGAAATATCGGCATAAACTAAGATTTTTTCACCAACTTTGACCAAAACTCCAAAAAAAATAAGAACACCATATATAAATATAACCTGGTCGAAAACATCAACACAATTTTATATATATATATATATATATATATATATATATATATATATATATAGTTTTGAATAGACCTCATTTTGGTCATCTGCTAGGTAGGATTGATGGACATTTGAAGATACTTTTCGAAAATCGCGTCATGAGTACGACCTCAATAGCGGATTTGCCTTAAGGAAAATCTGCTAAAAGAAGATATGAACACCTGGTAAACAAAAGATTCCAAATTGAACAACTAAAGTAGGCCTTATTACCTGCGTGGACCATAATCTAAATCGGTAAGAACAGCTATACAGATGCGCAAAAACTATGCCTTGAAACATATCAAACTTATGTAGACTAAGTATAATATATAATATATATATACACTTTAAGGCTCTTTTAATAGTGTTTTACTATTCCAGCAATATTGCTCGAAAGCAATTCAATGGCTGAGGAAGTTTTTTCTGTTTGCATTAGAAGAATTAATTTCAAAATAATACCCCATAAGTAAAACAGGTCAGGCAAATGAATTTTAATACCTCCTTTCAGTGTCGCTGGCAGTTTGGTCAGGTTTTAGTTATTATTTTTATTCCTTCTTACAGTAATGAGGTTTCATACATTTCTCTAAAATATTCCCTCTTTTCGCGTCACAGAATAAATAACGTAGGAGCTAAAGGGCAAAGGGAGGTTGCTCTCTTTAAAAAGCAGAGCCGTATTCCTTTCCTCGCCTTTTTTTTTTTTTAAGTTTTTAAAAAAAGAATTAAAAAAAGAATGAATATGAGAGGTGGGGGGATGAAGGGATAAAGTGGAGAGGTAGAAAAAGACAGAGAGATTGTAAAAGTAGAATTGGTATAGGGATTGGAGTGAAGGGCGGGAGATGAGCACTTACAATCCATATTCTAGATGTTTGCTGAAGGTCTAGCGCCTTTAGACCCATTATCAGTCGCCCGCCTAAGTAGTTCCTTCCATTAGATATTAAAGCTAAATTCCCCCCAATCCCCTACACAAACTTGGAGGTTTTTTTTTTTTACTTTATTTATATAAGACGAAATACTCTTACCGACAAACTTGGCCAAGCGTCACATCTAAATATTATGAACTCTTAAGTCAGGCCGTCTATATAAATAAAAGTTTGAGGTTCCATTGAAAGTTTATTTTTTTTTATTTTTACAGGATCACCCGCATCTTGGCGATTTGGCTCAAAGTTTCACAATGTAAAATGAAAACAAAATTATAGAAAAAAAAAACAAAAACTGAAATAACAAATAAAAATTAAATACAACAAATAATCATTAAATACTAATAATAAAGACAATTAATAAACATAAGACATAAACTATCATAAATAAACATTAGATAAACAAACATAAATAAACATTAGACTAGTAATAAAGACAATAATTTAAAATGGTTTTAATAAAAAAAAAATATGTTATTCCTATATACTAGTACATTTATATTATTATTATTTTTTATTTTATTTATTTAGTTTTGTACCCCATAGCGATGGTGATTTGCATTATTAGGATGATATATTTACTCCTTCATGTGCTTACATTTTTTGGTACTTTTATATTATGGAAATTTTTCTTTAATATCTGATTCTTTCTCATATCCGTGCTTTTTCCAAAGAATATAATAAAAGTGAACCCTTTTAAATCTTTATAGGTATGCTGTAGACCTATTCTATTTTGTATTATATGTTTTTGTAAGTGTTGATGTGTTTTAGATATGTTAGTATTTGTGGAATATATTGGCGGCTGTTAGTTAATAGTTCTGTCATATTGTGGGGTATGTGAAGGTTTTTTCGTTGGATGCAGTCTGTCAGTATGTGTTTTATCGTAAGGTGTTTGTTGCAGAATTTGCATATAGGGTTATCAGTCCTTGTCATTAACCCTTTCCACTCCAATGTCGAGTGTCACTCGACACTGATTTTGTTCCACTAGCTCCACTGTCTAGTGATACTCGACATGGTGTAATACCTCTTTTTGCGGAAAATTTTAAAACAGGAGGGATTTTTGTTACTGAAATGTTTGAGTCACGAATGAATGAAACATATTCTAGAATCGTAAGATACTATAATTCAATTAAAGCCTTGGAGTGGAAAGGGTTAAGTGTCTATGTGTCAGGTATGTATGACCGATCCTGAGTCTGGCAAGAACTACTTCCTCCCGTCTAGTACTCCTATTAAGGAATTAAATAGAAAATTTAGTTAAAAATAAAGGACTAATGTTTTTGTGCACAAAATTATCAGACAGTTTTAATTACAGTCAACACCTTGAATAAGTTTATTCTCCGATATCAAGGAAATTGGCCGTTGAAGTTGCACTTATTGAGGTTGATCGTCACCCAACTCGTTTCATGTAAAGCTCAAAATGAAGTTCTTTAGTGCTCAATATCTCCGCTTTAGCATAGATAAACAAATTTCCCTTAATGGAAATCAGTTATTGAGGTTGCACTCATGACACGATTTTCGAAAAATTTCTTCAAATGCCCATCAATCGTACCCAGGATATGACGAAAATGAGGTCCGTTCAAAACTATGTATATATTTGTCTGTTAACGCTCTAGCGGTCGCAATTTTTGTTTAATCGTTACCTAAATCGATGTGTAGTCGTTGTATGTAAAAAGAAAGATCAAGTTCATTAATGGCTAAAATCAGGGGGGGAGGCACTCGTATGGAGATTTCTCTATTGTATAACTTTACGTGGGAAATCTGCTTAGTTTCCGCAGCCCCTGCTTGACGGAATTTTTTTCATCTATTGACATTCAGCCATTTCTCCTTCAACGAAGAAAATTCGCCAAATACTGTATGTTACTAGAGGCCGTTTTCTTCGTATAAATGCCAAAAATGCCGTATACCGTATTGCAATTCTATTGTACCACCAGTCAAGTACTGTTTGGTGGCCTATATAGTCCACAATCCATTAGCTAGCAAACGTGACTTTGACAACTAAATAGAGCTTAGAGGCAAATCTCATTAAACATTATGACTTATTCTATTGTCATAGCAGTCGGTAAATGCGGTCATTACTGGCTGATGGTCGAGTGCAGGATGCATTGTGCAGCGGCAAGACTGTCGTTAGTTCTATTCCAACCATCTAATTGATACAATTTGTCAATACATCTATCGACAGGTATGACAATAGTATTTATTATATTGTATATCTATATCTACATATCTATATATATATATATATAGATATATATATATATATAAAATTGTAACCTCTGTCTGTACACTGATTTTTATCTCGAAATTTCACGATAACTTTTCGTTTCACATGTCACAGACACCATAACTGCATTTTGTTTCTTTCGTGTCTGTTTGTTTGTTTGTTACCTTTTCACGCATAAACGGCTGAACCGAATTTTATGAAACTTGGTATATATATTACTACTAACCCAACTTAGACTTTAGGCTATGTTAATATTCTCTGAGAGGAACAGGAGTGGGCGTTGTAAGGGAGGCCTGAAATTAAAAATAGCGATATTTCGTATCCTATTACATTTTCGGCAATTATGCACATAACAAAAGTTGTTTATTTTGTTATTTGGAGTAACTTTTGTTATATACACTTTTGTCGTATTCCGAATTATAAACGAGATACCCGTATACGCTAAAACCTATAGAGTAAGTGAACAATTTTATTTGGCACAAAAGACTTAATCGAACTAAATAAACACTCGGTATGTTTATCAGCAATAACGCCTTCCTTATAATAAGCCATACTAACATTTCTAGGGACGGGCAGGAGTGGGGGTTATAAGGGAGGTCTGAAATTAAATATAGTGATATTTCGTTTCCTATTGGGGTTTCGGCAAATATGCACTTAACAAAAGTTGTTTATTTTGTTATTTAGAGAAATTTGCTCAAATATTCTTTTCAATATGAACTACCATGTACCTGACCTAGAAAAATTAATTTAAATGTATGTTAATATTTTGTCCTTAATAATTCTAATCTATGCATAATGCACAGGAAACGGGAAGTATGACAATATGGAGGACAGTGAAGTCTTAAAAAAAATTAATTTTATTATTAGCAAATCCACAGAAACGGCGGGTATTAACCCTAAACACTGGGACGGGTAAATGTCAAAATATTGTGCAAAGAAAGCCCTTGCCAAAAATATACCATCACCATTCAGCCTCAAATGAATTCCCGAGCGAAGCCGGGAATCTGAGCTAGTATATATATATACTGGCGGAACCAACCAACCACATATTATGACTGATATTTATATTACTTATTTTCAATGCTGTGTAATAGGCATTATATTAACTGATAAGCATTCCCAATAGATCAACTTGTAACATTCCCTTGTCGATAAGACATTATGAGATTAGTTATTTACACAACATTAAATAAATAATAGTAAATGTGAGTAAAAAGCAAATATGAATTTTTATCTCAGTCTATCAAATTTTAGTAGTCCAAGAACTTAAGATGGGGGAGGGTGTCCCCAGAACATATTTGTATGTATCTCGTATAAGAAAGGTCTCTTGAAAACAATATCTGGCATTTAAACTTCGAATAATGTGGTTTATTACATGGCATTGAGTATTGTTTATGCAATATGAGTAGAAGTGGGGGTTTGCTGAAGGCTGAAAACTAAATATTTTAAAATATCTCGTTTAATATTCAAGATAGAGAATAAATGTATATAAAGACATTTACAGTACATTTAATGTGAAATAACATTGGTTCTATACAATGTTTCGATCCGTCGTATAGAGAGACATTTCGATTTTTGAAAATCCCCCCCTAAACCCTCCCCCGGGTTCGATTTCAGCCGTTAACAACCTTGATCTTTCTTTTTACGTAAAACGATTAAATATCGAGTTTAGCAACGATCAAGCAAATATCGCAACCAATAGGGCGTTAATAGACATATATATATGACCTAACCGAAATAAATAAAACACTGGTATGTGTAGTAGAACTAACGCTTTCATTATAATAAGCCATACCAACAACATTTCTAGGGACGGGCAGGAGTAGGGGTTGTAAGGAAGCCCTGAATTTAAAAATAGCGGTATTTCGTTTTCTATTCGTTTTTCGGCAAATATGAACATTGCAAAAGTTGTTCATTTTGTTATTTAGAGTAACTTTTGTGATATTCATTTTTGTCTTTTAACAAAGTATAAACGAGATATACACTATAAACTAAAGCGGGAGTCAACTATTTTATTGGGCATTAACGATTGAACCGAACTTAACAAAACTCGGTATGTCAATTAGGATTAATTCTTCCATGATTATAAGGTATATTAAAATTTTTAGGTTAGAACGGGAGTGGGGGTTATAAAGGAGGCCTGAAATAAAAATTCGCGATATTTCATCTTCTACTTATTTTTCAGCAAACGTGCACATAAAAAAAGTTGTTTACTTTGTTATTTAGATTAACTTTTGTTTTATACATTTCTCCAGGAACAATGTGTGGAGCATGTAATTTGCGTTGAAATATTGATTTTCTCAACAATTCATTCCTTTTTGAACTATCAGGTACCTCACCTGGAAAAATTAATTAAAATCTACGTTAATATTTTGTCCTTAATAAAAGAAATCTAAGCATAATGCACAGGGTACGGGAAATATGACAATATGGAGGAAAGTGAAGTCTTACATCAAAAATTAGTTTTATTATTAACAAATGCCAACAACGGGTATAAACCCTAAACACTGGGATGGGAAAATATCGAAATAGTGCGCAAAGTAAAGCCTCGCCAAAAAAATACCATCACCATCATCTACTGGATAGTATCCATGGACATTTGGACACAATTTTCAAAAATCGCTTCACGAGTAGGACCTCACTCAATACCTGCTCAATAAAAATGCCTATTTCTAAACTGTAATTCTCTTGTAAAAGCTGCCATGTACTGTTTGGTGGTCTAATTAGGCAATTAACCGACAGGGTTTCTGCATCGGAGCTTAATGGTGTCCT
Organism: Riptortus pedestris; assembly: GCA_019009955.1. Classification (NCBI taxonomy): domain Eukaryota; kingdom Metazoa; phylum Arthropoda; class Insecta; order Hemiptera; family Alydidae; genus Riptortus; species Riptortus pedestris. The sequence goes on from JADPXZ010000008.1 coordinate 339,307, forward strand.
GTTGCATGCTCGAGGGGAATACGAGAACCACTGCACAATCCTGTACTAAACTGTATTTGGGCAGGGGAATTAGTTCAAACCTGACATATTCATACTTATCCCGAAATCAGGACAATTGACTGGTGATGACTGGACGTTTATTGTGGCAGTTCGGGAGGGAAAAAAAAAAGAAAAGAAAAAATACTTCACAAAAGCATTCAGGATAGAGAATGGATTCCATAGTCCATCAATTTCTGGAAAGCAGAGGGGTTTGGAAGGGAAACCAGGCAGAGGTTGTACTTATGGCTCAATCCTACCAATTAGATGACGAAAATGAGATACTTTCAAAATTATATATATACATATATATATATATATATACATCTGTGTATGTGTATGTTGTAACTCTAGCGGGGGCAGTTTTATTTCGTCGTTACGAAACTCGATATTTAAACGTTTTATGTTAAAAAAAGATCAAATTCGTTAATGGCTGAAATCAGACCAGTGGGTTGGGGGGGGGGGGTTCAAAATTCAAAACATCTCCGTTATACGTCGAATGGGAAAATTGTATAGCAGCATGCTTATTGCAATTTTAGTGTTCTATAATATCATACACGTTTTCTTACTATCTCTTGATTATTAACCGAGATATTTGTATTTTTTATTTTTCGGCATTCACTAGACCTTCACTCCTGCTCATATCACGTAAACTATACTCTTTTATATAATGAACCACTTTATTTAAAGCTTAAATACCAAATACTGTTTTCAATGATCTTTCACTTTGTGCTATATTTACCAGATGAGGTACTTGCAAGAACTTTGTGTGATGACGCCATCATTAAAGATTTTGGGTTCCAAATTCCAGAAATGTTTTTTTTTTTTTTCTACTCCATACTCGATAGTTAGCTGTTTCATTCAACACTAATCGGCATAATAGTGTTGACTCGGAACAGGAGTATTTTATGTAGTATCTAGAAACAATGAATATGTGGCGAGATGATATCACAAGTGAGAAATTTGCTTAATTTACATACCGCTTGCGTGATAGACTATTATATGAGGGGTTTAGTGCAGAAACGGTGTAACCTACAAATACCCATTTCTTTATATTTTTGTGGTTTATGTTACTTCATTATATTGTTTATATAGCCTATCATTTTAGCAGATTTCCATTAAGGTAAATCAGCTATTGAGGTTGTACTCATGACGGAATTTTCGAAATTTTTCTTCAAATGTCCATCAATCCTACCCAGGAGATGACGAAAATGAGGTCCGTTCAAAACTGTATGTATATATATAGATATATATATATATATTTATATTATATATATATATATATATTATATATATATATTTCTGTTACCGCTCTAGCGGTCGCAATTTTTGTTTGATCGTTATCAAACTCGATATTTAGTCGTTTTATGTAAAAAGAAAGATCAAGTTCGTTATCGGATGAAATCAGACCAGTGGGAGGGGGGGGGGGTTAGAGGGGAGGATTTTCGAAAATTCAAAATATCTCCGTTACTATACGTCGGATCGAAAAATTGTACAAAATCAATCTTATTGCAAATTAAATTTACAATAAATATTGTTATATACATTTATTCTCTATCTTGAATATTAACCGAGATATTTGCATTTTTATTAAAACTGGGCAGCTAACGGACGAGTGACTTCCCCGCCAAAAGCTAGTTCGGCCGTTTCCTTAACTGCTCGGCTCTCGTGAAATTTCTGTATTGTATAATTTCACGTGGGAAATCTGCTTAGTTTACGCAGCCCCTGCGTGACGGACTTTTTGTACTTCTTTCAGGTGCCATTCAGGAATAAAACATTAGTGGTGTAACTTGTAGACAAATATTTTGAAATTAATTGAGTGCGAAATTGGTGTAACCCACTATGGACTCATTTGTCTAGACATTTTTGTAATATTACCTTAAAAAGTTACATTATTTACTAATGTCAGTAAAGAAAGAAGTTGTACTTTGCATTCCATGTTTGTAGCAAAATGTGAAATAAATGTTGTTTATTTTCTTTAATACATACTGTTTATTTAATTTAAATAGTGTTATTTCCACCATTTTTCTTAAAACTATGGCAATGTAGGTTACTTCATTCTTGCAGTAAATACATATTTTGTTCATAGAGAGCAACAATGACTTATAAAAATACAAAAATGTGGAATGCACCAATAAAGTTTCAAATTTTTCTTGGAGAAAAAATGGCGTAACCCACAATTTTGGCACTGAAAATGCAATTTTTAAGTTCATGTACACAGCAAACATTTACATTTACTAATATCACTCCAAGTACAAAGAACAATTTTTGTAGCAGTAATAGTTAATTTAAAGTCCGTCACGCAGGGGCTGCGTAAACTAAGCAGATTCCCCACGTGAAGTTATACAATAGAGAAATCTCCATACGAGAGCCGAACATTTATGGCAAAGGGCCGAACTAGTTTTTGGCGGGAAAGTTTTTCGAAACTCGCGGCATGAGTACGACCTCAATAGCTAATTTCCCTTAAGGGAAATCTGCTAATACGGTTTCTTTAACTTTTACTCCTTCTTTCTAAAAACAGGAAACTTGTGGGATACACCGTTTCAGCACCAAACCCCTCATATCTCACTTCGCACTCGGCAAAAATTTCGAGGAAGATTGGTTTTATACAAGCTTTTGGCCCGACTCATGGTAAGGGAGATATTTTAATTTTTCAACCCCCTTCACTAAATTCCATTCTATTTGGTATATTGACAAATTAATTAAACAAATAAAGAATAACCTCTGTGAATAACTGAATAACGCCGTTTCTTTTGTGCAATGAGCCCTATACCTATATCTTTGATCTAATTTAAACAAAATTACCTCGTCACATCAAGAGTAAATCATATCGTTGTATAATCGACAACAATAGAGAGAAAAAACAGTTCTAATAATATAATGTGTAATTAATATGCTGAAGGCAGATTGACTGTTCAAGCATTAACCTGGATCATTTTGAGGATTAGCACATATCATCATTATTAAATTTAAAAAATTTCCAATTTCTGAAATTGTATGATGCATGGTGTAAATATTTGATATTTAATTTATTATGAAATTAGCTATATGAGAAGTTTCTCATACCAAAAACATGTGAGGAATTCACGACTAATTAAAAGCTGGTTTAATAACGAATTCTCCATATATGAACAAAATAAAGAGACCAAGATATTTCTCCTGTAATATACATATATGTTTGATGATTTTCCCGAAACACAGCTATGGAGTGTGTACTCATTGCCCAGCATTGTGCAAATGGATTCAGGACGTTATTGACCCTTTAATTTTTATTTTTTTTTTAAATAACATGATATAATATAATCTTGGAAAGCAATAATCATTTAATTAATTAGGTGGTCCTTGAATAATTATTTATAATAATAGTAATAAAAAGAGTCTCCTAATAACTCGATAACGGGCACAAAATGTAAACTGCTCAAAAATGAATAGGGATATTGGCTTTTTTGTGGTATGTATGGGGCCTAGCATATTTTTTTTATAAATATCATTAATATTTATTAGAAATTATTGTCTTTTTCCCCCCATAAAAAAGAAATTTAATTAAGATCGATTTAATTAAAATTAATAGGATAAGAAAAAATAACCAATATCCCTATTCATTTTTGAGCAGTATATTTAAAAGTCTGTCACGCAGGGGCTGTGTAAACCAAGACGATTTCCCACGCGTAGCACGAATTTTCAATTATCTCAAGAATTAAAAGTTCAATGAGAACAATATTTGGTATTTATGCTTCAAATATGCTTCATAATATGACATGATGTGAAAATTACAAGTTTCTATAAAGAAATTTCAATTACAAGTTTTTTGTATCGTCGTTTATATTGTTAATTTTTTTTATTTTATTTATTTATACAGAAGCACCCGGATCTTGGCGATTTGGCTCAATGTTTCACAATGTAAAATGAAAACAAAATTATAGAAAAATAACAAAAACTGAAACAACAAATAAAAATTAAATACAACAGATAATCATTAAATACTAGTAATAAAGACAATTAATAAACATAAGAAATAAACATTAGACTAGTAATAAAGACAATAATTTAAAATGGTTTTAATAAAAAAATTTGTTATTCCTATATATTAGTACATTTATATTTTTTTTTATTTATTTAGTTTTGTACCCCATAACGATGATGATTGGCATTATTAGGATGATATATTTACTCCTTCATGTGCTTACCTTTTTTTGTACTTTTATATTATGGAAAATATTTCTTTAATATCTGATTCTTTCTCATATCCGTGCTTTGTCTAAAGAATATAATAAAAGTTAACCCTTTTAAATCTTTTTCGGCATGCTGTAGACCTATTCTATTTTGTATTATATGTTTTTTGTAAATTTTCAACAAATACAAATGTAGTACAAATGTTTTGTACTATTTTAGGTCTGGCTTCAGCCAATAACAAATATGATCTTTAATGATGACTGAAACAGTTAAATATCAAGCATGGAATAGATGAAGTAAACATCTTCAAAACAAGAACGCAAAATCTTAATATAACTATATTCTGTATTTAAGCTTATAATAAAGTGGTTCACGATATAAGTCTGAACATCCAAAAAGAATGAAGCAAACATATATTGTGGAATTCATCAAAAGACCAAATCAAGTACATACAGTTAACAATAAGAAATTAAACCTAAGTTATTTCAATCCAAATAGAGCAAAATATATAAAAATCCATTTACCTCTAACGTAAGACCAACTCTGAAAATTGCTAATTCTAAATATCGCTGTCTAGTCGAGTTTTCTAAGCATACCCAACATTTGTGAGAATCGGCCCACTATGGGGTGGAAAGGCGTGACTTTACAGGCATATGTGGGAAATGGTGGACCCCAAAAAACTTGTGATGATAACCCGAGTCGATAACCGCTAGCTAGGACATTGGGAATACTCGAGGGCGACGGTCTATGAGCTAGAAATCTATAGGCTGTATTGATTCGTTCTTACCCATCCTTCCCTACTGTGCGTTCGAATTGGAAAGAGTCTCTTATTCTGCCACTCATAAATTCAGTCAATTATATCAACCGTTTCGTGACTGTCCGTACATTTTTCGTCTGTTTTGGTGAAAAAATTAGAATCTACACTTTGAGAGGAATCCTTTTAACGGGTTTCATAAATAAATAAGCGGCAATTGAGGATATTTCCATGACACAATATTTTAAAACTCTAAATATTCAACAATTACATCTTGAAGACCACACACACACACACACACACACACACACACACACACACACACACACACACACACACACACACACACACACACACACACACACAGACACATACACGCGCGCTCGCGTACACACACACACATATATACATATATGAGTGTGTGAGGTGTAATATTTATTAGCATGCTACGATTTTCGAAATATTTCTTCAAATGTCCTAGGATGTCATCAATCCTAATTAGTAGATGACGAAAAAGAGGTCCGTTCAGAATTCTATATATATATATATATATATATATATATATATATATATATATATATATATATATATTTGTCTCTTTGTTACTAACGGTCGCAATTTTTGTCTTTTCTTTACCAAACTTGATATATAATCGTTTTATGTAAAAAGAAAGATCAAGTTAGTCAACGGCTGAAATCGGACAGGGGGATGGAGGGGAATTTTGAAAATTCGGAATATTGTGAGCTCCGTTATTATGAGTCTGGTCGAAAAATTGTATAAAATCTATCTTACCGCAAATGTAATGTTCTATGAATGTCGTTACATATACATTTATTCTCTAACTTCAATATTAACTGAGATATTTGCGTTTTTTATGTTTTCAGCCTTCAGTAAACCCCCACTCCTACTCATGTCTCATAAACAGTACTCTATTTTATAATGAAATACTTTATTGGAAACTTAAAAACCGAATATTTTCACTTTTAATTTTTAAGATAAATGCAAATACGTGGGAAATCTGCTTTTCCCATGCTGGCAGGGTGAGTGGTTTCCGTAAACAGAAGGCCATGGATGTTTCACGCGATCTAGCAACGTAAGGAAAAGGGCCACTAGGACAGTCAGTGGATCGCTTTGGCTTCTTACCTCCTTCGAGAGACTAGCCAACAATAAATACATCAGGTGGAATAGAGAAAATTCCATCCATAGAGAGATATTCCTCAATTAGCAAGCAAATTATAATCATTAGCCAGTATGAATGTACAGAATAGAATGTACATCCATTCTTGAAAGGAGGAAAAACAAGCTATATTGTATTTCAGCTTAATGGAAAGAGAACTGGAATGTATAGAGATTTTATTGTTTTTCATGTGTAGCTCTGAAGATGGAGACAATAGTCTTCGAAAGCGCTTAGCGATGAAATACAAATTTGTGAAGAATTGGACGTCTTTTTCTCTCTCCATGTAAATATTATTCACTTCCAACAAACACTGCTGTGGTATTTCAGCTTAACATCAGCACGCGGGAAATCTGCTTAGACCAAGCAGCACCAGCGTGACGGACTTTTTAACATTCCCATATGCCAGTAATTAGACATCAAGGATTATCTTTTTTTTTCTCCTCATAGCAACCCTATGAGGAGTTATTTAGTTAAATACACTTTCCATTGCCACATGGCATATTACATGTATGTTTAAATACATTTTTATTTTACAATATATACACGTTAATCAACCATCTAATAAAATATAATATAAAAATAATAATAAGAAGAATGGCAAAGTAAAGAACTTCATGGTCGTTACTACAGTCGCCTTTATGACTCGGAGGTAGACTTGGCTTATTCTGTCGCATGGCTGACGTCTGGAAAGCTGTTTTCAGAAACAGAAGATTTCATTACAGCTATCCAAGACCAAGTGATTGCCACCAGATCATACAGACTTCATATCCTCAAGGACAGTAGTGTCTCAGACAAATGTAGGTTATGCAACAAAGCTTATGAGTCCATTCAACATATTACGGCTGGATGTGAAATACTTGCTGGGTCGGAATACTTACAAAGGCACAATAACGTGGCAAAAATATACCACCAAGATCTAGCGGAGAAATTCGGCATGGTAGACTGAAAGGTCGCTTATTATCGCTATAATCCTCAAACATTATTGGAAAAAGATAATGTAAAGATGTATTGGGACGAAGCGATGATAACTGACCATACTGTGCATCATAACAAACCGGGTATTCTCATTATTGACAAAATCAATAAGACTGCTGATATTATATACATTGCAGTACCCAATGATGAGAATATTCGAAAATCCTATGCCGAAAAAATAAGAAAATATCAAGAATTGGCTATTGAGCTCAAACTGAAATCTGCCATAGTTACGCCTACTATAGTTAGTTGGAATGGACTCGTGCCAAATACCACAATAGCAGGCAACAAGAATTTAAATCTGCCAACAGCAATTATAAAAGAAGCACAGCTTCTTGATACTGCCAGAATTGTTCGAAAATGTTTAAATTCCCCTTAACATGTCACAATCACAAACTCCATATTGGTTGGATTTTCCCCCGATATAGATTTTATTCCAGTTTTTACCGAGTATAAACCTCCCCATAATAATAATAAAATAAAATATTAAAATAAGTAAGATAATTACAAATAAAATTAATAAATGAAATGAAAAAAATTAAATAACATTTTTAAAAAATCAATTAAAGTTAAACTCAACCGACGTTTAATTTGCGAGTCTATGTGAGGTAAATATATTGAATTATAATTCTCATTCGTCACAATCAACTTTACATTCTAATGTATTTTTGCTACATCCATATCTATACTTTTGATAAACTTTATAAGTTCTTTATTATATTTATTAAATATAATATGATGTAGTTCTGGCCTTAAACCCCCTTTTAAAATTATTTTCGTTATTAAATTTGATCTATTTTGATTAAATGTTGAACAGTCATAAAGTATATGTAAAAACGGCTGTGTTGTCTGTGAGTCGCAAGTAAATTTGTCATTGCCGTGAATTTTTAATCTTGTTAAATAATGTCCTGTCTGTCCATGTTCCGTTAGAAATTGTGTGCATTTGTGATGGTGACTCTTAATTGTGTTGTAGTTGTGAGTTATATTTGTTATGTATTGATGTAAGCTGTAAGATTTGTTCCATGTCGTCCATTCTCTGTTCCACTTATGTATTATGTCGGTAGTTAAGTCTTTTTTAATGTATGAGAGTGGAGGATTATCTTAACTTACAATTCAGTGTCATAAGCCGTTAGCAATGTACACCTCAATTCAACATTATATTTTTCCAGTTCTTCAGGTAAATAGATAAATATATGAGCGTTTCTAAGTTTATATATATATATATATATACATATATATATATACACACACACACACACGCACACACATAAATATTTTAAACACTTTCTGTCTCCAGTACTTTACAATGAACGTGTGGGCTTTAATTCGAGCCACACACTACAGCACTTGCTATTGAATTAACATTAATTCTAATGAATTTCATTGTCGAGGTTAGGCGGTACCCATGAATAAATACAAGGAGCGTCTCTTGTTTCAGGGAATTAGAAGAATTCTTGGACTTTCATGGACCGAATATAAAATTGCATTGTGCTAGCTGGTCTTCCTTCCCAATAAATTGGAAGAATGTAAAATGAGCATTTATTTTTAATCACATGAGAGGAAGAACCCCATGTGGGCGTTCCATAAAATTGTTCGGTCGACTTGAATCGTCTAGACTATAACATGAGCGTCCCATGCTTTTATCTTTACTCGTATAAAAATAAAAGCTATACGAGGACCTTTTCTAAGAAACAAGGATACAGACTAGAATTTAGAACTTCTTTTGAGCTGTCATTTAAATTGACCGGAATGTAAAATGATTGCGACTTGCATAAAAGCCTAGTGCCCCATGTGCACATGTAAAATCCACTGTCATATAAAAACGAGAGTTGAGTGCCCCCACTTTTCTAGAAACACCCCAGCGAATATAGTGGTTTATATTTGTTATGCTCAAAAGAATTTTTCCAGCCACACTAAAGTTCTGAGCTCCTATGGCCTGTCATTCGAAGACCCATAAATATGAAAGCGCTGTTTCTTGCGTAAAAAAAATGTGATTCGCTATGCCCAAAACACAGAACCGCAATGTCGCATGACATTGAGAACGTCTAAAGTCCGTCACGCAGGGGCTCCGTACAGTAAGCATATTTCCCATGTACAGGAATCTCTAATAATTGAAATATCCTGAGATCTTTAGTGACTCAAAGTGGAAATGGGATGAGAATAAATGGGGGTTATCTGAAGACAGAAAACCACACAGGGGCTGCGTAAAATGAGCAGATTTCCCACGTAAAGTTTTACAATAGATAAATCTACATGGTAATACAACACCACCATGAATATTAAATGAATAATGGATTAATGGTGTTTTTTTTTCCTCCTTGGTGCATTAAAAGGAATTTATCTTAATCACGAGCTTAGATGTTATAACACCGTATGTCAGCTGAGCAGGACCTAGCTAAACGGAAACTAAGATGAAATTAACTAATACAGTACAAAACTTTTATTTTATATCCTCCAATCTTATTGGCTAAAGAAGAAAAAATTTATTCCATTAAGTGAAGTTTGTATTCTCCTAAAGTTCTCTAACTTCCCTTATCAATTTGTGGAGTTAATTAAGAGTTTCGTAGTTTTTCTGTCATACAAAAAAAAAAAAGCGAAGCAAATAGATTAAGGTGAAATCGTTAACAGAAAGCCCCTTATTTTCGTTCTCCTGATACTATTTATAGAAAGACTACGGGTGAGAAAATGTTTTTATAAAGGTCTCAGGGAAGAATTTACTTGCAAAATTTCGACAAGAGATGCCCTAAAAAAGTCCATCACGCAAGGGCTGCGTAAACTAAGCAGATTTCCCACGTGAAGTTTAATAATAGATAAATCTACATACTGCGAACACAACACCTCCTTGAATATTGAGTGAATAAATAGAAACGGTAATAAAAAATATTTCCACTCCCGGCGGGAAGCGTCTGAAATGTAAACAAACAGGTCTGCCAACGGCTCATCGGAAAGAAAAAAAATATTGAAACATATCAGAACATAACATATTCATTTAATTGAAAACTATTCACTATATCTAGTACCGTAATTTATAATGAATCAGAATAATTTTCATCTCAATCAATCAAATTTTAGTAGTCCAAGAATTTAAGACGGGGGGGGGGTCACAAGAACATATTTGCATGTATCTCGTATAATAAAAGTCTCTGGAAAACAATATTTGGTATTTTAACTTCGATTGATGTGGGTTATAAAATATCAGAGTATTGTATATGTGACACGAGTAGAAGTGGGGGTTTACTGAAGGCTGTAAACTGAAAAATGCAAATATCTCGGTTAATACCCGCATTCAAGATAGAGAATAAATGAATACAACAATATTTATAGTACTTTTAATTTGCAATAAGATTTATTATATACACTTTTTCGACCTGACTTAAAGTTACGGAGATATTTCGAAGTTTCAAAATTCTCTTCCTCTACCCCCCCCCTGCCCATTGTTCGATTTCAGCCGTTAACGAACTTGATCTTTCTTTTTATACAAGGTGAGTCACGGGAACTAAGTGATTTTGAAATAATAATAAAATCTCTGTTTCATATCTAAGTTAAATTTTATTAATATAATATCGTACATAAGAACATAGCATTTTAGTTTTAATAAATTTCTTCATGAACAGAAAATTACCTCTGGCATGTGATGGCCGTTTTCATTGATGCATTGTTGAAGCCGGTAAATAAAATTAGCCTGAACTCTTTCCAGCAGGTCTGCATTGAGTTGAGTGATTTTTTGACGGATCGCTTCCTTTAAATCTTCTAAAGTACGAGGCTTGCTATCGTAGACACGTGACTTAAGAAATCCCCACAGAAAAAAATCGCGTGTGGACAGGTCAGGTGAGCGTGGAGGCCATAAAACGTCGCCATATCTTGAGATGGTTAGGAAACAGATTGCGAATAACCGTCATGGACGCTCTGGCGGTGTGTGCCCTATCTTGTTGAAACCATAAATGTTCATGATCTATACCTCTTCTTAGTAACTGCGGAATGAAAAAGGTGTTCACCATATTAATGTAACGCTGAGAAGTTACTGTAACTGTAGCACCATTTTCTTCAAAGAAATAGGGGCCGATGACGCCTAACCACTTCTAAAACCACTCGATTTCCGTGACTCACCCCGTATAAAACGACTAAATGTCGAGTTCGGTAACGATCAAGCAATAATTGCGACCGCTAGAGCGTTAATAGCCAAATATATATATATATATATATATAATTTTGAACGCACCTCATTTTCGTCTCGGATCGATGGACATTTAAAGAAACATTTCGAAAATTGCGTCCTGAATACGACCTGAATAGCTGATTTCTCTGAAGAGAAATCTTACTAAAATACAATTATCGTTATTGAGCATATTTATTAATTTAATTTAAAATTAGAGTCAAATTCTTTAATTATATTTATATTGTATATAGTGGAGACAAAAATTATGTCTAGAAAAAAATGTATGTGGATTTATCTTTATAAAACATGTTGTAGGTTAGATTGTATTCAATTAGCCAGTCTTGCTCAGCTTCGTAATTACTTCAAGTCTTAATTAAATCTTTTAAAATGAATATGTTCACCATAGCTAAGGTCAGTGTGCTACCTTCGTGAAAATCTTTAGGAAAATTACAGCAAAAAAATAATTGAATACAGTATATCCAGAGTTTTGTGAAAAAATAAAAATAAATCAAAGGGAAATTGCTTTATCGTTGAATAAAGGTAGTGTCAGTTTCCAACAAAGCTACATTGAGCACAAGTTTAAAAAGCAAATAAAAAACTCCGACATGGCCCTTTTAGAAAAATCTCTTTTCAGCGAGCACATTTATATCATTTATAGTGTTCCGATGGGCATTATAAAGAACGAAAATGTTCTCGTACTTTTTTTATATATTCACCTTCGAGAGCCAACTATACACCTCATCAATATAAATAAAACTCTAAGGTTTGTTTGAATTTCCATTTTCAGTTTGGCGGGGGTATATTTCGCCCAGGCATCGGGCCATTCTAAGAATAATGTCATAAAAAATTTAAATTCATGTATGTTTTTTTGGCCCCTTTGAAACCCAGCCCTTTTAAAAAAGTCCGTCACGCAGGGGCTGCGTAAACTAAGCAGATTTCCCAAGTTACACAACAGGTAAGGAAACGGCCGACCCAGCTTTTGGCGGGAAACTCACACTCATCCTTTATCCGCCCAGATTTAATAAAATCGCAAATATCTCAGTTAATATTCAAGATAGAGAATAAATGTATATAACAATATTTATAGTAAATTTAATTTGCAATAAGATTAATTCTATACGGAAATATTTCGAATTTTCTAAAACCCTCCCCACTAAACCCCCCCCCCTCCCACAGGTCCGATTTCAGCCGTTAACGAACTTGATCTTTTTTTTTATACATAAAACGATTAAATATCGAGTTTGGTAACGATCAAACAAAAATTGTGACCGCATATACCGGTAACAAACATATATATATATATATATATATATATATATATATATATATATATATATATATATATATATATATATACAGTTTTAAACGGACCTCAGTTTCGTCCTATACTAGTTAGGATCGATGGAGATTTGAAGAAAAATTACGAAAATTCTGTCATGAGTACGACCCCAATAAGCTGATTCCCCTTAAGGGAAATCTGCTAAAATGTGCCAAATATATCAATGAATGTTTGAATATCGGTGAGCCTACAGTCCCGAGTAATAACATAGGTTTTCAATAAGATTAATTCTATACGGAAATATTTCGAATTTTCTAAAACCCTCCCCACAACACCCCCCCCCCACCAGTCCGTTTACAGCCGTTAACGAACTTGATCTTTTTTTTATACATAAAACGATTAAATATCGAGTTTGGTAACGATCAAACAAAAATTGTGACCGCATATACCGGTAACAAACATATATATATATATATATATATATATATATATATATATATATATATATATATACAGTTTTAAACGGACCTCATTTTCGTCATCTACTAGGATCGATGGAGATTTGAAGAAAAATTTCGAAAATTCTGTCATGAGTACGACCCCAATAAGCTGATTCCCCTTAAGGGAAATCTGCTAAAATGTGCCAAATATATCAATGAATGTTTGAATATCGGTGAGCCTACAGTCCCGAGTAATACCATAGGTTTTCAACATGATCTAAAGGCTAGACCTCGTAATTGCAGCCTTTGGGTTCTTTCGAAAGCTGTTGTTTTCATGTTATATACCCACCGAAATCTATGAAATGTTTGATGTTTTCAAAGAATTACTTCATAGGCCTCCCTATTTCCCTGTGCCCTTCAAAACATTTCTGATGAAATCGTTGTTCCTTATGATATGCACAAGGAGTTTCCCCGTCTTAAGGGAAATCAGCTATTGAGGCCGTGCTCATTCGAAAATTGTCTTCAAATGTCCATCGATCCTACCCAGGAGATGACGAAAATGAGGTCCGTTCAGAATTATATATATACTAGCTCAGATACCCGGCTTCGCCCGGGGATCCATTTGAGTATGAATGGTGATGGTATTTTTTAGCAGGCTTTACATTGCACAATATTATGACATTTACCCGTCCCAGTGTTTAGGATTGATACCCATCTTTGCCGTGGATTTGCTAATAATAGAATTATTTGTTTGATAAGGCTTCACTGTCTTCGATATTTTTATATTTCCCGTCTCTTATACATGTAAATATGGTGAATTTTTATTTCAGGCCTCCCTTCTAACCCCCCTCCCGTTCGAACCTAAAAATTATAATATAACTTATAATCATGGAAGAATTAATGCTAATTGACATACCGAGTTTTGTTAAGTTCGGTTCAGCCGTTAGTGCCTGCTAAAGTTTTAACGTATAACTCATTTATACTTAGGTATACGACAAAAGTGTACATAACAAAAGTTACTCCAAATAACAAAATAAACAACTTTTGTTATGTTTAAATTTGAGGAAAAACCAATAGGAAACGAAATATCGCTATTTTTAATTTCAGGCTTCCTTTATAACCCCCACTCCTGCCCGTCCATAGAAATGTTGGTATGGCTTATTATAATTAAGGCCTCACTGCTAATGCACATACCGAGTTTTATTTAGTTCGGTTGAGTCTTTTTTGGCAAATAATATTGTTGACTCCCGCTATAATTTTTAGCGTATAACGCATTTAAACTTCGGTATACGACAAAAGTGTATATCAAAAGTTACTCTAAATAACAAAATAAACAACTTTTGTTATGTGCATATTTACCGAAAAACCAATAGAAAACGAAATATCGCTATTTTTAATTTCAGGCTTCCCTTATAACCCCCACTCCTGTTCGTCTCAGAGAAATTTAATATAGCCTAAAGTCTAAGTTGGGTTAGTAGTAATATACATACCAAGTTTCATAAAATTCGGTTCAGCCTTTTATGCGTGAAAAGGTAACAAACAAACAAACAAACATACACGAAAGAAACAAAATGCAGATATGGTGTCTATGACATGTGAAACGAAAAGTTATCGTGAAATTTCGCGAAAAAAATCAATGTACAGACAGAGGTTACAATTTTATATATATATATATATATATATATATATATATATATATATATATATATATATGTCTGAAAACTCTCTAACGGTCGCTATTTTTGCCCGATCGATACCAAACTCCATATTTTAACGTCTTATGTAAAAACAAAGATCAAGTTCGTTAATGGCTGAAATCGGACCAGTGGGAGGGGGAACTTTTCGAAAATTTGAAATATCCCCGCACGTATACGTCGGATCGAAGAATTGTATAGAACTAATCGTATTAAAAATTAAATTTACTATAAATATTGTTATATACATATATTTTCTATCTTGAATATTAAGCGAGATATTTGCTTTTTTTCCGTTTTCAGCCTCCAGTAAACCCCCCCTTCATAGCAGTCAGTTAGTATATGTTTTATAGTAAGTCTACAGTTGCAGTGTTGGCAGTAGGGTTCGTCTTCTCCAGTAAGTAGGTAAGTGTGAGTCAGTCGTCAATGGTCAATTCTTAACCTTGTTAAAACTACTTCTTCTCTTCTAATTAGCCTTTTTGAGGAAGGCCATTCACCATGTGTACATATGTTTCAGTTGTTGAAGGTTGTTATCAGTTGTGGCAAGCCAAGATTTCTCACATGAATTGAGTATCATTTGTTTTGCTTGGGCTTAAACATCCTGATGTGTACAGTAGGGGTTGTCGTGAGTTCTTTTTTGAGTAGCTGATTCGTCGAGTTCGTCAACTTGTGTGCTTTGTCTAATGTTTGTATGTCCGGGTAACAAGTACAAATTCTTTTGATTAAGGTCTGGATTATGTCTAATTTGTACGAGATGAGTGGATGTGAACTATATATGTTTATATACATTTAATTGAAATAAATACGTTTCATTTCAAGACAAGTTGTTTTGGAGGAATGTACACACGTACGTAGATTTCATGTGTAAAGGCGTAGGCCGAAATTAGGCGAAATAGGTTCAGAGAAGGTCAAAACTGAAAATACCATTGAAATATATAAGCGATTACCATACTTCCTTCATTTCGTACGAAGGGGTTAAACATCGGATAATCAGAGATAAAATTCGAAAGTCTATTATTTTTGAGAGAATAGTCGTCAAAATAAATAAATATAGCAAAAAAAAAATTCATTGAGAATGTAATAACCCCCGTCGATATCTAGACCTTATCAAAAATATAGCTATACAGAGGAAGATTCAATGTCACGATCAGAGAAGAAGATTGATTGAATTGTGAAGGGGAGGAAATAAGATATAGGTTGGTTGAAGGGAGACAGAGATCAATCTCAAATATTGTAGGGAGGGGAGTTGGGGAGAGCAAAAATCACAAATATACAGAATGGACAATGGACAGAAGCTCTAAAGTTTGAATATTACAAAAACTATCATCGAAGGTTCAAATTTACACGAAATTGAGGGGTAATCCAATCATGTTTTAAGTCCAAAGTAGATCCTAGACGTATGAAATATATTTATTTAACTATTTTATTTTTAACAGGTCCTCTCAAGGAAAATCAACTATTGATCTAACCTAGGAGAAGGATAAAGGATTTTTCCTCCTGAGGAAGTCCAATATTAACGGGGATCTTTGTAGTTTGGAATTTTAAACCCCTTCTCGAACTATTCTCAAATTAACAATAAGTCAATATTTAAAATTAAGTATGATTCATTCTTCTTCTGTTTGAATCAAAACTTTAATTTAATTAAACTATGTCAACATCCATGATCCATCTTCATCTTAAAGGTTGCTATAGAAAAAGTCCGTCACGCAGGGGCTGCGTTAACTAAGCAGATTTCCCACGTGAAGTTTTACAACAGTTAAGGAAACGGCCGACCCAGCTTTTGGCGGGAAACTCACACTCATCCGTTATCCGCCCAGATTTAATAAAAATGCAAATATCTCGGTTAATATTCAAGATAGAGAATAAATGTATATAAAAATATTTATAGTAAATGTAATTTGCAATAAGATTAATTCTATACAATTTTTCGATCCGACGTATAGTTACGGAGATATTTAGAATTTTCGAAAATCCTCCTCTAAACGCCCCCCCCGTCCCCCTGGTCCTATTTCAGCCGTTAACGAACTTCCGTTCTTTCTTTTTGTATAAAACGATTATATATCAAGTATGGAAACGATAAGACAAAAATTGCGACCTCTAGAGCGGTAACAGACAAATATATATATACTGTTTTGAACGGACCTCATTTTCGTCATCTCCTGGGTAGGATCGATGGACATTTGAAGAAACATTTCGAAAATCGCGTCATGAGTACGACCTCAATAGCTGATTTCCCTTGGGGGAAATCTGCTAAAATATAGGTTGAGATTTCCCTTAAGGGAAATCAGCTATTGCGGTTGTAATCATGAAGCAATTTTTCTATGAAAAATGAGGTTCGTTCAAAATTATATATAAATTAAATTTTCAATATGATTGGTCTTACACGATTTTTCAATCCTACATATAATAAGGGAGATATTTTGAATATAAACCGTCTCCTCCTCACACTGGTCGATTTCAGCCAATAACGAACTTGATCTTTAGTTTTATATAAAATGTTTAGATATCGAGTTTCGTAATGATCAAACCAAACTTACGACTACTGGAGCACTAACAGACAAGTTTGTGTGTGACTATATATATATATATATATATATATATATATATATATATATAGAGAGAGAGAGAGAGAGAGAGAGAGAGAGAGAGAGAGAGAGAGAGAGAGATCTCCATTATTTTGAACGGGACTCATTATCGTCATCTCCTAGGTAAGATTCATGGTCATTTGAAGACACTTTCGAAAATCGTGACATAAGTACAACATCAATAGGGAAATATGGTTAAAAAAATACGTGGAAGAAATTTAATTTCTTTTCTCCCCTATTGGCCTTCCACGTGTTAATCTTCAAAAAGCTATTTACGATTTTGGTTTTGAACTCCATTTCAACCCTTCAATTAGTACGGCTCTTATAATATGGGCAAACACAACTCAACCAACTGTACACAATTCACTATCCTTTCTGAAAGCTTTTAAATAATCAGTTTCATTCACATATGCAATACTATTTTCTACATTTATATTACATACTCTCTATCTAAATATTGAAGATGGGACCTGCAGAAGGAAATTCCCCGGTTTGTTTAGCAGTTAATATTCTTTGATTGTGAAGTATTCAATTTATAAATATTATTCCTCGCTTTTCGTTTACTTTTTTTGCAATATTATTTTCAATCTGTTTTATCATTTATATAGTAAATTCTCAATACACAGGAATATTTAAAAATAAAGAAGCCGGATATCGGAATGAAAGCCTGGAATAGAAACTGTTTGAAGAACTCTAAAGAGAATTGAATGCCGATTGCATCGGTAATGGAAAAGTTAAAATTAGAAATCCTATCAATTAATCAAGCATTGATTCTTGACTGATCACTTGTTGCCAATTCTAATCTTAAATTTATAATATATTTTAATTAAGAATTGAAAAGGAGTTTCTATGGTTACGAGGACTACAGTTTCAATGAACGTTTCGTCAAATATTTATTAAGTATTCCAGGGTTCTTAACAGAACAATTGAAGAGAAATTGTTGGTTTTTCATTAAAAATTAACAATTTTATAAACTTTGTTTTTATTTCACTAACGGCGACGTTGGGAGAATTAAAAAAATGTCCGTCAAACAGGGGCTGCGTAAACTATGCAGATTTCACACTAGAAGTTTTACAATAAATACTTAAACACTTATTAAAATAAAAATACTTTTACACTTAACATACCGTGAATATTAAGTGAACAAATACAAATGACAAAGTGAAATCTTTCAGTCGTTACATTTAAATTACCCTCAAAATCAACAAACAGGTCAGCCAAACTCTGATGCTGAAAGTCTCAAACTGAAAGATAGAAATATTCTTGAACGGAAAGAAAAACAATTAGTATATCAATGTTATT
Source organism: Riptortus pedestris (assembly GCA_019009955.1). Taxonomy (NCBI): domain Eukaryota; kingdom Metazoa; phylum Arthropoda; class Insecta; order Hemiptera; family Alydidae; genus Riptortus; species Riptortus pedestris. The sequence continues at coordinate 357,878 of JADPXZ010000008.1, forward strand.
GAAAACTATTTTCTATATTTAGTGCTGCAATTTATAATGGAGCAGAATAATTTTCGTTTCAATCACTCAAATAGGATGGAGGGGTCGTCATTAGAACGTATTTGCATGTATCTCGTCTAGAAACGATTTGTTGAACACAATATTTCGTATTACAGCTAGAAATAAGACGGTTCACGATATGTTGGCATATTCACGATGAAAAAAAGAGGGGTTAATTGAAGTCTGAAATTATAAAATGCAAATATCTATATATTTGCATATATCTATATATGTATTATAAAATACACACACACATATATATATATATATATATATATACGAGTATATAGGTAATTTAATTTTCAATGATATCCTGGATAGGACGGATGAACATTTGCGGAGGAAATGTTTCCAAAACCGCTTCGTGAGGACAACCTCAATAGCTGATTTAGAGCAATCTGCTAAAATATATTGTCTGTGTTGCTATGATCGAAACATGTACAACACTTGTAGAGCACCAAAAGTTAAAACATTTTGGTTCTATAATACTTTCCAACAAGACATTTTGGTTCTATAATACTTTCCAACAAGACATTTTGGTTCTATAATACTTTCCAACAAGACATTTTGGTTCTATAATACTTTCCAACAAGACATTTTGGTTCTATAATACTTTCCAACAAGACACAATAGCGGGTTTATTTAGAAGTTACAAATTTATTTAGTTACACCCCCCCTCCTCCCACCTTCCGATTTCAACCATTAACTAACTTGATCTTTAGTTTTACAAGAAATGTTTAATCATATATCGAGTTTACTAACGATCAAAGAAAAATTGCGACCTCTAGAGCGGTACCAAACAAGTGTGTTTGTGCGTGTATGTGTGTGTGCGCGTGTGTGTGTGAGAGAGAGTGAGTGTGTGTATATATATAATTTTGAATGGACCTCAATTCCGTCATCCTGCGGGACATTTGAGGAATTTTTCGTAAATCGCGACATGAATACAACCTCAAAGGCTGATATTGAAATATAGAAATCTGCTGAAACATGATCTTGGTTGAAGGACAATACAAGTGTAAAGATAACTAAATATAATTATAATTAGCAGATTTCCTTGAGGGAAATCAGCTATTGAGGTTGTACTCATGACGCAAATTTCAAAAAAGTTCTTCAAATGTCCGTCAACCCTACCTATTAGATGACGAAAATGAAGCCCGTTTATATATATATAATATATATATATATATATATATATATATAGAGAGAGAGAGAGAGTGAGAGAGAGAGAGAGATTGATAGCTATCAAGATATTTAGCTGGTACCGCTCCGTTACCAAACCCGATATTTAATCGTTTTATGTATAAAGTAAGATCAAATTCGAGGAGGGGGTTTGTTAATGGCTGAAATCGGGCAGGTGCGGTTATAGGCGGGAGGAATTTTGAATATTCTTAATATCTCCGTTATTATGCGTCAGATGGAAATATTGTTTAGAAGGAATCTTAATGCAAATATGAAGTTCTATAAATGTTATCTTGTAAGTTTTTATCTATATTGATTATTTACCGAGATATTTGCATTTTAAATTATAATAATAATCCCTTATATTATGAATCACATTATGTGAAGCATAAATATCAAATATTGTTCTCATTAAACTTCTTCATGCAAATACTTGGTACACTTGGGAAATCTGCCTAGTTTACGTAGCCCCTGCGTGACCGACTTTATTTTGTGTATGTAAACGATTGGTTGAATCAATTGCACTTTTTGGCGGGACATTCATTTTTTGTTTTGTGCAAAGCAAAGTCTGTGTTGCTATGCATCGGATCTTTTCATGATTAAATAAAATCTTCTAAGCATATCGCACATATAGCTACTATAGACACAAAAAACCGTTGTAATATACTACAATTTGGATTAATGGTGTTTTTAGCAGATTTCCCTTAAGTGAAATCAGCTATTGAGGTCGTACTCAGACACGATTTTCGAAAAATGTCTTCAAATGTCCATCGATCCTACCCAGGAGATGACGAAAATGAGGTCCGTTCAAAATAATATATATATATATATATATATATATATATATATATATATATATATATATATATATATATATATATATATATATATCTGTTAACGCTAGCGGTCGCAATTTTTGTTTGATCGGTACCAAACTCGGAATTTAATCGTTTTATGCAAAAAGGAAGATCAAGTTCGTTAATGGCTGAAATCGGACCAGTGGGAGGGGGGTGGGTTTAGAGGGGGATTTTTGAAAATTCAAAATATCTCCGTAACTTTAAGTCAGATCGAAAAATTGTATAGAACCAATCTTATTGCAAATGAAATGTACTATAAATATTGTTCTATACATTTATTCTGTATCTTGAATATTGAATAATGAATACCGACATATTTGCATTTGTATTCTGTGTGTGGTCGGCAGGAGTCGGCTATGTTCGGGATTTCTGCCGAGAGCTCTGGAGGCCGTTTCCGTAACTGTTCGTCCCTCGTGAATAGGTTTAGAGATCCCTTACTACTACTGTTGTTATTAGGCAGATTTCTCTACTGTAAAACTTCACGTAGGAAATCTGCTTAGTTTACGCAGCCTCTGACGGACTTTTGTTTTATATAAACCTTATTACTCTCTTTTGGAATTTAAATATTAAAATACGATGATTTTTAGTTACCCCAATGAGACTAAGATAGGGGAAATGGAACCCCAAAAATGTAAGTCGAATGTAACAAAATAACTAAACCAAGTGATATTTTGTTTCTAGTGACTAACAAGGAAAACCAAGAGCAAACTAAAGCTTGTATGCTGGGCGACACATGGTATGAACTTTCCTTACTAAGAAATTTACCAGGAAGATAAAATAAGAGTAAGGACCTTCCCAGAAACGGTGAAAGAAGAAAAGCCATAGAGAATCACAATTTCGATGTATTGACAGAGGATTAGTCAATAGACGATTTACCTGGAAAATGGAAGCAAAAACCATTTAATCGAACAAGAAAAAGAAGGGTATATTGGGAAAAGGGAGAGAGATGAGTTAGCCACGTGTGGGAGGAACCTACCATTCGAAGAAGCATAAACGTTCGCAGACGTAAGTTTCTCCAAACATTCCATCGAGCAGGGCTGCGTTTACTAAGCAGATTTTCCATCTATCATCTCATCATCTATTAGCAGATTTCCCTAGGACAAATCAGCTATTGAGGTGGGGTTTTTGAAAAATTTCTTCAAATGTCCATCGATCCTAACCGAGATAACGAAACATTTTCCGTCAAAATGGGCTGCGTAAACTAAGCAAATTTCCCACCTGAAATTTTACAATAGAGAAATTTTACGAGAGCCGAACAGTTGCGGAAACGGCCGAACTATGCTTTTGGCGGAAACTCACGACTAGAACCTAAATTAGCCGATCGCATCTGGTCAGTTATCCGCACACACAATAAATTATTATAGTGGAAGCGTAGCCAACAATTTTTTCATCCTACATACATTAGAAGTCACTTCCACCTGCCAGAATACCAACTCAGAATAAGGGAGTATTTTAAATTTTCGACCCCCCCCCCTCCATAATGCCCCACTATTCCAGATCCAATTTTAGCCGATAACAAATATGACCCTTAGTGTTGACTGAAATAGTTAAATGTTGAGTTTGTAATAGATTAAATAAACATTAACGAGTTAAAAACGTAACATTACTTATTAGCATGTGTCTCACAAAGTAATAGTTCAATGAAAACTATGGTATTTAACCTTTGGAAGAACTGGTCTATGATATAACAACCTATTGTCAATATGACATGAATAGGAGTGGTGGTTTACTGATAGATGGAAACTAAAATTTAGTGTTAAATAAAACAGTTAAATATCGAATATGGTGTAGAACAAACGAATATTCTTCAGTTAAGAACGTAAAATCTTAAATGATAACGTCAACACACTACGTATGTGCAAGTATCTCGCTAATCAATATTTAGCCCTTCGTCGGGGGCATGATCTCTCAGATACACAGTTTCTCGAGAAATATTTGTCACTCCTCCTAGCAGAGAGTGGTGGTGTAGTGCTTCGAGTTATGTGGTTTATAGGACCCCCCTCATGGTCAATTGTGTCACAGTGTTTGATGAAGTCGTCCGTTTCAGATGACATTCAGTTTAATCTCCTAGATACCACGGGTCCGATCTCGAAAGTTTTTTTTGAAATCTGTATTTCATAAATATATACATCAAATAAGTTTCTCTTTATTAAATGGAATCATTTATCATCATTTTTCTATTATTTTGCTCATCAATGAGCTTTCAAAAGAACTTGTACAAGAAAATATTGTACGACGCAGTGACAGCAGTAGACGTTTACCACCCAAACTAAGGACGAAACTTGAACAGTGCAGAGACTCATTGGACCATACATTGAACTCAAGTACGGAACTGCATAAAAAAAAGTCCCCCCTCTCTAAAAGTGATTTCGTGCTACTTATTTTTGAATGAAGTTACATTTAGATAATTTTTTTATATTATTCACAAACTGAAATGAATTATGTATAATTAAGACATTTGCATTTAAACAATTTCTTTTGATATTTGTATTTTTTAATTATATTTTAAAAATCACCGTCCACGGTTTTAATAATAATGAATCTATAACCAACTTGATTATTTTATCTACCAAGATTTTTTTTATTATAATACTTATCAATTTTGAAAATTATTTACTTCTTTCAAACAAATACTTCCTCTGTTATAGTTTCAGTCACACACTGCACATTTTAGTGCAAAATATATATTAAAAACTGTATTTCCGTAAAAACGGTTGAGGATGATCTCTCAGATACACGCGCCCGAAGACGGAATATTCTTGACGCGCCCGACCGAGGGTTAGTATTTACACTTAGAATAATTTGGTTCATGATATAACAGCTTATTTGTAATATGACATGAGAACGAGTCATACGACACACACACACACACACACACATATATATATATATATATATATATATATATATATATATATATAAAATTTTGAATGGGCTTCATTTTCGTCATCTACTAGGTAGGATCGATGGAAATTTGTTTTTTTTTCGAAATCGCGTCATGTGTACAACCTCAATAGCTGATTCCTTGGCTATTTTATTCGGCACATTTCATGAGGCATGTATGATTGAAGGTCGACAGTAATCAATTATGAATTTATTATCCGAATTAATAATAGAACAAAAAATATTGCCTCTACTTTACTTTCATTTTTTACGGGCCTACTAAATTAAGCCAATTTCCAAAGTAAACCTTTGTCCTTTGAAAATAACATAAACGAGATGTCGCATAATGAAGCCCATGACAGTGCATTAATATTAAGGGGCCTCAAATGTATCTTTTGCAATCCTGTAAATCGTTTTTGAAACACTGAGTACATATTTGGTAATACATTTGAGCTTTATCATTTCAGGGTTTATTATTCAAATCAAATACTTCCCAATGCCGGCAGCTCTCTGAATACTCGGTGTGAATCAACTCATTAAGTCTGATACATATTTTACGTGGGCCATAATGGAATGGGAAAATAAACATGCAGTAACGTTTTATTTACATCAATCCAATTTGTATACATTGTTAAATCCCTGAAATTCTACAAATCCATGAAGGAGAATATGTTCAATTAATCAATTTATATCACTCCAAACAAGGTTTCCAATTCCCACTGATTTATCAAAGTAAATTATAAATTTAATTAACTTTTTAAAAAATGAATTATTTATTTGTGGTTATAAATCGATTAAACTAATAAAACATAATTTTAATTGTTAATTTCAAATACAAATATGACGTCCATATAAATTAATCCAGCCCGAATCTATTCAAAACTAATATCTGCTCAAAGTAATGTTTTATATAGTATTCTAAACCAGTATTAAAAAGAAAAGTCCGTCACACAGAGCGGCCTAAACAGATTTCCCACGTGCTGGTGATCTCATCTCAGTGGCTGAAAAGAAGGATATCCTAATTAACCCATTTATATTAATCGTTACCAAACTCTATATTTATTTAAAGTTCGGCGATGGCTGAAAATGGGAAGATCAAGTTCGGCGATGGCGGTTAAGAAGGTGGCAAAGGTTGGTATTTTCGAAATATTTAAAATATCTCAGATGAGGTAGAGAAACAATTTGATTAGTGGCAGGGAGACCGAAACACAGGCCCATGTGGTCGGGAATTGTCCACATAACATGTTGCTGATCACGAGGCGACATCAACGGGTAAAGCACGCTATCATGGAGCTCATCAAGGCTAAGAATTTTACATGCTGTCGATGACGCAGGGTCAACGAGGTACGCGGACATCATTGCCTTCAAGGAGAATTGTAAATTTGCCTACATCCTGGACCCAACGATAAGCTACGAGAGCAACGACCCTGATCAAGCGGAGAAGATCCACCAGGAAAAGAAAAATATTTACAACAAATGTACTAAATTTTACTCGGAAAAATTTAGGGAATCATTTGGGGAGCGGGATTTTCTGGTGATTGGCCTGCGGTTCGGTGCCCGAGGAACTGTCCCTAAACGTACCCGGACATTTTTTGACGAGGTGGGAATAGACAAGAAGGCTCTGCAAACCTTGGTCGAGGGTATCATTATTGATACTTTAGGGATTATTTCCCACCATATATTTTAAATTTTTCTTTGACCAATGATCTTATTATAGATCGACGGATCATGTTAGTACAATAATGATGTTTCTAATTTTATATCTAGTGACATTCACCTTTTAGGTTCCTGACTGTGTTATTTTAGTTATTGAACTGACTAAATACAATATGTATTGTTTTACTGTTGTCCTAGGGATTGACTTCAGTTGCTGTGTGCTTCAGCATCTCAATTTAATTGAGCAGCCCCACAAACTGTATAAAAATTTGTACAATGATTCTCTAGTATTATGTACGAGTTTTCCCTATATTGAATATTAATCGAGATATTGGGATTTTTTAAGTTTTGAGACTTCAGTAAACCCCTATTTCTGCTCATGTCGTATAAGATATACTCTCTTATATAAGGAATCACTTGAATCTTAAACACCTTATTGTTTTCAACAGATATTTATTTAGATGAGATACTTGCAAATAATTGCGTGATGACCTCTTCATTTAAGATTTTACGATCTTAACTGAAGAATATTCGTTTGTTCTACACCATATTCGATATTTAACTGTTTTATTTAACACTAAATTTTAGTTTCCATCTATCAGTAAACCACCACTCCTATTCATGTCATATTGACAATAGATTGTTATATCATAGACCACTCCTTCCAAAGGTTAAATACCATAGTTTTCAGTGAACTATTACTTTGTGAGACACATGCTAATAATTAATGTGTCTCACAAAAACACCTCAATCTACACTATTCTACAAAACTCACTTCAAACTACCATACTAAAGGAAAACTACCATATCTGTGGATATAAGGCTGAAATCGGATCCAGGCGATGACAAATACGTTCAGCATCATGCAGCAAGTCACAGTAGAGAAGTTTTTTCAGAAGAAAAGTTGCCATCCCTTATTCTGAGTTAGTATACAGGTTGAAGCTGACTCCACGCCAATTTGGTTGGCACTTGGCAAAATCAGGGAAACCTACATATCACAGCCACCAAACACATACTAATTTGTTCAGATTCACTAGCTCATTATTAACCCTCCGAGACATTACGAATCACTCAAACACATGTTAAGCACTAATAACATTAACAGAAGAGAATCATAAAAACAAAGAAACCGAATTATACTTACCCCATATGGCAGCCAGGACACGAGGGACCCTTGGACTTAGTACGGACAGCAGACTACAGGCGAAAAAAAGAATTACACAACAAAACTCAATATACATCAAACAAACTTTTTATCGAAGACATATTCGCCACCGAATTCCCAAACCAAATGGCAATCAGAATGGATGGAAGTAAAGAAAACCCACCTCCGCAGTATCAAAAGTAACTTTTAAGCAGCTGGTCATCGAGCAATAGGAGTACTAGAGGAAGTTGTTCTTGCCACGACTCAGGATCGGCCACAAGCATACCTGGAACATAGACACTAATGCAAGGGACTGATAACCCTATATGCCAATACTGCAACTCTAACACCTTACGATAAAACACATGATGACAAACTCCATCTATCGAAAAAACTTCCATACCACACGATATGAAATGAACTATTAACTGACAGCCGCCAATATATTCCACGGAAATTATCTAACATATCTCTTAAAACACATCAACATTTATAAAAAATATAATATTAAATAGAATAGCGTCTACAGCTCACATGACGCCTAAAAAGATTTAAAAGGGCAACTTTTATTATATTCTTTTAGACAAAGCACTGGATATGAGAACAGAATCAGATATTAAACATATATTTTCATTAATATAAAGTACAAAAAAGGGAAGCTCGATGGAATGGAGTAAATTATCACCCGAATAATGCCCCCCAACCACCATCGCTATTTGGTGGCAAAAAAACCTAAATAAATAAAATTAAAAAAATAATAGTATAAATGTACAGTATATGAGGATAACATAATTTTTTTTATTAAAACATTTTAAAATTGTTGTCTTTATTACTAGTCTAATGTTTATTAATTGTCTTTATTACTACTATTTAATGATTATTTGTTGTATTTAATTTTTTATTAGTTGTTTCAGTTTTTGTTATTTTTCTATAATTTTGTTTTCATTTTACATTGTGAAACTTTGAGCCAAATCGCCAGGATGCGGGTGCTCCTGTATAAATAAATAAATTTAAAAAATAAGTAATGTAATAACGTCATCAATTGAGAATTTTCCTTCTTTAATAGAAAATGCTTATTTGATCTATACCATACTCGATATTTAGCCGTTTCACTCAAGACCAAAGATCATATTTGTTATTGGCTGAAATCGGACATGGAATAGTGATGGTTTAGAGAAGAGGGAATTAGAGGATTCAAAATGTCTTCGCTATTAGGAGTCGGATCATGAATCTTGTTAAACTTTTCTACAATTGTTGTCCTTTGCATTTTTTAGTATTAAGCGAGTTATTCGTACTTTCACGTTTTCAGACTTCAGTACTCCCCCCCCCTCTTCTACTCATCGTTTTTTTTTTTTACATATGAATAGAATACGTGGCGAGATGCGATCAAAAGCATTTAATACAAGAACGTAAGAAACTTGTCCCCTGCGTGGACGAAATTTTTTTCCCCTTCTGCTTGAGCGTTTACGCAGGTAACATGACATCTTCACTAACTATTAACTAACCCTTACTAAAGTTTTGTTTATTTGTGACATCAAATATGTGTATTTAAACGATATGAGGAAAGCTTTGAAAACTCGCTTCAAAAGGGCGACCTCAATAGTCGATTACGCTCAGTGGAAAACTACTGAAGAGTAGGTAGTTAAAACAAAAGGTAAACCCAGTTATGATTCATATTCGAATAATAATTATTCACAAACGTATTCACTAACAAAGTCATGCTATTTATCAGTCCACAAATGGCGAATAAAAGGGATGCAATGTACAATAGCCTGCAGGGCCCAGTGAAACGGAAGGATAAAATCTTTTGATGCGGCTCGTTTGTCGCTTTCAGTTAATGCATAGTGTCCTATCTCTATTCCTGACCTGGGCAGTATTTCAAATAAAATATTTTAAAATAGAAAATAAAACGCATATTTTTGATAGTTTAAAGCGTAATATACAAAATATATTGATTGTAATTCTCGCTTCTTTTAAAAATACATAATACAGACAATGCATTACTATATCACTTTCTTAAAATATAAAAATGTGGAATTAATTAGTAATTTAAATAAACTAACTTTATTGCTTTCAGCTCTGGAAGTTCTTGCCATAAGGGGATGATTACTAGCACATTTTTCACCAGATTTCCCTTAAGGGAAATCAGCTATAGAGGATGTATTCAGGACGCGATTTTCGAAAAATTTCTTCAAATGCCCAATATATATATATATATATATATATATATATATATATATGTGTGTGTGTGTGTGTGTGTGTGTGTGTGAAACAAACTGAAGCCCAATTACACCGATAATCGAAAAAAAACTTTCGGAGGATATCTCGGTATCCAACACTTATTTTGAGACAATTCAGACATGCTGATTAATAATATGCAAACCGCTTGTCTCTATCACCCACCGTTTTTGATATATCGGACATTAACCATTTATATATGTTTAACATTGTATCAAGGCAAACGACACGCAGACAAGTTAAATAGAGGACATATTGCTGAATAGGGTAGTAATTAACATAAACTATATAGCATCATCTAGTTTAAGGTATAATACACATATAAAATACATAGGTATAACATATAGTTCCTTAATTTAAAGTTAGTTTTATTGAAAACTATTTACTATATCTAGTACTGCAATTAATAATGAGTCAGATTAATTGTTATCTCAATCAATCAAATTTTAGTAATCCAAGACATTACGACGGGGGGGAGGGGGGTGGTCACCAGGACATATTTGCATGTATCTCGTATAATAAAGGTCTCTTGAATACAATATTTGACATTTAAGCTTCACATTATCGGGGGAAGGCTGAAAACTGAAAAATGCAAAAAATTAAAATTTTTAAATAATTTAATAGAGTATTCTTTATGTAACATAAGTAGAAATGGGGGTTTGCTGAAGGCTGAAAACTGAAAAATGCAAATATCTATGTTAATATTCCAGATACAGAGATAAATTTATATAACATTAATTATAGTACAATTAATTTGCAATAAGATTGATTCTATACAGATCTTTCGATCCGACATATAGTAGACGGAGATATTTCGAATTCTCGAAAATCCTCCCCTCTAAACTCCCCTCCCATCTCCCACTATCCGATTTCATTCAACCATTAACGAACTTGATCTTTATTTTGCATAAAACTTTTAAATTATCGCTTTGGTAACGATCAAACGATAATTGCGACCGCTTAGAGCGTTAACACAGCCGCATATATATATATATATATATATATAGATGTATATATCTATATATATATATATATATATATAGAGTTTCGAACGGACCTCATTTTCGTCATCTCCTGGGTAGGATCGATGGACATTTGTAGAAAACGTTCGACAATCGCGTCATGAGTACGACCTCAATAGCTGATTTCCCTTAAGGGAAGTCTGCTAAAAAGCATGAGAGTTGTTGTCTAGAGCCTTCACGTTCTTCTTGAGTTCCAGCATTTCGGAGCCGCACTTTTTAAAATAATCAAAATCAAAATTGTCTTATGAAAGACCGCGCTTAACAGAGGAAAATGACACCGCTCCCACCTTCCTAGCACAAATAGAACAGGGTCAAGAGCGATTTAAAGGAAGCCCGTACGGTGTTATTCGGAAAATTTGGCGTTGCGTTAAAAAAAACCTGACCTGAAAGAGCAAAAAAGTTTTCAGATTTGTAATCAGCATGAAAAACTGCATTAGAAAAAGTAAACATCATGCCAGATGTCTATGGCTTGTTTATCAGTGTTATTCAATACCCGATTCATATTTTCTAATTATTCTTCTAATACATCTGACAGAGCATTCGTGCTTAAACAACTACTGCGAACTGGTAATGAGCTCAATTTAGTAGAAATGCCCCGTAGGCAGGGTGGAGTGAGGGGGTTGGCTGACCATAATCCGTCAAAAGGCTGTTTGGAATGCCTCACTAATTGTACATGAACTTGTCACAAGCCAGCTGAAGGATAGTTAAGGGACAAAGGAAAACGAGCCGATTAGTCATCAGCGAGCCAATTGTTAGACCACCTAACTGTACATTTATTGATCTCGAAACCGAAAGTGGCCAATAGCACCACCTACACATGGCATGACTGTTTACATGCATCTAACAGCCATTCGGCAGATGTTGCCGTTAAGGATAATCCATACAGCCTACCAAACAAGAGTTGGGTAAAATAAGCAGATTTCCCAAGTGAAGTTTTACAATAGACAAATCTATTTACTAAATTTATTAAGGGGCTCAGGTTGGTAGTTGCGATTCACGCCCTGGGCAATAGGAATTTATTTAGTGACGGACTTATTAAATGGATTCCTTAGTCCCACCCTGTCTAGAAAAGGGTGGTAACTTGTAGATAACCCGTCCCGATCAGCCATAGTAGTATAAAGGGGACGTAAAATAATTAAAAAAAGTCCATCACGCAGTGGCTGCGTAAACTAAGCAGATTTCCCACGTGAAGTTTTACAATGGAGAAATCAGCCTAATAACAACTGTATTAGTAAGAAACCTCTAAACCTAAAACATTATTTAGGGCGTAATAACCCAGAAGTTTCTAGCCCCAAAAAACAGTTAACCTAACCTCTAAACCTATTCACGAGGGACGAGTACTTATGGAAACGGCCGCCAGAGCTCTCGGCGGAAAGTCCGAACATAGCCTACTGGTGATCACACGCAGATTACAAATGCAAATATCTCGGTTAATATTCAAGATAGAGAATAAATGAATATAACAATATTTATAATAAATTTAATTTGCAATAAGATTGGTTCTATAAAATTTTTCGATCCGATGCATAATAACGGAGATATTTTGAATTTTTGAAAATCCCCCCCTCTAAACCACCCCCTCCCACTGGTCCGATTTCAGCCGTTAACGAACTTGATCTTCCTTTTTACATAAAACGATTAAATACCGAGTTTGGTGGCGATTAAACAAAATTGCGACCGCTAGAGTGTTAACAGACAAATATATATATAGTTTTGAACGGACCTCATTTTCGTCATCTCCTGGGTAGGATCGATGGACATTTGAAGAAATTTTTCGAAAATCGCGTCATGAGTACGACCTTAATAGCTGATTTCCCTTAAGGGAAATCTGCTAAAAATGAATTATTAAGTGAAAAGATACAAATGATAATAAGACATGATTCAGTCAATTTATTTTTGAAATGCTCCGCAACTACCGCAATGAGAATAATTTCAGTCACCCTAATTTAATAATCCAAGAACAAAAGGGAGAGGGTCGTCAGAACGTATTTGCATGTATCTCATCTAGAAAAGATTTGTCGAACCAAACATTTTGTATTTCCGCCCGAAATAAGACGGTTCATGATATATTATTTTCTTCTTGACGTGCGATGACTAGAAGTGGGTGTTTACAAAAGGCTGAAATCTAAAAAAATGCCAATATATCGATTAATATAAAAGATCGAGAAAACATTTATATGACAACATTTATAGACAATTGAATTTGCAATAATACTTGTTCTATACAATTTTTCGATCCGACTTATAATAACGGAGATATTTTGAATTTTCGAAATTCCCTCCCTCTAACCCCCCCCCTCCGACATGTCCAATTGGAGCCGTTAACGAACTTGGCCATCAGTTTTACATAAAACGTTTAAATATCGAGTTTCGTTAACGATTAAACAATAATTGCGACCGCTAGAGCGGTAACATATATATATACCTCATTTTCGTCATCTCCTGGGTAGGATCGACGGACATTTGAAGAAAACTTTTGACAATCGCGTCATGAGTACGACCTCAATAGCTGATTTCCCTTTAGGGAAATCTGCTAAAAAGCTTGTGAGTTGTTGTCTAGAGCCTTCACAAAGTTCTTCTTGAGTCCCAGCATTTTGGAGCCGCACTTTTCAAAATAATCAAAATCAAAATTGCCATTATGAAAGACCACGCTTAACAGAGTAAAATAACACCGCTTCCACCTTCCTAGCACAAATAGAACAGGGTCAAGAGCGAGTTTGGTTAACGATCAAACGAAAATTGCGACCGCTAGAGCGGTCACAGATATATATATATATATATATATATATATATATATCTGTATGTATGTGTATGTATAATTTTGAATGGACCTCATTTTCGTTCACCTATATACTAGGTACGATCAATGGAAATGTTTCGAAAATCGCGTCATGAGTAGGAACACAATAGCAGATTTCCCATAAGGGAATCTGCTAAAAAGTAAGGTCCATTCAAATATATATCTGTGTGTGTATATATATATATATATATATATATATATATATATATATATATATATATTTGTTTGTTCTCCGTAAAACCCCATTTTTCCTCATCTCACATTAGTAAAAGTCCGTCAATCTGCCTAAACTGAGCAGATTCCCTACACACTGGAAGATTTCTAGTGGCCGAAAATCATAAAAGTCAAAATCGGATGAGTAGAAGGGGATATACGTACAAAAGGTTGAAACGAAAACATATACAAACCACGCGATCAATAGTCGAGACAAGAGACATATACTTAACACGTATAAAACAATATAGTCGAAAACTAAAATTCCAACATTGTTAGCAGATTTCCCTTAGGGGAAATTAGCTATTGAGGTTGTACTCATGACAAATTTTTCGAAATCCATGGAATTTTCGAAATTTTTCTTCAAATGTCCATCAGTCCTACCAAGTAGATGACGAAAATATATATATTTGTCTGTTACCGGTCGCAATTTTTGTTTAATCGTTACCAAACTCGATATTTAGTCGTTTTATGTAAAAAGAAAGATGAAGTTTGTTATCGGCTGAAATCGGACCTGTTGGAAGGGGGGTTTAGAGGAGAGGATTTTCGAAAATTCAAAATATCTCCGTTACTATACGTCGGATCAAAAAATTGTACAGAACCAATCTTATTGCAAATTAAATTTGCTATAAATATTGTTATATATATTTATTCTCTATCTTGAATATTAACCGAGTTGTTTGTATTTTTATTAAATCTGGGCGGCTAACGGACGGGTGACTTTCCCGCCAAAAGCTATTTTCGGCCGTTTCCTTAACTGCTCGATTCTCGTGAAATTTCCTATTGTAAAACTTCACGTGGGAAACCTGCTTAGTTTACGCAGCCCCTGCGTGACGGACTTTATTTTTCAATTCCTCTCCCTCTAAACCTCCCCGATTTCAGCCAATAAAAAATATGATCTTTAGTGGTGACTGAAACGGTTAAATATCGGGTATGGTATAGATCAAATGAATATTTTCGAGATAAAAAGGTATAATCTTAATTGATGACGGGGGCTCAGGTTAGCCATGCGAGTTAAAGCGTTGACCTTTATCTCACATGGTAAACCTAGAGTGGCGAGTTCGATTCTTGCCTGGGCAAAGGAAATTATTTAGTGACGAAATTCAATAAATAACATCCTAAAATCCCACCCTGGCTAGAAAAGGGTGGTAACCTGTAGATAACCCGTCCCAATTAGCCTAAGCTGCAAAACGTGGACGTTAATAAATAATAATAATAAAAATAATTGATGACGTCTTCGCACAACAAATTTGAATGTATCTCGCATAATAAATGTCTCTTGAAAAGAATATTTGGAATTTAAGTTTCGAATAAATGTGGTTAGTGATATAACAGCTTATTGTTCATATGGCATGAATAGGAGTAGGCGTTTACTGAAGGCATTAAACCACTTTACAACCAACATTCAAAACCACCACCATTGCTTGAACAACAACAGGTCCAATGGTTAAGAAGAGTTGACTAGCCAATGTTTCTAATCATTATACTAAGGAGGTTACTATCTCGACTTTTGCTATTAATTCTGTTTATTTTATTCAGAAAAAAAGGAGAACAAAAATTGGTTTTAAAAAGATGAGAGATGGGAGATGGCTCAATGATATTCATATATATATATATATATATATATATATATATATATATAAACTTTTACATTCATATATACAGCTATAATATGGTTATGATCTTCCAGTTTTAGCAGATTTCCCTTAAGGGAAATCAGTCATTGAGGTCGTACTCATGACGCGATTTTTGAAAAATATCTTCAAATCTCCATCAATCCTACCCAGGAGATGATTAAAATGTTCAAAATTATATATATATATATATATATATATATATATATATATATATTTGTCTGTTAACGCTCTAGCGGTCGCAATTTTTGTTTGATAGTTACCAAACTCGGAATTTAATCGTTTTATGTAAAAAGGAAGATCAAATTCGTTCATGGCTGAAATCGGACCAGTGGAAGGGATTTTTGACAATTCGAAAAATTTCCGTTATTATGCGTCAGATCGAAAAATTGTATAGAATTAATCTTATTTCAAATTAAATTTACTATAAATATTGTTCAATTCATTTATACTGTATCTTGAATATTAACCGAGATATTTGGATTTGTATTCTGTGTGTGGTCGAGAGGAGTCGGCAATGTTCGGGATTACCCCGAGAGCTCTGGCAGCCGTTTCCGTAACTGTTTGTCCCTCGTGAATAGGTTTAGAGATCCCTTACTACTACTGTTGTTATTAGGCATATATATATATATATATATATATATATATATATATATATATATATATATATAAATATATATATATATATTTGTGTGTTACCCCTCTAGTAGTAGCAATTTTTGTCTTATCGTTTCCAAACATTGGAGGGTGGGGGGGGGGGGGTTATGAGGGTGGATTTTCGAAAATTCGAAATGTCTCCGTTACAATACGTTGGATCGGAAACTTGTATACAACCAATCTTATTTAAAATTAAATTTACTATAAATATTGTTATACACATTTATTCCCTATCTTGAATATTATTAAGTGTGTGAGGATAACGGACGAGATGAGATAGGCTAAGGTCGGTTCTATTCGTTTCCGCCGAAAGTAGTTCGGCCGTTTCCGTAACTGTTCGGCTCTCGTATGGAAATTTCTCTATTGCATAACTTCACATGGGAAATCTGCTTAGTTTACGCAGCCCCTGCGTGACGGACTTTTTTTTTGGTTAGCTGTTGGTTATTGAACTACAATTACTCTGATGAAGGGTACCAACAGTGCCCTAAACTGCTAGCAGAACAAATAAACTCATCTATCCGAAGATTGAAAATATGGACAAATATAAGTTTAGAAACCTGTAAATGTAACAGAGGCTGTTGTTACTCCAAGCCAAATATATGCAGGGAAAATGTATATCGTGCAGTAAGGGCTCGGGAAATGGACATCAATCAAGTCTAGAAAGTGGACGACGAGAAAAGAAATATTTATGAGGCATCTCCGAATGTTTAAAAGAATAATACGGGAGAAGAAAACTCGCTGGTAAAATGTATCCCTTGGGGAGTTATGCCAATGCTGATGGCCGCCCATACTAAACCATCTTCCACTTTACAAGCTGTTATTTTAGAATTTTCCCAACAGGAATAATCAGAATGTTAACATGAATAATTAAATTTAGACCTAGTCTAGTAATTTAAATTTAAATTTAAATTTAGTCTAGACCAATATATATTCTTTCAAGCTGACCTCAGTTGAACTTAATTTGTCAATAAAATTCATTCAAACTTTTAATGAATTTAATTCGTTCAAACTTCTGACAGATTTCCCTTCATGGAAATCATCTATTGAGGTTGTTCTTCAAATGTCCATCGTTCCTACCCAGAAGATGACGTGAATAAAGTACCTTGGAAACAATCAATATATAAAATCATCATCATGAACTAAAGGCTACTCCTTGTAGGTGCAGCCATTGTGTTATGAAGCGCTATCTGAAGCTGCTCTTTTTATATTACTATACCCACCGCAATCCATAAGATGCTTGATGTCTTCAAAATAGGATTCTAGGCCTTCCCCTATACCCCAGAATCTTACCTTCAAATATATTAGTAATGAAGTGGTTGTGGATAGTAAAAACTATGATGTTTGTAAGTAAAACCACAAATTTCAATTATTTGAGTATTAGAGTAGTATAAATTGTAACTCATAACTGTATCTCGAAACCCGTCCCTGGATTAAATAAATGTTTATACGTGACTGAAATTATTTTAGTAGATTTCTAGGGAAAAGGGGGGGGGGCGCGATTTTCATAATATTTCTTCAAATGTACATCGATCTTACCTAGTAGATGACGAAAATGAGGTCCGTTCAAAATTATATATATATTATATATATATGTGTGTGTGTGTGTGTGTGTGAGTGAGTGAGTTTTTGTAAATTTTTGTCTTATCGCTACCAAATATGATTTTAAGAAAAACGAAAGATACAGTTCGTTAATGGCAGACATCGGACCAGGGAGGGGGGGGGTTTAGAGGGGGAGAATTTTGAAAATACAAAATATATCCTTTCTTATGGCCCAAATCAAAATATTGTATAGAATCTTTCTAATTGTAAATGCCGTTTTATATATATATATATATATATATATATATATATATATATATATATATATATATATATATATATATATATACTAGCTCAGATACCCGGCTTCGCCCGGGAATTCATTTGAGGCTGGATGGTGATGGTATTTTTTGGCAAGGCTTTACTTTGCACAATATTTTGACATTTACCCGTCCCAGTGTTTAGGGCTAATACCCGTCGTTTCTGTGGATTTGTTAATAATAAAATTTGTAAATTCAGGCCTCCCTTATAACCCCCACTCCTGCCCGTTCCTAGAAATGTTAGTATGGCTATTATAAGGATGGCGTTAGTGCTAATACACATACCGAGTGTTTTATTTAGTTCGGTTGAGTCTTTTGTGCCAAATAAAATTGTTGACTCACGCTATAATTTTTAGCGTATAACGCCTTTATAGTTCGGTATACGACGATATTGTATATAACAAAAGTTTCTCTAAATAACAAAATAAACAACTTTTGTTATGTACATATTTGCCGAAACCCCAATAGGAAACGAAATATCACTATTTTTAATTTCAGACCTCCCTTATAACCACCACTCCTGCCCGTCCCTAGAAATATTAGTATAGCTTATTATAAGGAAGGCGCTAGTGCTAACTCACATACCGAGTTTGGTTTAGTTCGGTTGAGTTTTTTGGGCCAAATAAAATTATTGACTTCCGCAGTAGTTTTTAACGTATAACTCATTTATGCTTAGGTATACGACAAAAGTGTATATAACAAAAGTTACTCCAAATAACAAAATAAACAACTTTTGTTATGTATCAGGAAACGAAATATTGCTATTTTTGATTTCAGCCCTCCCTTATAACCCCCACTCCTGTTCGTCTCAGAGAATATTAACATAGCCTAAAGTCTAAGTTGGGTTAGTAGTAATATACATACCAAGTTTCATAAAATTCGGGTCAGCCGTTTATGCGTGAAAAGGTAACAAACAAACAAAGAAACCAACACACACGAAAGAAACAAAATGCAGTTATGGTGTCTATGACATGTGAAACGAAAAGTTATCGTGAAATTTCGCGAAAAAAATCAATGTACAGACAGAGGTTACAAATTATATATATATATATATATATATATATATATATATATATATATATATATATATAACTGTTATGTTGTGAACATGTATTCTCTAACTTCTATATTAACTGAGATATTTGCACTACTCCGTTATATAACGGAACACTTTATTTGAAACTTAAATACCAAAAATTGTTCTCATTTAACTTTTACTTTTTAAGACAAATGCAAAGACGTGGGGAATCTGCTTAGTTAACGCAGCACCTGCGTGACGGAACTTTTTCCTCTCCTATAATAGACGGGCAGCCTCTTTCTAATGTATGGCAGATATAGTTTTAGAAAATTTTCCTCGGAGGATACCAGCTATTGAGAAAGAATACTGAATATTGTTCTCATTTAACTTTTACTTTTACGTTGGAAATCTGCTTAGTTAACAGAGCACCTGCATGACGGACTTCTTCCTCCCCTATGATAGCTCAAAAAATCCGTCACGCAGGGGCTGCGTAAACTAAGCAGATTTCCCACGTGAAGTTTTACATGTCTAAACCTATTCACGAGGGACGAACAGTTACGGAAACGGCCTCCAGAGCTCTCGGCGGAAAGTACCGAACCTAGCCGACTCCTGTATGCAAATATCTCTGTTAATATTCAAGATACAGAATAAATGTATAGAACAATATTTATAGTAAATTTAATTTGCAATAAGATTGATTCTATACAATTTTTCGATCCGACGAATAATAACGGAGATTTTTCGAATTTTCAAAAAAAAACCCTGTAAACCCCCCCCCCTCCCACTGGTCCGATTTCAGCCATTAACAAATTTGATCTTCCGTTTTACATAAAACGATTAAATTACGAGTTTGGTAACGATCAAACAAAAATTGCGACCGCTAGAGCGTTAACAGACAAATATATATATATATATATATATATATATATATATATATATATATATATATATATATATATATATTATTTTGAACGGACCTCATTTTCGTCATCTCTTGGGTAGGATCGATGAACATTTGAAGAAATCAGAAGAAAGGTCATGAGTACGACCTCAATAGCTGATTTCCCTTAAGGGAAATCTGCTAAAAACAACGTTAAATAATAGACAGTAAATATATTTCAGACCAATATGTGGAGACGTGGAGCAGGTTGAAGGGACATTCATCGACTTTTGCCGATCTCCGGCCTATTTGAGTACTTGTCTCGGCGTGAAATCATTTCCCCCTATTGTTTAGTTGTGCTAAACTCCCTTGTTGTATTGTCCTCAACTAAATACTTGTTGTTTTGTGACTTCCTATTATCTTGAAAGTACCCGTCCATCCCGACGTGCGGGCAGCCTCCTTCTAATGTATGACAGACATAATAGTTTTAAAAGATCACGGGAAACCAGCTATTGAGGAAGATGTAATTGTTAGGATTTTTAATAATCATTTGAAGTTTTAGCAGATTTCCCTTAACTGGCGGGAGGGTTTTGCTTGTGATTCTCAACAAGTTTCCTGGCGTGGTTGTATGTGGGTGATTGGATTATGGAAGGCGAGGAAATTGTTTCAGTCATAGAAAGTAAACTTAATAAAAACCCTCTTCATTTCTCGGTTTTTCGATTTGAACAATTTCCCTTGCATTTATTTTCCTTACACGGATAGAGTGCTATGCAAATGTTCTTCACTAATTGGAAGGAACTTCTTTCTACTTTCGGGAGATTTCGAAATAGTCTCCTTGCCCATGGCATCCTGTTTTAGCAGAATTCCTTTAACGGAAATCAGCTATTGAGGTTGTACTTCTGTCGAGATTTTCGAACAGTTTCCTCAAATGTCTATCGGTCTTACCTAGGAGATGGCGAAAATGAAATTATATATACTTGCTTATTACTTGCTCGAGCGGTCGCAGTTATTGTTTGATCTTTATCAGACTTATTTAAACGTTTAATGAAAACGAAAGATCAAGTTCAAGAAATCGGAATAATCGCAGAGGAGGGGGTTTAGGGGATTTCGAAAATTCAAAATATCTTCCATATTATAAGTCGGATCGAAAAACTGTATAGAACCAATCATATTGCAAATTTAATGTTCTCTAAATATTCTTATATAAATCTATTCTTTATCTTGAATATTAACCGAGATATTTGCATTTTTTCATTCAGCCTTTAGTAAACCCCCGGCTTTTGGTCTAGCACTTAAACAATAAGAGAATATATCATGGAGCTTTTATTCATTTTTTATTTATGGGAAATCTGTTAATATTCAGAACATGTAATTTTCAACGGACCTCATTTTCGTCATCTCCTAGTCCATGGACATTTGAGTGGATGGACATTTGAAGAGAATTTTCGAAAATCCTTGAATATAAACGACAGAGAATAAATGTAAACAATATTTATAGTACATTTTATTTGCAATAAGACTGGTTTCACACAATTTTTCAATCCGTCCCCTCCTCTCCAACTGGCTTACATTCAGCCATTAACGAACTTTACCTTTAGTTTTCCATGAAACGCTTATATAACGAGTTTGGCGACGTTCGAAGAAACGGACCGCTTTTTTTTGGTTATCTTCTGGTTAGGATCGATGGACATTTGAAATTTTTTTTGAAAATCGCGTCATGATTTGACGACTTCAATACTTGATTTCTCCCAAGGGAACAGCCTCCTTCTAATGTATGACAGACATAATAGTTTTAAAAGATCACGGGAAACCAGCTATTGAGAAAGATGTAACTGTTAGGATATGTAATAATCATTTGAAGTTTTAGCAGATTTCCCTCAAGGGAAATGAGCTATTGAGGCCATACTCCTGACGTGATTTTCGAAATTTTTCATAAATTTACTAAATTCTTACTACCACCGATTTAACATAAAAGACAACAATACTTGCCCCTGTGATTACTCAACTCCACAAACAAGTCAACACTTAATATACGATTGCAGATTACTGACTAACGAACGACCAAAACTAAAACAAGACATAAAACAAAAACAGGCAAATTTCCAGTAGAAGAAGACAAGTAATTTTTAAAATATAATAATGCTTATAAAATATTCGCAGAACATGCTTTTAATACAATTAATCGGTTGAATACTTATTATAGCTGATACAATACTTAAAATATTTAGGGATATTCATTATTTCTTTTCTATTTTCTTTTAAGATTATTAATCTTCTCTTTATATGTTTTTACTTTAATCTAACGTTGTTATTGTTAATTCTTTATATATATATATATATATATATATATCATACTTTTGAAATAATCTATGTATAAATTAATTGTAACCCACTACAAATGCATGTGATATGCTAACTTGCATGGGACATGCAGAAACAAATAAACGGCCTTCTTATAGGGTTACTATAGGAAGGAAACAAATAATATATATATATATATATATATATATATATATATATATATATCTAGTTGTTTTTTTTCCGAAGCTCGCGTCATGAGTTCAATATCTGACATCCCTTAAGGGGGAAATCCGCTAAAAGGAGCTGATATTATAAAGGGACCTATATCTTTCTCCTCCCCCCGTCTTTATTAACTTTTAATGGCCAATATACATAAGCAATAGGCGGATATATGAGGTCTATTTTCATATTAATAATTACTGAGCACGCTATTCACATCGAGTTAATTATCAATACATCCTCGAGGGGGTATTGTTCCGTTTGGAATTCATGGAGAATAAAGAGGAACTTTGATAGGCCCCTTCATATGCCCTGCTCATAAATCACTCAGGAAGGATTTGTATTTTTACAAAATACGCCGTTCCCGGGAAAACCCCGGACCAACAGAACGGCCAAATTGAACCTTCTGCATTCACCACTTTCAAACACTACAATATTTAGAAGGATATTTACAAACAGCAATGTACCATCTGCAATTGTAA
Organism: Riptortus pedestris; assembly: GCA_019009955.1. NCBI lineage: Eukaryota > Metazoa > Arthropoda > Insecta > Hemiptera > Alydidae > Riptortus > Riptortus pedestris. Next base: position 380,959 of record JADPXZ010000008.1, read on the forward strand.
ATGTTACTGGGTGTTTAAACCCCTTCTAGTAGTAGCAGTTTGCCTACAGTATGTAAGTCCAGAGTGAGAGTTATATAAGAATGTAAAAACAAAAAAGTCCGTGTCGAAGGGGCAGCGTGAACTAGGCATATTTTTCAAGTGTATGTGGACCCAACCGAACTAAATAAAACTCGATATGTGTATTATCACTAACGCCTTTATTAGAATAAACCATATCAACAGTTCTAGGGTCGGGCAGGAGTGGGGGTTGTAAGGGAGGCTGGAATTTAAAAATAGCCGTATTTCATTTTCTATTCGTTTTTCTGTAAATATGCACATGACAAAAGTAGTTTATTTTTTTATTTTAAGTAACTTTTGAAATATTCACTTTGGTCTTATAACAACGTATAAACGAGATATACACTATAAACTAAAGCGGGAGCCAACAATTTGATTGGGCACTCGCGATTGAATCGAACTTAACAAAACTCGGTATGTCAAATAGCGTTAATTCTTCTATGATTATAAGCTATATTAAAATTTTTAGGTTCGAACGGAATAGGGGTTTGTACGGGAGGCCTGAAATAAAAATTCCCGATATTTCATTATCTAATTGTTTTTCGACAAACGTGCACATAACAAAAGTTGTTTACTTTGTTATTTAGAGTAACTTTTGTTTTATACATTTTTTCGGGAACAATGTATGAAGCAAGTAATTTGCGTAGAAATATTGATATGCTCAACAATTCTTTCCAATATGAACTACCAGGTACCTCACTGGAAAAATTAATTCAAATGTATGTTAATATTTTGTACTTAATAATTCAAATCTATGCACAATGCACAGGAGACAGGAAATATGACAATATGGAGGACAGTGAAGTCTTACATAAAAAATTAATTTTATTATTAACAAATCCACAGCGACGACGGGTATAAACCCTAAACACTGAGGTGGATAAATGTCAGAATATTGTGCAAAGTAAAGCGTTGCCAAAAAAATACCATCACCATCCAGCCTCAAATGAATTCCCTGGCGAAGCCGGGTATCTGAGCTAGTATATATATAAAATTGTAACCTCTGTCTGTACATTGAGCTTTTTCGCGAAATTTCACGATTTCACATGTCATAGACACCATAACTGCATTTTGTTCCTTTGGTGTCTCTTTGTTTGTTTGTTACCTTTTCACGCAAAAATGGCCGAACCGAATTTTATGAAACTTTACCAATCTTGTTAATGTTTTGATGGTCTACAATTGTTGCTCAAAGCATTTTTCGTAACTCAAATACTAAACGAGTTATTCGTACCTCCTTGTTATCATTATCTCGGTAACCGATCCTATGCATTAATATAATTGAAATGTGATAGTAAAATATATTCTATAAATTCTAGGCACGTGAGAAATACCTCTAATTACGCATCTCCTGCTTGGCGGACTTTTTAACTATTTATATGTGATTGGGGAGCTGGAGTTTCTAAGGCCGCATATTACTCGAGATTGGTGGCAAACAACTTCTCAGTAATATTAGTTGGTCGTGCTGATTTGTCGCGGGCAACTAACCTCATTCCTAATACAAGATATGATCGACGTCATAAAATCCCTACATGATTGCTAGCAGACATGAACTTTTGACGTCATACATGCAAAGCTATTACTTTAAAAACGACTTTCATCTCCTTGATAAATTCATTTTTATTTCGATGTAAGGATATCAAGGCTTTTAGGAGATTTCCCTTAGGAGAAATCAAGTATTGAAGTCTTCAAATCATGACGCGATTTTCAAAAAAAATGTCAAATGTCCATCGATCCTAACCAGAAGATAACCAAAAAAAAGCGGTCCGTTTCTTCGATCGTCGCCAAACTCGTTATATAAGCGTTTCATGAAAAACTAAGGGTAAAGTTCGTTAATGGCTGAATGTAAGCCAGTTGGAGAGGAGGGGACGGATTGAAAAATTGTGTGAAACCAGTCTTATTGCAAATAAAATGTACTATAAATATTGTTTACATTTATTCTCTGTCGTTTATATTCAAGGATTTTCGAAAATTGTCTTCAAATGTCCATCACTCCTAACTAGGAGATGACGAAAATGAGGTCCGTTGAAAATTAGATGTTCTGAATATTAACAGATTTCCCATAAATAAAAAATGAATAAAAGCTCCATGATATATTCTCTTATTGTTTAAGTGCTAGCCAAAAGCCGGGGGTTTACTAAAGGCTGAATGAAAAAATGCAAATATCTCGGTTAATATTCAAGATAAAGAATAGATTTATATAAGAATATTTAGAGAACATTAAATGTGCAATATGATTGGTTCTATACAGTTTTTCGATCCGACTTATAATATGGAAGATATTTTGAATTTTCGAAATCCCCTAAACCCCCTCCTCTGCGATTATTCCGATTTCTTGAACTTGATCTTTCGTTTTCATTAAACGTTTAAATAAGTCTGATAAAGATCAAACAATAACTGCGACCGCTCGAGCAAGTAATAAGCAAGTATATATAATTTCATTTTCGCCATCTCCTAGGTAAGACCGATAGACATTTGAGGAAACTGTTCGAAAATTTCGACAGAAGTACAACCTCAATAGCTGATTTCCGTTAAAGGAATTCTGCTAAAACAGGATGCCATGGGCAAGGAGACTATTTCGAAATCTCCCGAAAGTAGAAAGAAGTTCCTTCCAATTAGTGAAGAACATTTGCATAGCACTCTATCCGTGTAAGGAAAATAAATGCAAGGGAAATTGTTCAAATCGAAAAACCGAGAAATGAAGAGGGTTTTTATTAAGTTTACTTTCTATGACTGAAACAATTTCCTCGCCTTCCATAATACAATCATCCACATACAACCATGCCAGGAAACTTGTTGAGAATCACAAGCAAAACCCTCCCGCCAGTTTCAGCTAGGAATCTCGTTATTATGAAATACTGGGTTCCATAAACTTGTGGAGACTTGGGGAAATATATTACCTCAACGAACTCAATTTCCGAATTGTACCTTGCAGTTATTTAAGCCTCTGCGTAGAAACGGGAATCCAGGTGAGAAAATAAATCCCTTTCTATTCTACCTTGGAGTTTCCTTTCATAATAAAATATTCCTTGGATGTAAAGGGTGTTTTTTTTTAGAGGTATAGAACTTTAAATTGCAATAAAACAACGATGGATTATTCGATTGACAAGAATTTTTTTTTTATTCGAAAGATAATCTTGTGGCATTACATTTTAAATATTATACATATACGGCGCAACATGTCACACAGCTCGTGCCACAATTGATTTATTGAAAGACACGTTTGGTGACCGCCTAATTTCACGTTTTGAACCTGTGAATTGGCCTCCAAGATCTTGTGATTTAACACCGCTAGACTACTTTCTGTGGGGCTATGTAAAGTCATAGTCATAAAAAAACACCCTTTATATAGTCGATACATACATATTAATGTACCCTATGTTTGATATCTGAGACTTTGATTAGGAGCTATCCCAATGCTTGAGAAATGGTCCATAGTCGAATAATGTCATGTACATTAAAATCACCCAGGTATTATTTTTTTTAATAAAATTATTTTTAAAAATTATAAAAAATAAATTATATAAAATTTTGTATACATAATCCTCTTATCTTCAGACGAATACAAAACTGATAATTATTTATTTTATTACAATATGACGCATCTACTATTGTCATTAGCGTTAGATGTATCTATATTTCTTGAAACAAACAAGTTTTTTATTTCTTCTACGTCGCCTCCAAAGAGTTCTCTTAAGTTCGGACTGAGGTTGAAAGCTGTTCTTGGAAGATCATATTTTTTACAATTGAGGAGAGGACGTGAGACGGTAAGCTGGACATTACAACAGTCGCAGGTTGGTGAGAATAAGCCTTTCAATAAATAACTATGTGTTAATATTGTGTGTCCGATTCGGACGTGGCCAAGAGCAACCTCCTCTTTTCGGATTTTGCTAATTGCAGTATTCCAACTCTCGGTAATTTCTTTGATTTGTCGCAGTTAATGTCATGTTTTTTGAACTAGACTGACTTCCACCTTTGACATATGAGGTATTATTTAATGTTGTTGCTATAACAAAATCGTGTATGAATCAAGTATGCCCGATCCCTCCATAAAATATTATGACTTTTACCAAGCAAAGTCTTTTATCCCACAATTATTTAGGGGAGGACTTTCGAAAATTCATATCTCCGTTATTTTACATCGGATCGAAGAATTGTATAGAGTCAATCTTATTGCAAATAAAATGTACTATAAATATTGTTATATACACTTATGCTCTATCTTGAATATTAACCGAGATATTTGCATTGTTCAGTTTTCAGCCTTCAGCAAACCCTCACTTCTACTCATGTTAGACAAACAATACTCTGTCATGTAATAAACCATATTATTCAAAGCTTAAATACCAAATATTGTTTTCAAGAGACGTTTATTCATGCTAATATTTTCTGGTGACCTCTCCCCTCCCCCCGTCTTAAGTTCTTGGACTAGTAAAATTTGATTGATTCAGATGATAATTATTACCATTCATTATAAATTGCAGTGCTAGATTTAGTAAATATATTTCAATAAAAATAATATGCTATATTCTGATATATTTTAGTAATTGTTTTTCTTTCAGGTAAAAGGTTGGCAGACCAGTTTGTTTACATTCCAGACGCTTCCCGTTGGGAGCTTATTATCGTTTGTAATTTATTCACTTCATATTGACGGTGCCGTTATGTTACCAGTATGTAGATTTATCTATTGATAAATTTCACAATGGAAATCAGCTTAGTTTATGCAGCCCCTGCGTGATCGACTTTTCAGATTTCAGTAGAATTGTTCGTATTAAGCCTTCCTTAGGCGTGGCCTTCCCCCAAACCTCAATAGGTTCATAAGGGAAATCTGTTACATGTAATTCATATTTGACTCGATAATATTGATCTCAGTTGATAATCAATTGCCTATTGCAGAGCATTTGAAAATTATAAATATAAGTCATAATATTTAATGGGATTTGCCGGTAAGCTCTATCTATTTGTCCGAGTCACGTTTGCTAGCGAGTGGATTATGGAATTATACTTGAAATGCTTCAATCGAGGCAGCTCCTCTATTTCTGAGAGATTAGTTTATTTATTTTATCCTCTCACGTGATTTCACTCAATTATCTTTCAGATTAACATTATTTTTGATTATAACTTCTCTACATTTCATATGTTCTCGTTGTATTATGTGAAGGTCATTGCCGACAAGGATCCTTTGGTATTTCCATCCCTTAATTGTCTCAATCCTTATTTTTTTAATAGATCATTCTTAAAGGAAATCAGCTATTGGTGTTGCAAGGTCGGCTATTGGTTGACGAAACCAAGGTCCATTTTAACTTATCTATATGTATATATATATATATATATATATATATATATATATATATATAATTGTAACCTATGTCTGTGATTGATTTTTTTCGCGAAATTTCACGATAACTTTTCGTTTCAAATGTCATAGACACCATAACTGCATTTTGTTTCTTTCGTGTGTGTTTGTTTGTTTGTTTGTTACCTTTTCGCGCATAAACGGCTGAATCGAATTTTATGAAACTTGGTATGTATATTACTACTAGCCCAACTTAGACTTTAGGCTATATTCTATATAGGAGTGGGGTTTATAAGGGAGGACTGAAATTAAAAATAGCGATATTTCGTTTCCTATTGGTTTTTCGGCAAATATGTATATAACAAACGTTATTTATTTTGTTATTTAGAGTAACTTTTGTTATATACACTTTCGTCGTATACCGAAGTATAAATGAGTTATACGCTAAAAATTATAGCGGGAGTCAACAATTTTATTTGCCACGAAAGACTCAATGGAACTAAATAAAACTCGGTACGTGTATTAGCACTAACACCTTCATTATAATAAGCCATACCAACATTTCTAGCGACGGGCAGGAGTGGTGGTTGTAAGTGAGGCCTGAGTTTAAAAATAGCTTGTTTGTTACCTTTTCACGCATAAACGGCCGAACCGAATTTTATGAAACTTGGTATGCATATTACTACTAACTCAACTTAGACTTTAGGCTATATTAATACTCGTCGAATAGGCGTGGGGGTTATAAGGGAGGCCTGAAATTAAAAATAGCGATATTTCGTTTTCTATTGGGTTTTCTGCAAATATGCACATGACAAAAGTAGTTTATTTTTCCATTTAAAGTAACTTTTGTTATATTCACTTTTGTCGTATAGAAAAGTATAAACGAGATATACACTAAAATCTAAAGCGGGAGCCAACAATTTTGTTGGGCACTAACGATTGAACCGAACTTAGCAAAACTCGGTATGTCAATTAGCATTAATTCTTTCATGATAATAAGCTATATTAAAATTTTCATATATCAATATATATATGATTATATATATATACATATATAAAATATCTAATTTTTAACCATTTACTATTGTATTGCCCCACTTTTACATCACACAGAGTAAAATTCCTTGACAAATGTATAGTGCCTCAAAGAGAATACCTATAATTGGTAAACATTTTGGATTACAACAGTGAAAATAAAGTTAATGATGTTTTCTGTTTCTTATCAAAAGTTTGCGAAAGTTAACTGCATTAAGAAAGAATTTTATTATTTTTATAGGGGCGCTTAAAAAACAATAATCGGCACATTATTTAGTATATACAATAATACTTCTTATTAGTAGTCTGTTTGTTATATATCTTAGAGAAGAACTATTTTAAATTTATATATATATATACTAGCTCAGATACCCGGCTTCGCCCGGGAATTTATTTGAGGCTGAATGGTTATGGTATTTTTTTTGGCAAAACTTTACTTTGCACAATATTTTGACATTTACCCGTCCCAGTGTTTAGGGTTAATATCCGTTGTTGGCATTTGTTAATAATAAAATTAATTTTTTGTGTAAGTCTTCACTGTCCTCCAAATTGTCATATTTCATATTTTGTTATATTGCCATATTTCCCGTCTCCTTTGCATAATGCATAGATTTCAGTTACTAAGGACAAAATATTAACATAGATTTGAATTAATTTTTCCAGGTGAGGTACCTCATAGTTCAAATTAGAATGAATTGTTGAGCATATCAATATTTCTACGCAAATTACTTGCTCCACACATTGTTCCTGGAGAAATGTATAAAACAAAAGTTAATCTAAATAACAAAGTAAACAACTTTTGTTATTTGCTTGTTTGTCAAAAAACAAATAGACAATGAAATATCACGAATTTTTATTTCAGGCCTCCCTTATAACCCCCACTCCCGTTCTAACCTAAAAATTTTAATATAGCTTATAATCATGGAAGAATTAATGCTCATTGACACCGAGTTTTTAAGTTCGGTTTAATCGTTAGTGCCTAATGAAATAGTTGACTCCCGCTTTAGTTTATATTGTATATCTCGTTTATAATTCGGTATAAGAAATAAGTGTATATAACAAAAGTTACTCTAAATAACAAAATAAACAACTTTTGTTATGTTCATATTTGCCGATAAACGAATAGAAAACGAAATACCGCTATTTTTAAATTCAGGCCTCCCTTACAACCCCCACTCCTGCCCGTCCCTAGAAATGTTGGTATAGCTCGTTATAATGAAAGCGTTAGTACTAATACACATACCGAGTTTTATTTATTTCGGTTGGGTCTTTTGTCCCAAATAAAATTGTTCACTTCTGCTATAGGTTTTAGCGTATATCTCGTTTATAATTCGTTATAAGAAAAAAGTATATATAACAAATGTTACTCTAAATTACAAAATAAACAACTTTTGTTCTGTTCATATTTGCCGAAAACCTAATAGGAAACGAAATATCGCTATTTTTAATTTCTGGCTTCCCTCATAACCCCCACTCCTGCCCTTCCCTAGAAATGTTGTTATGGTTTGTTATAATGAAAGCGTTAGTTCTAATACATATACCGAGTTTTATTTATTTCGGTTGGGTCTTTTGTCCCAAATAAAATTGTTCACTTCCGCTATAGGTTTCAGCGTATATCTCGTTTATAATTCGGTATATGAAAAAAGTGTATATAACAAAAGTTACTCTAAATAACAAAATAAACAACTTTTGTTATGTTCATATTTGACGAAAAACCAATAGGAAACGAAATATCGCTATTTTTTATTTCAGGCCTCCCTTATAACCCCCACTCCTGTTCATCTCAGAGATTTTTAATATAGCCTAAAGTCTAAGTTGGGTTAGTACTAATATACATACCAAGTTTCATAAAATTCGGTTCAGCCGTTTATGCGTGAAAAGGTAACAAACAAACAAACAAATAAACAAACAAACAAATAAACAAACAAACAGACACCAAAGAAACAAAATGCAGTTATGGTGTCTATGACATGTGAAACGAAAAGTTATCGTGAAATTTCGCGAAAAAAAATCAATGTACAGACAGAGGTTACAATTTTATATATATATATATATATATATATATATATATATATATATATATATATGTATATATATATATATATATATATGAAAATGGATCTTTATTTAGACATAAAAAAAATTATTTAATCTACATTTACATTAAATTATGATTTATTGAATTAAGTATTATAATTATTTAGATTAATATTTTTTATTATATTACATACCAATGTATATGCTGTTAATTTGTGATTTAGAAAATATGATTATTTTGATTTACATATTTTTTTAATACGTCATATTATATTAACAACCGTACTAACAATAATTGGCCAGACTCTTGGAAACATGTTTGTAAATATAAGCCAATAAAATTATATATATGTGTGTGTGTGTGTGTGTTACCACTGTGGTGGTCGTAAGTTTTGTTCTAAATGCATTTTCTTGGTTTTAGCAAACTTCCCTTAACTCTCAGATACACAGTTTCTAGAAAAATATTTGCCACACCTCCTAGCAGAGAGTGGTGGTGTAGTGCTCCGAGTTATGTTCTTTATAGGTCTCCCCCTCAAGGTATGTTGTGTGACTGTGTTTAACGGAGTCGTGTGTTTCACCTGTCAATCAGTTTTATCTCCTAGATACCATGCCCCCGATCTCGTAAGTTTTTTTGAAATCTGTATTTCATAAATATGTACATCAATTAAGTTTTTCTTTATTAAATGGAATCGTATAAACCTATTATTCTATTATTTTGCTCAAACTTGAGCTTTCAGAAGAACTTGTACAAGGATACGCAGTGACGACAGTAGACGTTTACCAACCGAACTAAGGACGAAGCTTGAAGAGTACAGAGACTCATAAGACAATACATTGAACTCAAGTACAGAACAGCATAAAAAAAAGTCCCTCCACTACAACGAACAAAAGAAAATGATGTGAACCAAGCAAAACTGAAAATAAATGTAGGTGTACTAATTACTGTTGTGAGATTTGCAAAAACAAAATTTGTTTACAACATAGTTCCATGCTTTGTCCTAATTGTAATGCACCTCTGCAAAAGAAATAAGAATTTAACTTGTATTTTTAAAATGTTTTGATAAGTCTTATCTAAAAGTGATTTCGTGCTACTTATTTTTGATTGAAGTTATATTTAGATAATTTTGCATGTGCATTTAAACAATTCCTTTTGATATTTGTGTTTTTTAATTATATTTTAAAAATTATCGTCCACGGTTTTTTTATATTATAATACTTGTCAATTCTAAAAATTATTTACTTCTTTCAAACAAATACTTCCTCTGTTATGGTTTCTAATCACACACTGAACATTTTAATGCAAAATATATATTAAAAAACTGTATTTCCGTAAAAACGGTTGAGGACGATCTCTGAGGTACACGCGCCCGAAGACGGAATATTCTTGACGCGCTCGACCGAGGGTTAAGAGTTCATGACGCAATTTTGAAAAATTTCCTCTAATGTCCATCGATTCACACAATTCGAAATATCTCCGTTAATATAAGTCGGGTCGAACAATTGTTACACAACCAATCTTATTAAATGTTCTATAAATGCTGTTATATGTGTGTTTTGTTTTTCACTATCTTGATTATTAAGCGAGATATTTGCATTATATAGTTTTCGGCCTCGAGTAAACTCCCACACCAACTCAAGTAATATTAACAGCAACGTGTTACATCATAAAGCAATTTATTTGAAGTTAAAATGCCAAATATAGTTCTCATTGAACTTTTACTTGTTGAGATAAATCTAAGTAGGTGATGCACGTGGGAAATCTGCTTAGTCTACGTAGCCCCTGCGTGACGGACGGTTTTTTTTTACTATTTTGTAAACCCATATTCCTACTAATCATTTTAAAAGAAACAGATATCAGCATGTTTACTGATGAATAATCCATTATATTTACTCTTACATCGCGAAAATTTAAAGCATATGTGGGCAACCACCGGCCAGCGAAACATTTTGAAAACCCAATTAAACACAAATATTATACTACTTACTCCAAATTTTTTTGTGCGTTTGGCAGTACTTATAAATGAAAAACAGTTGTTTTCAATGATGAAAGTTAATAAATCAAAACATAGTAGAAGGCTGACCGACGATAATTTGGAAAATTCTTTTCGTCTTTGTATCAGTGGAATTAATCCAAACATCGATGGATTAATTTCCCAATTTCAAGCACAAGTGTCTCATTGATTTCGGTGTCGCTATTTAACTTTCGTTGTTTGCAATAATTCCAAATTTTACGATTTAATTATAATGTTGTACCTATTTTTTTTTTCATTTCATTTTGTTATTTTAATAAATTGTATTATAATTACATTGTCGTATAATTTCATGTCTGATATCTATCGTTAAAAATTATGAACACTACTTTACAATGCACTACTGTCATAGGTTGCCCATACCTGATTTTGTCATCTCAGCTTCCTCAATAGCTCGTTATTCGAAACAAAACCCGCTAAAACACCAAATTTGCCCTTATGTCGTTAACCGTTAGACTGATGAAAAAATTGCTTCGGACAAAAGTTGTAGTAAACTTAATATGCAAACAAGATTGATTACTTTAAATGTTTCGATCAGGTTCATAACTGTGGCATTTCAATTTTTTTTTTATTTTACCGCACAATTGCCCTGGGGTATTTCTGGCCGTTGACAAACTAGATCTTTCATATCCGTATAAATTCCTAAATATGAAGTTTGGTTTCAAATTCTCGAAATCTGCTGTCGCTATAAAGCAAAATAACAATCAATCAATATATATAATTTTAAAATTCAAATTGATGTTGTTTATGGCACTCATTTACGACGATTTGCGAAGATTCTAGAGAAGTTTTGTATAACTGTGTGAAGTGAGCAATCTCCATAGCTCCTTTTTCCAAAGCCAACTAAAAACGTGTTTTGCCGTCTGCTATTTTGTACCTGCCCATGAACGTGGAGCTTTGAATATCTCTTTAATAATTTCCGATGTCATGAAAGTTAATACAGTGACATATTGAAAATATATTTCCCTCTCAATGTCATTACTCATTTCTAACTGGATATACATATTACAGTACAGCATATACATACTCCATTTGACAGGCTTTCATTAATATATCAGGATCGGTAGTCTTTCCGAACAATAATTATTTAAACAAATAGGAAGCCTACCATTCTTCCTATATTGAACTCGTGTTTAACAATTCTAAGCCTGCCACGAACAGGGGACACTGTGCTTGTGTTTCAAGAGATGCCAGTTTCAGTATAGCCCGGGGTGGGTTAAATTTTCAACAATGGCTTGGATGAAATTATTCCCTATTAACCATAGAGAGTTAAAGTAAAATTATGGCAAACCCTTAGCCGCCTTTGTTCTTTATAAAGGGATATATTTATATCGCTTCATATTTGAAACAAAACGTAGTCGTTTAAAAAAAAAAAAAAAAAGTCAGTTATCAGTTTAAAGATGATAATAACTTTTGAAACATTAGAAATTAATTTCATAATCAAATTTTCTTCTTCTATGAATTTATCTATTAATAAAGTACCGATGGGGCTGACTTTCACATATCTCCCACCGTGGTACTTTTGTCAATCCTGTACCAACTGTCGGGTACAGATTTCAAAGAAGCTAAATTTCTATTTCGTTAAGTGAGATATTAATTAATTTAAATCCAAAGTCTCCTGATCCGAGATATGCGCCACTTACACATTATATGTAAAATAGCGCCTATAGATAAATTTCTAACTTTATTTTATTTACTGATAACTGTACTTTAACATATTGACAGAACTAGATATAAAGTTTACAACAGCAAGTATAAAAAAAGTGAGTTATACAAATCAAACAAACAAAAAAAATTATTAGCGTATTAACTCTGGGTATACAGAAACATAAAGTGAGGCTATATTATAAATTACATTCCTGGAAAGTGGTATGACATTGCAGTCTATTTTATAAAATTAAATTGTTAGAATTACTCATCTACTTAATTATTCAAAGAATAAAAATGAGAGTAACCACCAATCCTAAAGTGGAAATAAAATATTTCAACAAATAAAAAAAAAGAAATTGCAAAATAAGAACAGCTAGATTATATGAATTCGTGTGTCCTGTCGTGTTTAATCTATACTGTTAACCGGGCAAAAAAAAAATTATTTCAGCATTGTCAGCAAGTGTGACATTTGACATTAAATTTCAATAAAATACCTATGAAACGGGTGTCCAGCTTTGATGAATGAGGCCCCAAATCCTATAGATGTTTTAGGATAGCATCCGAAACAATCATAATTTTTTTGTTAGAGGCCGCTTTACTGTGTTTACTCAGGCTTTTAGGGATTGAACGTAACCGGGAATTTCTTCTTTTTTTTCTCTCTTCCTTATTACATCCATAAATTCATAATTATTCATAGGGTCTATCTTTCCTTTAGCTTTCAGATTTCGGGGGCTGAAATTAATAAAAGACCGACAAAAACCATAAATATATTTTAAAAGCACAGAATGTGGAACGAATGTTTGCAATAATGTATTTTTTTCATTTCTATTTTCTTTAAATAAAATAACTACTTATTTAATGTATCTTTGTTTGAAATCGTTAGAATAACGTTTGTAAATCATCGAAACTATAATTAATATACTTTTAAGGCAACATCACAAATAAAATCATATTTTTTAACAAAGGTAATTATTTTCTACTATGGCATCTAATAAACAAGTTCGCAACGAAGGTTTTATTATATTTGTAGAGTTTCTTCAGTCTTTTTGTCAGAATTAATATATCTGTTAGTTAAAAACTTACCTGAAAATAAAAATTAAAAAGTATTAAGGGTAGTACAAGATATTTTCAAATACTTTTCACAACTGAAATTGTCACCGTTATTGACGGACGGTGTATATATATTACAATTTTAAATATCGAATACCGCTATAAATATTAAAATATATAAACATACATATTCTACTTATTGCATATTTCAAAAATGTGAAATACAATATAAAAGACGTGCAAAAGAAGTTGAACGAGTTGATAAGTGTGATTCACATTTCCAATGTAATTAAAATCTCTCTAAATAATTCTTCAGTATATTTAAATGAATGTTGATATAATATTCTTAGAATGATATAAATTGTCTCAAGTTTTGAAGGATTAAAGAATGTATGTACCACGTGAAAAATATCAAAAATACATGCTTATATTTTGTACTTATTGTATATAATATAAAATTTAGTGAAACTACAGTTTAGAAGAATTATTTTGTTGGTGTTTTTGTGGTGAAAATATTTTTTTCATTAGAAGTAGAATTATTTCAATAGTTTTTAGTGAAACATAAACATTCCTCCGTTCTAGAAAAAATAGTGAATACATTTTTCTGTACAAGTAATATAAAATTCAAGGAATATATCACGCTAGTTATTGTGTATTGCATTATTTCAATGACTTACAAACTAAAATTTGTATAGAACGTAAACTAGGTGTGATAAAAATTTTTTTTCAGTACGTTTGAAATAAATTTAATATTCTTTTAGTGCATTCAATAGATTTTAATGAGATTTATGGAAATTAAAGAGTTTTATAAAAAATTGCTAAGTTGGTTTTTTTTTATTTTTTACCGGCAGTTAAAATTTATTGAATTACAAATAAAATGAGATTAAAAATAAGTAATAATTATTAAGAGTGTGTAATAATGGTTGAAAAGGGTATAAGGTATAAGGGAGGAATTTTGTAGTTATCTCTCAGCTACCTGTAATTAATCTAAGGTGACTCACCTTGAAATGCGGCTTCGAATTGTGTTTTGTCGACTATATTGGCTGTAGCAAGGGCGGCAAATATGCCGAGTAGGAGGAGCCGCATGGCTCGGCTGTGTGTGTGAGCTGTCGACAGTTGGCTAGTTGCCCTGAGAGTGGCAAGCTGTCGAATGAGGCAAGCGAACAAGGCGGGGGGCCGCCAGTGACTGGCCCTATCGAACGCCCCCTCCCCTATCCGTCCACCCCCCACCAACCCCCACCCTCTACAACCCCCTCACCCTCTCTCTCTCTACCCGCTCCTACAATAATATAGGCATTTCCACTCCTCCGCTTTATCTCGGAATAATTGTCAGCAGTGAGTAGTACTTACGGCTCAAAGTAAAAGCACTTCCTCTCCCTCTACAGATCCTAAAACCTCTTTTCGACAAAATATATGCCTTCCCTACCTTGTTTTTTTTTTTTTTTAAGCCACCGACTAAATAGCACCGATTACTCTATAGTAGACAACCCAAATCACAAGCGGCAATAGGTCCGTAACTATTTGCTTCCCTTATACGTTGAGGACTGACTATTAAAACACCGCCGTAATATAAAATTAGAATATTGATAAAACTCAGTGTCTAAGTTAAGCTTAAATGAAGCTCGTGAAAAATAACAAGTATTGCTGAATATGAATGTTCCAGTTCTACAATAATATGGGCACTTCCACTCCTCAGCTTTATCTCGTGAGTAGTACTTAGGGCTCGAAGTAAAAGCACTTCCTTTCCCTCTACAGGTCCTAAAACTCCATTTCCAAAAACTATTTGACATGAAAACTTCCGCCGTGTCAGAGCCTTCAGATTTTCATTTCCAAAGACTATTGGAGAAAATTGGGTTGCTGATCGCTCCTCGAATTTAAAGAATTGGTTTTGGAAATTCGCGTATTCAACTTAAATTGAAGTTGTCATACATAGCGCCACCACACAATCTGTTGCCACTGTTTATGCAACAACTACCTGAGGGGATCCTGGAGTCCAAAGGGCAGATGGAAGAACAGGCTGAGAAGAGATCCATTCTAGTCTGCATGTGTTATTCTGGTCCTTTTTAGCAGATTTCCCTTAAGCGAAATCAGCTATTGAGGTTGTACTCATGACGCGATTTTCGAAATTTTTCTTCAAATGTCCATCGATCCTACCCAGGAGATGACGAAAATGAGGTCCGTTCAAAACAGTATATATATATATATATATATATATATATATATATATACATATTTGTCTGTTACCGCTCTACCGGTCGCAATTTTGGTGTTATCGTTTCCATACTTGATATATAATCGTTTTATACAAAAAGAAAGACCAAGTTCGTTAACGGCTGATATCGGACCAGTGGGAGGGGGGGGGGGGTTTAGAGGATTTCTAACATTCTTAATATCTCCGTTATTATGCGTCGAATCAAAAAATTGTATAGAATCAATCTTATTGCAAATGTAATGTTCTATAAATCTTGCTATGAACATTTTTACATTATCATGATTATTAACTGAGATATTTGCGTTATTTAGTTTTCAGTCTTCAGTAAAGCCCTATTCCTGCTCATCTCAAATTAACAATATTGTACAATGTTATGAAGCTCTTTATTTGAACCTTAAATACCAAATATTGTTTTCATCGAACTTTTAAGTTTCGAGATAATTGCAAATACGTGGTGCACGTGGGAAATCTGCTTAGTTAACGCAGCCCCTGCGTGACGGACTCTTTTCTCAACATGATCATCTCTAGCATGAGCGAGTAGACTATAAGAACATTCAGGTGAGAGACTAGGATGAAGGGAGCAAGGGGAAAGCAAAAGACATCCGAGCATCATATTCCGCAGTATTTCACCAAGCAACCCTTTACATCAGATCCAGGCAAACTAACCATAAATGCCCTGCCACAGACCATTCCCTCTAAATCGTGTAAAAAAAATATGAAATATATCATTATTATAGTAACCAACCCGCTTGTTCATTTTAAAGGTCCTCCCGAAATTTAAATCTATAACCACAATCATGTTCACTGAGCCAGCACCCCATATAATTGCAATGCAGCTACCGGGTAATGCCGAAGGGTTGCAAAGACATCGCGTCTGAGTATCTCAATTTTCTCTTAAGGAATATTTGATAGCTGTTTAATGTGGTGAACAGGTTTTTATTGCTTTGACATGAACTCACAATCACAAACTGATATAACTTAAACATAACATATTTACATTTGAATAAAACCAATAATATTTGAGCTTTTATTAACTTATTATATATAGTTTGGTAACGATTAGACAAAAATTACATCCACTAGAGTGTTAACAGACTATATATATATATATATGTATAAAATTGTCTATTGACACTCTAGCGGTTGCAATTTTTGTTTAATCGTTACCAAACTCGATATCTAAATATTTTATGTAAAAATAAACGTCCAGTTCGTTAATGGCTGAAATGGGACAGGAGGGAGGGGGGCTTTCGGTGGAATTTTGTAAATTCAAAATATCTTCGTTTTTACGCTTCGGATCGAAACATTGTATATGATCAATACTATTGGAAATGTACTGTTCTATAACTGATCTAATATACATGTTTTCACTAAATTGAATATTTTCATATTTTAGTTTCCGGCCATCAGTAAACCTACTCATGTCATATCAACAATTAGCTATATATATATATATATATATATATATATATATATATATATATATATAATTGTGTAGATGATTTTGACGAGGTTATATTATATAACGTGTCGTTGTTGTTTGTTGAGGTTTGTGGACAATGTTGGTTGACAGAAGTTTTAGTCTATGCCAATATTTCGAGAATTTTAATTTCTCTTCTTCATGGCAAGACTATAATTACTTAACTACTGTGGTACATTTGATATTGCACTTGTGATTACTGTACCCCTTATGTAATAAAAAAGCAATTTCTTCGGACTTATTCTTTGGTGAACAGTGTTACTGTAATTCTTCCAAAATTGCATCGACACTCTTCTTCTGGTTTAAGTGTCATAATTGAAGAATACAATATGTACCCATCATGCCCGAGTATGTTCTTAAATCTAGGAACTTGGACTGCTTATCCAAATGTATAGTTATTTCATCTCTCAAAATTTTGAAATAGCTCTCTAAGTTGTCACCATACACTTCTATTGGATGAGCATTGTTAAACTCCATTTCTTCGTTAAATGCGTTCTTTGAATGTCTTAATTATTAACCAAGATATTTACATTTTTAACATTTTCGGCCTTCAGTAATGCCCTACTCTTATTCATGTCATATTAAGAGTAAGCTGTTATAATATGAAGCACTTTATTTGACGCGTAAATACCAAATATTGTTCTCATTGAACTTTTACTTTTTGAGATAAATTGCAAATATATGGCACATATGGGAAATCTGCTTAGTTACGCAGCCCCGTGTGTCGGACTGTTAGCAGATTTGAGTGAAGGGAAATCAGCTATTGAGGTCGTACTCATGACGCGATTTTCGAAAAATGTCTTCAAATGTCCTTCGATCCTACCCAGGAAATGACGAAAATGAGGTCCGTTCCAAATTATATATATATATATATATATATATATATATATATATATATGTATGTATGTAAGTATGTGTGGGTGTGTGCGCGTGCGTGTGTGTGTGTGTGTGTGTGTGTGTGTGTGTGTGTGTGTGTGTGTGAGTGTGTGTAAATTTGTCTGTTAACGCTCTAGCGGTCGCACTTTTTGTTTCGATAGTTACCAGAATCGATGTTTAATCGTTTTATGTAAAAAGTAAGATCAAGTGCGTTAATGTCTGAAGTGGGAGTGGGGGGGGGGAGGGTTAGAAGGGAGGATTTTCGAAAATTCGAAATATATCCCTCATTATACGTTGGATCAAAAAATAAAATAAAACCAATCTTATTGCAATTGAAATGTTTGTTTGTTTATTATTATTTACGTCCACTTTATGCTGCAATGGCTAATCGGGATGAGTTATCTACAGGTCACCACCCTTTTCTAGCCAGGATGGGCCCAAGGAGTTTATTTAATGAGTCCTTCATTAAATAAATTTCTACTGCCCAGGGCGGGAATCGTGCCCGCCACTCTAAGTCTACCAGGCCAGAGCAATTGAAATGTACTATAAGTGTAGTTATAAACAGTTATGCTCTATATTGAATGTTTTCAGCCTTCAGCAAACCCCCACTTCTCCTCATGGGACGTAAACAATACTCTGTTATAAAATAAACCTTATTATTCGAAGCTTAAATACCAAACACTTTTTTCAAGAGACCTTTATTATACGCGATACATGCAAATATATTGTGGTGCCCCCCCACCCGACTTAAGTTCTTGGACTACTAAAATTTGATTGATTGAGATGAAAATTATTCCGATTTATTAAAAATTACAGTACTAGATACAGTAAATAGTTTTCAATGAAATTAATATATTATATTCTGATGTATTTCAGTAATTGTTTTTCTTTCCGGTGAGAGGTTAGCAGACCCGTTTGTTTACAATTCAGACGCTTCTCGTCGGGAGTGGTAAGATTTCTTATTACCGCTTGTTTTTATTCACGGTTGTTTTGTGATACCAGTATGTAGATTTATCTATTGTTAAACATCAGAAGGGAAATCTGCTTAGGTTAAGCAGCTCCTGCGTGACGGACTTTGTTTTCTTTTAACCTTCCGTCGGGCGCGTGATCTCTCAGATACACAGTTTCTAGAAAAATATTTGCCACACCTCCTAGCATAGAGTGGTGGTGTAGTGCTTCGAGTTATGTGTTTTAGAGAACTCCCCCTCAAGGTATGTTGAGTCACTGTGTTTAACGGAGTCGTGAGTTTCACCTGTCAATAAATATTATCTCCTAGATACCACGCGCCCGATCTCGTAAGTTTTTTTGAAATCTGTATTTCATAAATATGTACATCAATTAAGTTTCTCTTTATTAAATGGAATCATATAAACCCATTATTCTATTATTTTGCTCAAACATGAGCTTTCAAAAGAACTTGTACAAGGATATATTGCACGACGCAGTGACAATAGTAGACGTTTACCAACCGAACTAAGGACGAAACTTGAAGACTACACAGACTCATAAGAGTACACTAGCTCATTGGACCATACATTGAACTCAAGTACAGAACAGCATAAAAAAAGGCCCTCCGCTACAACGAACAAAAGAAAATGATCTAACCAAGCAAAACTGAAAATAAATGTAGGGTACTAATTACTGTTGTGAGATTTGCAAAAACAAAATTTGTTAACAACATAGTTCCATGCTTTGTCCTAATTGTAATGCAGCTCTGCAAAAGAAATAACAATTAAACTGGTATTTTTAAAATTTGTTGATGATTTTCATTAAGTCTTATCTAAAAGTGACTTCATGCTACTTATTTTTGATTGAAGTTATATTTAGATAATTTTTTTATATTGTTCACAAATTGAAATGAAATATGTATAATTGAGGCATGTGCGTTTAAACAATACCTTTTGATATTTGTGTTTTTTAATTATATTTTAAAAATGATCGTCCACCGTTTCTTTATATTATAATACTTGTCAATTTTAAAAATTATTTACTTATTTCAAACAAATACTTCCTCTTTTATGGTTTCTAATCACACGCTGAACATTTTAGTGCAAAATATAGATTAAAAAACTGTATTTCCGTAAAAACGGTTGAGGATGATCTGTGAGATACACGCGCCCGATGGCGGAATATTCTTGACGCGCCCGACCGAGGGTTAATAGTGGATTCTATTTCGCCCGTTAAAGGTAAGTAGGTGGACAAATATGTCTCCCTATATTTGATGCTAGTTGTCCTTTTTTAGAGTTCATGGTGTAGAATGCGAATTTATCATTTTGTCCAAGAGGTCAGTAAAGAAGCTCGTTGTGGTAGTGATAGAGGAATAAAATTGCTCGCTGAATGGATGTAGGGGGGCACATTGCTTTTATAGTTTCCTGTTGTCGGTCTCTCTTGTTCTCCCGGCCAACATGCATTCAATGATGAATTCAAACACGATGCTTTGTTAGCTCGTGGTAACGTTCAGATGAGAGCAAGCTGCTTCTTGGAACACCGCGTACCCCGTATATTTCAGCTGGTTTCCCTCAGGGAATATATGTATCGATACTACCTAGGAGATGGCGAAAATGAGGTCCGTTCAACATTTTATAAATATATATATATATATATATATATATATATATATATATATATATATATATATATATTGTTATGTTTATTACAAAAATAATGAACGGTGTATATTAGGGTTCTTTTGGACTGCAAAATTAAACACACAGGCTTTAGAGTTTTTATCACTTGACAATTTATTTAACAATGCACTATACACTTGGTTAATTATTCTTTACTACTACCCACAGTATGCACTGATCTTGGCTGTTCTTCTTATTGCTCAGTCCAATAAATCACGATCACTGAAGTTGACAAAAACCCGGGACTACACTATTCATTATATAAACAAGGCACAACACTGTGCTTCACATAAAACACTTTGCCGCAATGAACTAAAAAGCACTGCTCACTAAAGCTGTACTGAACGCACTGTTATTCACTTGAAGAGAGCTGATAACAAACTATCTCTCGGGACGAGCTGAGCCGCTTTTATACCCGGGCGGTAGACATCAAAGGGAAATTGTCTAGACAAGTCTAAATCCTCGACGGGTATTGCCGAGAATGGGCTAGACCATCGGTCGGCTCCTTTCATCTACTTCGAACTTCTTAAATATGAGATTAACTCTGTTTAATTTTTCATGTACGTAGTTTTCGCAACATATATATATATATATATATATATATATATATATATATATATATATATATATACATTTGTCTGTTATTGCTCTAGCAGTCGTAATTTTTCTTGTATCGTTACCAAACTCGACATTTAATCGTTTTATGTAAAAAGAAAGATCAAGTTCGTTAATGGCTGAAATCGGTCTAGTCGAAGGGGGGGGGGGTTAGAGGGGGAGTGTTTCCGCTATCAGTAACCCCCCCCTACTCAAACCATATACAGTAAGCTGTTATATTATGAAGCACATTATTTGAAGCCTAAATACCAAATATTGTTCTCCTTGAATTTTTACGTGAATGTTAAGTGAATAAATACAAACATTAATGAGAAATATTTCAGTCAAATTTAAAACCACCCGACGAGAAGCGTCTGAATTGCAAACAAACGGGTCTGCTAACCTCTCAACGGAAAGAAAAACAATTACTTAAATATATCAGAATATAATATATTAATTTTATAATAGTAATTCTCCAAGAACTTAAGACGGGTGGGGGGGGGGGTCGCCAGATTATATATGCTAATATCTCGTATAATAAAGGTCTCTTGAAAACAATATTTGGTATTTAATTTTGGCTATTTAAGATCGATGGAGATTTGAAGAAAATTTCGAAAATCGCAACATTAGGACGACCTCAATAGCTCATTTCCCTTAAGGGAAATCTGCCAAAATCGTTGGAAAGGTCAATCTGTTGAAAGGTTAACAATCGTTGGACCTGAAAATATGCCCAAGCTTCAAAAATTGATTTGAAGCAGCAAGTATTGACAATTTTCAAAGGGACAGCTATGAGCTCTTCGTTTTCACTGACGGTGTTTTAAACATGAAGTTATTTTCACGTAGCTTGTCAATTTCTATAATTAAATTTCATGAATAAAACCATTAATGCATTTCACACATACTCTACGTCCGTGCAGCGATAATACAGTGTTTTATATTTTATTTACTTTCCTTCCTTGACTATTTAAATAATTCAGAATTTCGAAACTGCATTGAATGGACTTGAAATTCAGAATTTTGTCTTCATTTTGATATTAAAAAAGTCCGTCACGCAGGGGCTGCGTAAACTAAGCAGATTTCCCTCGTGAAGATTAATAACAGATAAACCTACATACTGCTAACACAACACCACCGTGAATATTAAGTGACTAAATACAAACGGTAATAAGAAATCTTTCCCCTGCCGGCGTGAAGCGTATATATATATATATATATATATATATATATATATAATTTTGAACGGACCTCTTTTTCGTCATTTCCAGGGTAGGATCGATGGACATTTGAGGAAAATTTTCAAAACTCGCGTCGAGAGTACGACCTCAATAGCTGATTTCCCTTAAGGAAAATCTGTTAACAGAAATCTGATTCTTATTTTTGTTAAAATATTGTACGTTGTACACGCAATGAGTCCGACCTCAATATCTAATTTCCCGGAAGGGAGATCTGATAAAAAGTCCGTCACGCAGGGGCTGCGTAAAGTAAGCAGATTCCCCATGTGAAGTTTAGCAATAGAGAAATCTTCCTACTGGTAACACAACACCACCATAAGTAAATACAAACGGTAATGAGAAATCTTTCAGTTAATTTTAATAAACTCCCATCTGAAACGGCTTCTGAATTGTAAGAATAATTTATATTTTAATAACTCAAATTTTAGTAGTCCAAGAACTAAAGAAGCGGGGGGGGGGGTGGCGGATGAACAGAACATATTTGCATAAATCTCACAAAGTAACGAAGGTTAGGTAAGGTTAGAAACTATAGGTTAGGTTAGAAGCTTCCGCCAGAGCCGACTTACGAAAACGGCCGAACTAACCCGAACAACACACGACCACAGAATACATAAAAATGCATATATCTCGGCTAATATTCAAGAGAATAAGTGAATATAACAATATTTATAGTAAATTTAATTTGCAATAAGATTGGTTCTATACAATTTTTCGATCCGATGCATAATAACGGAGATATTTCGAATTTTCGAAAATCCCCCTTCTAAACCCCCTCCCTCTAATACGATTTCAGCCATTAACGAACTTGATCTGTCTTTTTGCATAAAACGGTTAAATATCGGGTTTCGTAACGATCAAACAAAAATTGCGACCGCTAGAGCGTTAACAGACAAATATATATATATATATATATATATATATATATATATATATATATATATATCTCATTTTGAACGGACCTCATTTTCGTCATCTCCTGGGTAGGATCGATGGACATTTGAAGAAATTTTTCGAAACTCGCGTCATGAGTACGACCTCAATAGCTGATTTCCCTGAAGGGAAATCTGCTAAAAGGACCCCAAGGTTACCCAGACACAATCTACGAAAAGCGATACTTGTTTGGCCGTTAGCAAACTTGATATTTAAACGTTTTATGAAACACTAATGATCAAGTTCGTTAATGGCTTAAATCTGACTGGGGGAGGAAACCTGAAAACTCCAAACACCACTTTCATTATGAATTGACAGATCGAAAAATCATATATACAATCTGTATCTTCAGCACCCACTCAAACTGATGCGATTTTCACATTGTGTAACAGGTCTCAATTATCGTTTAATCGTTACCAATCTCGATATTTTGTTATTTTATGTAAAAAGAAAGATCAAGTTCGTTAACGGCTGAAATCGGACCAGGAGGAGAGGGGGGTTAGAGCGGGCCTTTCGAAATATCTCTGTTACTATACGTCGGATGGAAAAATTGTATAGAAATAATCTTATTGAAAATTTAATTTACTATAAATATTGTTCTATACATATTTTCCGTATAATGATCATTAACCGAGATATTTGGATTTTATAGTTTTACGCTTTCAGTAAACCCCCCGCTCCTACTAGTATCATATTAATGATAAGCTGTTATATCATGAACCACTTCATTTCAAGGTTAAATACCAAATATTGTTATCAACAAGCTTTATTATACGAGATACAAACAAATACGTTCTGTTGACCCCCCCCCACTTCATTTGTTCTTGGATTACTAAAATCTGAGTGATTGAGATAGAAATTATTCTGATTCATTTCAAATTACTCGAGCTATAGTAAATAGTCTTCAATAAAATTAAAATGTCATTCGGATATATTTCATTAATTGTTCATCTTTCCGGTATAGAATAATACTATCTATTCAGCGCTGCGAAGTTGGCTGCCCTGTTTGTTGATCCGTTGTAGATATTATTAATTTGTAAATTGACTGAATGATTTCTTATGACCGTTTGTATTTCTTCACTTACCATTCCCGGTGGTGTTACCAGTATGTAGATTTATCTGTTGTAAAACTTCATCTGGGAAATCTGCTTAGTTTACGCAGCCCCTGCGTGACGGTCTTTTTCACTTCTTCGAAGGCATTTTGTGTTCGCTAGTCTAAGCCCAGGGTTGGTTTTTCTTTGTGAGGTGATGGAGGGGCTTGCAGATTGATGATCATTACACATCTCATATCCAGCTGTTACATAGTCATCTTATTGGAGGATCAATAGAGAATAGATGGTGAGTTGGGATCATCGTCGTGGGGAAACTGCTTAGTTTACGCAGTCCCTCACGGACTGTTTACATTTTATAAGGATTTTATTTCCCTTATTTACTAGGTAGGTTCAACCTGAATAATTAATTCTCTTGGAAATGATCTGCAATCAAAAGGTGAAGCTCCCCAGTCGATGTAAGAGCTATTCGTGGTAGTGATGATTCATTCAGAGAAGCGAAGGGGGCGATCTAAGAAAACCAATTTAATTATGCAAAAAGCTCAAAATATTTTTCTTAAAAGCACTTAGGGCCCATTTACATTATATCACTTTCTTGTATATTCAATGAAAATAATTATCAGAAAATTTGAATTTACATATTTTCATCCCATTATATATTTCTCACATCACTAAGACTACAAATAGAAATAGATATTTACACACACACACACACACACACACAATAGGTCTGCTAATAGGTGCAGGTTTAATCCCCGCCCAGGGAGAACATTAGTTCGCGAGTGCTCTAAGAGAGCGGGCTAGCTTCACAGTGCTTATGGATCAGCGTGAGTCTAAAGCAGGTATGGGCAACCTTTGACATGTTGCGGGCCAAACTTTAGTGTGCAAATACGTTCGCGGGCCGCTTATAAAAGTAGTGCATTTTAAAGTAGTGTTCATATTTTTTAACGATAGATATCAGACATGAAATTATACGACAATGTAATTATAATACAATTTATTAAGATAACAAAATGAAATGAAAAAAATAGGTACAACATTATAATTAAATCTAAAAATTGGGAATTATTACAAACAACGAAAGTTAAATAGCTACACAAAAATCAATGAGAAACGAGATTTAATTTTGGAAACTAAAACTCGATGTTTGGATTAATTCCACTAATACAAAGACGAAAAGAATTTTCCAAATTATCGTCAGTCAGCCTTGTACGATGTTTTGATTTATTCACTTTCATCATTGAAAAGAACTGTTCGGCATTTATAGTAGTGTAATATTTTTAGGTCAGGCGAGCCCATGTGTATATATATATATATATATATATATATATATATATATATATATATATATGAAATAAAGGAATATATAGAAAGGTTTTGAGTTCTCTACATGATAGTGTTTTAGAATAAAAAATCGGCAATACTAATTAAACATAATTAAGTACTCCATAATAATTATTTAAGGGAATAATAAAAAGAGACCGTGTGAAATATAATGTATTCAAACTTAACTAAATTTAAAAATTGTAATTTTAGAGAAAAAGGAACCCCTTGATAAAGAGCTTCAATGCTCGAAACGCGTTGTGGATGAAAAAGAAAACATGTTATAAAGGAGAAAAAAAAGTTTTTGTTTTTGACCCAGTGTGGTTGCTCGTGTATATGTAGTGGTATATAGTAGTAACTTACAAACATATATGTAAGTATGTGTTTATATATATATATATATATATATATATACATGTATAATTTTGAACGGAGCACATTTTCGTCATTTCCTTGGTAGGATCTTTGGACATTGTTCCAGCACATGTTTCGGTGTAGAGCCCAGAGGGCTTGAGCCTGTGCTCTGGCTTTTTACATCCTTCATTTAGTCTTACCCAAAAATAATTGACAACCTTGCCCAACATTTACGATCGGGGGCTAGCTTATTTACAGAAAATCCTACCTCCAGAACCGTCCTTTCGTCAGGATAATATTGAAGAGATTGAGAGCTGAATATACGGTTTAGTGCCACTAAAAGTTAATCTTAAAACTCACCTTATCTCTCCTTATAGACCTACTAAGCAATATCACTAATGACACTTTTGGCTTTTCCTGCGCCAACATTTTAACACCTCATTAATTTACACGAAAAGTTTGCCTGATGGAGATTAATTATTTAATGGCCTAATTCGAAACGAAATTAAGCTCACTCTGCTTTGTTTCAATAATAAATGTAATAGCCTGGTGTAACACCAGATATCTTCCTTGTACGCCTATTAAATACAACAAACGAAATGTTTGATTGGACTACATATAATAGTTCTTTATTATACAAGTGACGAAAGTAGATCATTTTACAACTCGAGTGAAACGTTTACCCACACGAGCGAAGCGAGTCTGGTAATTTCACGAGAGTTGTAAATTCTACTTTCGTCACGAGTGTAATATTAAATTTTTTCTGTAATCCTGTAATACATGATCAGATCTAACCAGAATATGAACAAAATTAGGATGTTGTGAAGATTATGGTATGTTGTTGGTAGGTTATAAGCATGGTTGTGAAAGGTTATAAGCGTAGTTTTAAAACAACTAGTGATGATTGTGATGTAGTGCAGTTATAAACAAGTGCAGGTTATAAACAAGGAAGGTAATTATTATTATATTTAAATTT
Organism: Riptortus pedestris; assembly: GCA_019009955.1. NCBI lineage: Eukaryota > Metazoa > Arthropoda > Insecta > Hemiptera > Alydidae > Riptortus > Riptortus pedestris. The sequence goes on from JADPXZ010000008.1 coordinate 407,764, forward strand.
TAAAATATATTGATTATTTCCACCAATAATTCATTCACATTTCCATTTATTTTGTTAAAATAAATTCTTAAAATGTTAAGAAACATTTAAAAGCATTTAATTTCCAACTTCAAATTATTTTTTCATTTATACTTATTACTAATTAAGAAGGCAATTCACTTTCTTCACTTGTGAAGAAAGTGATTACTTTCTTCACTCTATTGCAAAATGTTTCACTTTCTTCACTCATTTCAGTTTAGTAATGTTACCATTATTCAACGATTACAGAAAAAAATATTTCATTTGAATGTGATATAGGTACCGTACTCGATATTTAACTATTTCAGTTAACACTAATAAATAATACACAATATTTGTTACTGGCCGAAATAGGACATAGAATAGTGGGAGATTAGAGGGAGGGGAATTGGAAAATTCAAAAAATATTCTCATTATTATTATAAGTTGGACCGTAAAATGTTACAGAACCAAACTTGTTAAACATTTGTTGTTCTATGCACTTTTTCGTAACTCAAGTATTAATCGAGTTATTCGTACTTTCTTGTTTTATGCCTTCAGTGACCTCCCCACTCCCCTTTCTACTTATCGGACTTTTACATATGAATAGAGAATACGTGGTGATATGAGATCACCAGTGTTATACCAGCACTTGGGAAATCTTCTGAGTAACGCAGCTCCTGCTATTTTTCGTCTCCTCAAGACTCCCCCCCCCCTAGCTCTTAGTCGAATTTCATATAACGGGGAGGTACAACAAACACTAGGCGTTACAACAAATATGAAATTTCAAATCGATTCTAATGCTAGACGCCCCTTAAGAGAAATCGGCTATTGAGGTCGTACTCATGACCTGATTTCCGAAAAACTTCCTCAAATGACAATCGATCATAGCCAAAAGATGATGAAAATGAGGTCCATTCAAAACTAAGTATATATATATATTTGTCTGTTAACGCCCTACCTTTCGCAATTTTTGTCTGATCGTTGCCAAACTCGACATTTAAACGTTTTATGTAAAAATAAAGATCAAGTTCGCTAACGGCTAAAATTGGGCCAGTGGGAGGGGTGGGGTAGAAGGGGAGCTATTCCACTATCAGTACCCCCCCCTACTCATGCCATATATAAAATATTTAGAGCGGGAAATATCTCCATTGTTATGTGTCGGATCGAAAAATTGTATTGAATCAATCTTATTGCAAATGTGACGTTCTATAAATGTATAGATATATACGTATATCTACATGTTTTCTCTAAATTGAATATTAACCCTCCGTCGGGCGCGTGATCTCTCAGATACACAGTTTCTAGAAAAATATTTGCCACACCTCCTAGCATAGAGTGGTGGTGTAGTGCTTCGAGTTATGTGTTTTAGAGAACTCCCCTCAAGGTATGTTGAGTCACTGTGTTTAACGGAGTCGTCAGTTTCACCTGTCATTACATTTTATCTCCTAGATACCACGCGCCCGATCTCGTAAGTTTTTTTTAAATCTGTATTTCATACATATGTACATCAATTAAGTTTCTCTTTATTAAATGGAATCACATAAACCTATTATTCTATTATTTTTCTCAAACATGAGCTTTCAAAAGAACTTGTACAAGGATATATTGCACGACGCAGTGACAATAGTAGACGTTTACCAACCGAACTAAGGGCGAAACTTGAAGACTACACAGACTCATAGGAGTACACTAGCTCATTGGACCATACATTGAACTCAAGTACAGAACAGCATAAAAAAAGGCCCTCCGCTACAACGAACAAAAGAAAATGATGTGAACCAAGCAAAACTGAAAATAAATGTAGGTGTACTAATTACTGTTGTGAGATTTGCAAAAACAAAATTTGTTAACAACATAGTTCCATGCTTTGTCCTAATTTTAATGCAGCTCTGCAAAAGAAATAACAATTAAACTGGTATTTTTAAAATTTGTTGATGATTTTCATTAAGTCTTATCTAAAAGGGATTTCATGCTACTTATTTTTGATTGAAGTTATATTTAGATAATTTTTTTATATTGTTCACAAATTGAAATGAAATATGTATAAATGAGGCATGTGCGTTTAAACAATTCCTTTTGATATTTGTGTTTTTTAATTATATTTTAAAAATGATCGTCCACCGTTTCTTTATATTATAATACTTGTCAATTTTAAAAATTATTTACTTATTTTAAACAAATATTTCCTCTTTTGTGGTTTCTAATCACACGCTGCACATTTTAGTGCAAAATATATATTAAAAAACTGTATTTCCTTAAAAACGGTTGAGGATGATCTGTGAGATACACGCGCCCGATGGCGGAATATTCTTGACGCGCCCGACCGAGGGTTAACCGAGATATTTCCATATTATAGTTTTCGTCTAATATAAGCTGTTATATTATGAAGCACTTTATTGGAAGCCTAAATACCAAATAATGTTCCTTGAGCCTTTACATTTTGAGATAAATGCAAAATCGTGACGAACGTGGGAAATCTGCTTAGTTAACGCAGACCCTGCATGACGGACTTTCCGTTATCTCCTAGGTAGGATCGATGGACATTTGTGGAACTTTTTCGAAAATCGCGTCATGAGTACAACCTCAATTGCTGATTCCCTTATGGTGAACATAAGAATAGGGTAAACCCCCTCGTTTGGTATTGCCATCTAGGTTTATGATATCTTGAAAACTCAGAGGGAGGCATCGTATGGGGATATGAAGAGAACCTTTGCTGAAGAAGCTAATGGGTGCTCTTGCCGAAAGTGTTTTTTTAGTGGAAGTTAGTAGGAGCCCATCATCTGATGGGTAGACCAAGCCCAAAGAGAATGTTTCCATATGGAAAAGGCTCTTAGTCCCTCCAAGTGGCTCTTGAGGGGAGTAGCTCGACTCAGAAAAGCACCAAATTCCTAGGCCATTTTACTTTACATTTATATATAAAACTTTATATGCCTCTTTACATTTACTTTGGCCGAAGCTATGGCTTTGCTTAATCTTCACGATGCGATTACAATGCTTTCTCTGCGGCCGGTTGTGAATCCCCTTCAAAGTTTATTCCAAATAGGCCATCTCAGTATAAATTTATTTATATTCTACAATACTTGTGTGACTAATTGGCTAACATTAGTTTCAGCTGACCAAGCACCTCTAACAGAGGAATGTTTTTAAAATAGTCAGGAGAATTCTCCAGCAGCGTGGGGGAATGAAGAGCTGTGGAATCTAGGAGGGGCAAACGTCCGTCACGCAAGGGCTGCGAAACTAAGGGCTGCGCTGACATGATACTACTCATCTCATCTCACCATATATTCTCTATTTCTAAATATGAAAAACTCCGATGGGTAGAAGAGGGGATTTACTGAAGGATGCAAAAGAAGAAAGTCGCTTAATATATGATTTACGAAATTATGTTTAGAAAAAAAGTCCGTCACGTAGGGGCTGCGTAAAATAAGCAGATTTCCCCCGTGAAGTTTTAAAATATAGAAATCTGCATACTGGTAACACGATACCACAGTGATTAGATAATGAGAAATCTTTCAGTTAATTAAAATAAATTCCCAACTGAAACGGCTTCTGAATTGTAAGAATAATTTATATTTTAATAACTCAAATTTTAGTAGTCCAAGAACTAAAAAAAGGGGGGCGGCGGATGAACAGAACGTATTTGCATAAATCTCACAAAGTAACGAAGGTAAGGTTAAAAACGACAGGTTAGAAGAAGCTTCCGCCTGAGCCGAGAAATGACGAAGATGGCCGACGTAATCCGAACTATACCCGACCACAGACTTCATAAAAATGCAAATATCTCGGTTAATATTCAAGATAGAGAATAAATGTATATTACAATATTTATAGTAAATTTAATTTGCAATAAGACTGATTCTATACAATTTTTCGATCCGATGCATAATAACGGAGATATTTCGAATTTTCGAAAATCCCCCTTCTAAACCTCCCTCCCTCTGGTACGATTTTAGCCATTAACGAACTTGATCTGTCTTTTTACATAAAACGGTTAAATATCGAATTTCGTAACGATCAAACAAAAATTGCGACCGCTAGAGCGTTAACAGACAAATATATATATATATATATATATATATATATATATATATATATATATATAATTTTGAACGGACCTCATTTTCGTCATCTCCTGGGTAGGATCGATGGACATTTGAAGAAAATTTTCGAAAATCGCGTCATGAGTAAGACCTCAATAGCTGATTTCCCTTAAGGGAAATCTGCTAAAATTGCAATACACTCACCAAATCGGTTCTATTATATTTCTCGATCTGAGTCATAATTACGGAGATATTTTGAATTTTTGAATTCCCCTCGTTCGCAAGCAGTGTTTGAGCAATGAGGCTGAATAGCAACAGTTTTTTCATAGTCTCTTACTCATACTGCCTTCCAGAAAGGGTAGAAATGTGGATTTACTGAAGGCCGAAAACTAAAGAAGTCCATTACGGAAGGGCTGCGTAAACTAATCATATTTCCTTCTTAAAGTTTAATAATAGATAAATCTACATACTGGTAACACAGCACCACCGCGAATGTTAAGTGAATTAATACAAACGGTAATAAGAAATCTTTCCACTCCCGGCGGGAAGAGTCTGAAATGTAAACAAACAGGTCTGCCGACCGGACTCTCACCGGAAAGAAAAACAATTACTGAAATATATCAGATTATAACATATTAATTGCATTGAAAGCTATTTACTATATATATATATATATATATATATATATAGAGTGCTGTAATTTATAATGAATCAGAATAATTTCTCGGTTAATATTCAAGATAGAGAATAAATGTATATATCAATATTTATAGTACATTTAATTTTCAATAAAATTGGTTCTATACAATGTTTTGATCCGAGGTATAGTAAAATAGATATTTCGAATTTTCGATAATGCCCCCCTTTAAACCCCTAGGTCTGCCAACCTCTCACCGGAATAGTTATTTATTATACAAGTGACGAAAGTAGATCATTTTACAACTCAAGTGAAACGTTTACCCACACGAGCGAAGCGAGTGTGGTAATTTCACGAGAGTTGTAAATTCTACTTTCGTCACGGGTGTAATATTAAATTTTTTCTGTAATCGTGTAATACATGATCAGATCTAACCAGAATATGAACAAAATTAGGATGTTGTGAAGATTTTGGTATGTTGTTGGTAGGTTATAAGCATGGTTGTGAAAGGTTATAAGCATAGTTATAAAACAACTAGTGATGATTGTGAAGTAGTGAGGTTATAAACAAGTGCAGGTTAGAAACAAGGAAGGTATAATTTATTTTTAAATTTTAAAATATATTGATTTTTCCAATTAAAATAAATTCTTAAAATGTTAAGAAACATTTAAAACCAACTTCAAATTATTTTTAAATTTATACTTATTACTAATTAAGAAGGCAATTCACTTTCTTCACTCTATTGCAAAATATTTCACTTTCTTCACTCATTTCAGTTTAGTAATGTTACCATTATTCAACGATTACAGAAAAAGAAAATTTCGTCGCGTAGGGCCTGCTTAAAATATGCAGATTTCCCACATGTGCCACTTATTTGCATTTATCTCAAAACGAAAAAATTCAATGAGAACAATATTTGGTATTTATGCTTCAGATAATGTGCTTCATAATATAACAGCTTATTGTTACTATGACATGAGTAGGAGGGGGGGGGAGTTTACTGAAGGCCGAAAACTATAAACTGCAAGTGTCTCGGTTAATATTCAAGATAATGGAGAAAAAAATGCACATAGCAATGTTAATAGAACATTACATTTGCTATTTTTCTCGAAAACCTCTTCATGAATGCAATCTGCTGATTTCGCTAAAACCTGCAAACAACTTGATATCATGGTAACTGTAACTCTTTGTGACTTACAACTTTTAGGATATTTCCTGGGTCAGTAAGTCAGTTCAGCTATTGAAGTTAAACTCATGAAAAGTTAGTGGGGTAAACATCAATAGTAATACTGCTTACGATGAATGTGCTTGGGTAGTAACTAGTGATTGGGCCGTTGGTACTTGAAATACATTGTATAGTATAAAGGTAGGCTAGGAAGGAATGAGGGTAGATAGGAGAGGGGCTACCATTAGCTATGTAAATACCCCGCCTCTCCTCTATTGTCAAACAATCTTCCCTCTTATTCACAATTCACTCGCACTAAAGATAAAAATCTCCGCTCACCTCCCATATCCCTAACCCTTAGTAACTCTTTTTTAAAACAAAGAGGTCAAGAGGTTCCACTCGCAATTCTACCTCACATTAACTTGATTCAGTTTCACACTGGATTTGATACTTATCGATTATCCCCCATTAAAAGACGATTAATAAATCAGAATACAAAGAAAATCACTTTATTATTTAAAATAACAAGTCTAGAATTTAAAAATGACCAATGGTTAACGGGAGGCCACTCATTATTTACAGATAAAATATTTACTGGTTCCAAACCGCTTATCGCTATTCGGCGTTACTACTATCGCTTTGTCGCAGTAAACTGACAAGGTTGTCTCAGTCTTTCAGTTTCTTTTGTTATCAGAAAACGAGTGATCGTTTATTATTACACCACATGGGCAGCTACCTTGCAGAGTTGATGTGGCAGACGACGCACAGTGGGTCGGATGGCCGATCTAGATGGAAAAAACTGCTAACTTGTTATTTTTTATTGTTTTATGGTTTTATTATTATTATACAATAAATAATTGTTTTAAATAATTGTCGTAAATAATAACCTCAATATATAAAGAAAATAATAACCACAATATATAAAGAAAAATCCAAAACATAGGTAACAATTGAAATCACAAAAGAAGAGCAGTTAAGGAGAGACATTATCAGTTAATCATCACTATCACTATCGCTATTATCGTTGTCTGAATCTTTATTTATATTAGAACTTGGAGGCTGCAAAAGCGATAGATCATCCTTATGTAAACGTTTTCGACTTTTCCTGGTCTCCTTCCTAAAAAAATTAATTAAAGGATCTGAAGTCACCAACAGCCTTTGTGCTAAATCCGTATTTGTATCTATTCGAGAGCATTTCCGGGTATGGCACTCTCGAAATCGCCTCAAATCTTTACTTCGAGACTCCTGAGCCTCCTCCGATAGCATTCCGATAGGCACAATGCACTTTTTAATTATTTGGGTGCTGTGAATCAAAATTTTACAGTCTCGGGCATGTAATACCATGAATATGTACTTAGGTATAACGTTGTTGTATCTTGAACGTATGTCTGGAATTTGTTGACATTAATCTCATAGGCAGATGACAAATTAGTCAAGATGATGTAAAATCTTTTTAAAAGTTCGTCGGGTAGTCCGGTTCCCGGATTTCCATCATTGCTTGTACCAAATCTGGGTTTAGGTCAATCAATTATTAATCCCATCTCATCTTTAATTTTTATTTGAATTTCCATTTTTCGATTTTTTATTTCTTCTTTGTGTTCATTGGTTGTGATAACCCATTTTTTTTATAATAAGTAACTAATATGAATGAAGCATTCGAGTGACCTAATCCAAGCATGCAATGGGGAAATTCCAAAATCATAATTTTCTTTGATGTCATGAGATAATAATGGATTAATAGCATTCATCAATTTAGGAGTTGCTCCACATATATAACATCTCTGACTTGACTTGGCCCCTGTTAGAGCATTACAAACGCTTCCGTCCACCATGGTCAGCAAAAATTTGTAATGAACATTGATATCTATATTTTCCTCCTATATTTTAGTAGGTCGCAGCGACTCTATTTGTTGTTTAATTTTATTTGTATCGGTGATAGTCAAATCGGTGGATTCTTTGGAAAACATAAACTTTAGCGGCCTGCAGTTTCGTGTGGACGAAGAAAAAGGATTGCTCCAAACTAAATTTTCTACTCTACCTAATTCGTGACGTTTTACAGGAACAAATGAATAAGAAAATAAATACTCATCATCGGCATCCTGGTCTTCAAATTTCTGCTTGTACCTACTATGACCACTGCTTCCATGACAACCCCATTTACATATCATAACAAATGTTGTTTGAGAGGGGAAATTTTGAAAAACTTTGCTGTGGGCAAGAACAAGTCTCATAGTTGTCAAATCCACTATGGACTGTACTTTGAAAGTGACGCAATTCTCAGTAACTACCATATCTCCAGGTCCAGATGGATAACAATCGTTTTTTGTTTTTCCTAATTGATAGTAAGATGGATATATTTTATGATTAATGTTGAATGCATGATTCCGAAGCAACTTATATGAGTTTTTTGACAGCCTACAGACAATGAAAATAGCTAACGCTTCTGCATTACTAAATGGGTGGGTTTCATTAAGTTTACTCATTCGAAGTTTTTTAATTTGAGTAGCTACATCAGATGAACAAAGAGCTACTTCTTTAATAATGTTAGCTACTTCACGTTTTCCCGACTCTCTTACAGCGACTTCAGAAGCAAACACTATTTCATTTAAAGGTCTTTTTATAATATCTCTTATTTTTGTTTTCTTCGTTTTAGCACATCAGTCTTCAAATGGCTTAATTGGTCGACCTCCAAAAGTAGATGGCAGAGGTCCCTCTTCATCACATATAAATGTGAAAATTTTATCCAACCAAATAGTATTTTTTTTTAAGAAACAAATCTTTGTATCGTCCAGCTTCTTGCCATTTAATTTTAATTTTTGACAACAAAAGGTTTAAATTACTGGTCAATTTTTCCAATGAATGTTGTTGGATATTTTTCACAGCAAATTGTGACAAAATGGTCTCAATTATTGGCTTTGTGTTTGAACAGCTTTGCCAAAGAAGAAAAACGTCCCGTCTCGTAATCGTGATTTTTTTTTCTAAAAATAGCCCGTACGACAAAGTTAGCAAATATTAGCAATTCTATTTTTTATGAAATGTTAGTTTGTATTATAAACAACAACAGACATAATTATCTTAGCGGTATTATGCGGTATATTTTTTTTACGGATGTTAAAATTTTTTATTTCGTATAATTTTGAGATATTATTGTATTTTTATTATTAACTTACCTATGGATATGGTGTCCATCTTAATAAAATAGTTTAATAATTTACTTTCGATAATTTAAATACAGAAAAAGAACCTTTCTAAGTAAATTTTTAGGTAAAACTGAGCTGCAAACTTGTTAATCATTAGAATGAAAAAAATCGGATTTGTCATTGTTTGTGTATTCTTGTGATCTTTGTACAGGTGCTTATTCCAATATACCATGCCATATTGGATTAATAGACGTTCCAGATTAAGGCAAATAACTTAATTAGACGTTTTGATTTCATGAATTATTTCCACCTAGATTGGCCATCCGGCCCACTGTGCGACGGCCGGGGACGACCGCTTTATCCAGCTACTCCGTGACAACGTCGAGTTCTGGGCTAACTCTAATTTATAATTACATTTTGTCATTCAAATAAATTCTAGAAATGATATTTTAAATAAAAAAAGTGTTTTTGTTTTTTTAATATGATTTAATAACCGTTTTTAAATGAGTAGCCTCCCGATAATCGTAACTACTCTGGATTTAGACACATTTTAGCAGATTTCCCTTAAGGGAAATCAGCTATTGAGGTTGACTTTTGACTCATGACGTAATGTTTGAAACATTTCATCAAATGTCCATCGACCCTACCTAGAAGTTGATGAGAATGAAATGTGTGTGTGTGTGTGTGTGTGTGTGTGTGTGTGTGTGTGTGTGTGTGTGTGTGTGTGTGAACGCTGTTTCGGCCTTAAGGTCAGAAAAATAATAACTTCTTTTTTATAACCATTTATTTCATCCCCGCTGCGTTTCGAGTGTCCACTACTCCTTGTCATGGGCTTAATTCGCAGTCATCTCTATTTTTAGTCATCTCTAATCCTTATATTTTAATGTATATTTATATATATATATATATACTAGCTAAGGTACCCGGCGATGCCCGGGAAATCATTGCTGACTGACTAATGATTGTATTTTTATATCAAGACTTCAATGTGTACAATTGCACATCCCTCCACGATGTATTGTTTTTTTTTAAAACAGCCAATCCTAAAGTGTAACTTTCAGGGTTAATGGAATAGAAATTTTAGTTTTGAAGAATATATGAAAATGGGTTCCCAATTTATCCCTCACGACTTTTTGACTCACGGTTTTTGAATGATTCAAACCATAATCATGGGTAGCATTTATCACAATTAAATATTATCTATAATGAACATATTTCCTGCCAAAAATCAAACCAAGTACATATAGTTTTAGCATAGTTTTATACATAAGATTATATTCGTATTAGTAAGCCTCAGTGGAAATCACTTCTCGTCATGGCAGCATTCCACAGGAAATAACTAAACTCAATTACCTCCCGTCCATTTCCGCTCTCGCAGGAGCGTTATCATCGTTGTTTTCCTTAGAATATTGATTCAGAATATTATTTTAATAATTTATCTCCCTAATGGAACTAAATAATAGATCCCTAAACATAATCTCATTTATGTTCAAAAAGTTAGATGAGGGGAAGAGAGCCCCCCTGCAACCTAGTAATACTTTAAACATTCATATCGAGCATATATTAAATACCAGAAATGCTCTTATAGTATATATTCTATTAGAAATAAATAACAAAGTTATAGGGAAAATAAATAAATAAATGAGGAGGCGACGGAGATTTATAAGCTCACTTATCCGAATCATACTTACAACTATCATATAAGACTAAAACATAACATCTTTTGTTATAATATCCATTTATTAAAAACACTTAAATAAGCACTAATAAAATTATTGACTCCCGCTATGGATTGAGCGTATATGCCGTGTTAACTTCATTTACGGCAAAAGTGAATACAACAAAAGTTACTTTAAATAACAAAAGTAAACAACTTTTGCTATGTGCACGTTAGCCGAAAAAAAAAAATAGAAAATGAAAATTGCGAATTTTTATCTCAGGCCTGTCTTATAACCCCCACTCCCGTTTGAATCTAAATATTTTAATATAGCTTATAATCATGGAAGAATTAATGCTAATTCGCATATCAAGTTTTGTTAAATTCGGTTCATTCGTTTGAGCTCAACAAAATTGTTGGCTTCCGCTTTAGTTTTTAACGCACATCTAGTTTATGTTATACAGCAAAAGTGAATATAACCAAAGTTACTTTAAATAACAAAATAAACAACTTTTGTCATGTGCATATTTGCAGAAAAACCAGTAGAAAAACAAATATCGCTATTTTTAATTTCAGGCCTCCCTTATAACCCCCACTCCTGCCCGTCCCTAGAAATATTGGTATGGCCTATGATAATTAAGGCGTCAGAGATAATACACATACCGAGTTTTAGCAGATTTCCCGTAAGGGAAATCAGCTATTGAGGTCGTACTCATGACGCGAGTTTCGAAAAATTTCTTCAAATGTTATTTAGTTCGGTGGAGTCTTTTGTGCCAAATAATATTCTTGACACCCGCTATAATTTTTAGCGTATAACGCCTTTATAATTCGGTATTCGACGATAGTGTATATGACAAAAGTTTCTCTAAATAACAAAATAAACAACTTTTGTTATGTGCATATTTGCCAAAACAATAGGAAACGAAATATCACTATTTTTAATTTCAGGCGTCCCTTATAACCCCCACTCCTGTTCGTCTCAGAGAATATTAATATAGCCTAAAGTCTAAGTTGGGTTAGTAGTAATACACATACCAAGTTTCATAAAATTCGGTTCAGCCGTTTATGCATGAAAAGGTAACAACAAACAAACAAATAAACAAACAGACAACAAAGAAACAAAATGCAGTTATGGTGTCATTAACTTGCGAAACGAAAAGTTATCATGAAATTTCGAGAAAAAAATCAATGTACAGACAGAGGTTACAATTTTATATATATACTAGCTAAGCTACCCGGCTTCGCTCGGGAAATCATTTAAGGCTGAATGATGATAGTATTTTTTTGGGCAAGGCTTCAATGTTTACAACTACACTTCCGTTGGCGCGCATTGTTTTGCTGTGAGGGTCAGGCAGGCGACTTATAAATGAAAAATTTTATATTTGAAGAATAAATAAAAATGCGTTCCTAATCTATCCCTTGCCATTTTTTAACTCACCTTTTTGAATACTTCAAACCATAATCATGGATAGTATTACAATTAAATATCGTCTATAATGAAACTTATTTCCTGTCAAAAACCAATCCGAGCACATATAGTTTAAGCATAGTTTAGCACGTAAGGTTATATTCATAATAGTAGATCTCAGTGGTAATAACTTCCCGTAATGCCCAGCATTTCACAGGAAATTAGTAAACTCAATTAGCCTCCGTCTATTTCCGCTCTCGCATTAGAGCTATCAACACTCTTCTCCTTAAATTATTAATTCAAAATATTATTGTAATAATTTATCTACCTAATGGAATTAAATAATAGTGTTACCCTAAAAATAATTTCAATTATATTCAAAAAGCTAGTCGAGGGGAAGAGATCGTAGCCGTCCCTGCAACCTAAGTAATACTTTAAACAATCATATCGAGTTTAAGAGCATTTTGTCTTTTGTCATAATGACATTAACGTTTAATTGTTATGATAGTACATATTTGTTTCGATAACATGAAGATATCGGAAATAAGGTAATATATAACCAAAATCAAAGAGTTTGATTCCCTACTACTTCCCCTATCACTCCTTGAGGAAATTCAGCACGATTTTTTTTTAATTATACATTATACAAATTAAATAATGGAAATGCTCTTATAGTTTAAATTTCTATTGGAAATAAATAATACAGTTATTTTCTAGGGAAAATAAATAAATGAGGCGAAGGGGAGGGGGATTTATAATCTATCTATATTTATAATCACTAATCCGAATCATACTTAGTACTAAATAACATGTTAGATAAAAAACTTTTTAAAAAAATTATTTAAATAAGTACTAATAAAATCGTCGATTAGATAGATTTAGCTTATATCCCGTATTTACTCCATTTTACGACATAAGTGAATGAAACAAAAGTTGCTCTAAATAACAAAGTAAACAACTTTTGTTATGTGCACCTTTGCCGAAAAACAAATAGAAAATGAAATATCGTGAATTTTTACTTCAGGCCTCCCTTATAACTCCCACTCCCGTTCGAACCTAAAAATTTTAATATAGCTTATAATCATGGGAGAATTAATGCTAATTGACATACCGAGTTTTGTTAAGTTCAGTTCAATCGTTAGCGCCCAATAAAATAGTTGACTCCCGCTTTAGTTTATAGTATATATCTCGTTTATACTTCGTTAAAAGTCAAAAATGAATATCACAAAAGTTACTCTAAATAACAAAATAAACAACTTTTGTTAGGTTCATATTTGCCGAAAAACGAATAGAAAACAAAATACCGCTATTTTAAATTCAGGCCTCCCTTACAACCCCCACTCCTGCCCGTCCCTAGAAATGTTAGTATGGCTTATTATAATGAAAGCGTTAGTGCTAATACACATACCGAGTTTTATTCATTTCGGTTGGGTCTTTCGTCTCAAATAAAATTGTTCACATTCGTTATAGGTTTTTGCGTATATCTCGTTTATAATTCGGTATACGAAAAAAGTGTATCTAACAAAAGTTAATCTAAAATAACAAATTAAACAACGTTTGTTATGTTGCATATTTGCTGAAAATAGCAATAGGAAACGAAATTATCGGCTATTTTTAATTTCATGCTTCCCTTATAACCATCCCACTCTTGTTCGTCTTAGAGGAATTTAAGATAGGCCCGTAAAGTCTAAGTTGGGCTCAGTAGTAATATACATACCAAAGTTTCATAAAATTCTGGTCTCCCAGCCGTTTATGCGTGAAAAAGTGAAATACGGTAATACAAAACAAAAAACAGACATCGAAAGAAACAAAATGTAGTTATGGTGTCTAATGAACATGTGAAAACGAAAAAGTTATCGTGAAATTTCGCGCAAAAAAATCAATGAACAGACAGAGGTTACCCAAATTTTTATTTAATATACTAGCTCAGATAACCGGCTTTTCGGCCACCGGGGAATTCATTTGCGGCTCGGATAAGTGATGGTATTCTTTTGGCATGGCTTTTACTTTGCACAATATTTTGAATTTTACAGTTCCCAGGTTTTTAGGGTTTAATACCCCGTCGTTTCTGTGGATTTGACAATAATAAAATTAATTTTGTTTATGTTAGGCGACTTTCACTGTGCTCCATATTGTCATATTTCCAGATTTCCTGTGAATTTTATGCCTAGATTTATGTTATTACAGGCCAAAATATTATAATATTATAATTATAATTTGAATTAATAATTTTTTCAGTGTGAGGTACCCTGGGTAGTTCATAATTGAAAAGAATTGTTGAGCCCGAATTTCTCTAAATAAATACTCATAAACAACTTCCATTTGGAATTATGTTGCAAATTTGCCGAAAAACTCCCAATATGAAACGAAAATTATCATATATTTTTTTATTTCAGGGCCCTCCACTTATACAGCACCATCCTCCTGCCCGACCCTAGAATAATGCGTTAGTATGGCTTGTATTATTGGAAAGCGTTAGTGCTATCTACACATACCGAGTTTTATTTACATTTCGGTCTGGGTCTTTTGTCCAAAATAAAATTGTTGACTTCTGCTATCACTTTTTGGCGTATAACGCCTTTATTATTAGGTATACGACAAAAGTGTATATAACAAAAGTTACTCTAAATAACAAATTAAACAACTTTTGTTATGTGCATAATTGCCGAAAATGCAATAGGAAACGAAATAACACTATTTTTAATTTCAGGCTTCCCTTATAACCCCCACTCCTGTTCGTCTCAGAGAATATTAGTATAGCCTAAAGTCTAAGTTGGGCGAGTAGTAATATACATACCAAGTTCCATAAAATTCGGTTCTGCCGTTTATGCGTGAAAAGGTAACAAACAAACAAACATACTCGAAAGAAACAAAATACAGTTATGGTGTCTACATGTGAAACGAAAAGTTATCGTGAAATTTAAGGTAATTTTTATTATATATAATTATATATATATATATATATATATATATATATATATATATATATATAATTTGTAACCTCTGTGTGTACATTGATTTTTTTCTCGAAATTTCACGATAATTTTTCGTTTCACATGCCATAGACATGATATCTATAATTTGTAGCTTTGGTGTCTGTTTGTTTGTTTGTTTGTTTGTTACTTTTTCACCCCCAAACTACTGAACCGAATTTAATGAAACTTTTTATATATTACTACTATCCAAACTTAGACCAGAGGTTATATTAATATTCTCTAATATAAGGTAGGGCTGAAATTAAAAATAGAGATATTTCGTTTCCCATTTTTTTTTTTTTTTGGCAGATATGAACATAACAAAAGTTGTTCATTTTGTTATTTAGATTAAATTTTGATTATACTCATTTGTCATATACCGAAGTATAAAAACGTTATGTGCTAATAACTGTAGTGGGAGTCAGCAATTTTAAAGAGCACTAAGGAGTAAACCAACCTAAACGAAACTCCGTATGTGGGTTAGTATTAATGCTTCATTGATTATAAGCTATATAAGTATTTTTATGAACGAACAGGAGTGGAGGTTATAAATTAAAGATAACATAATTATTAAATTAGAAAGGGTGTTCTTTGAGTTTGTTATAATTTTTTCCAATGAATGTATTGTATGAGTTTGATACTTTATAATGCGTAAAGAAATTAATCGACTTAGAAGCATTTTTGTGGCAAACCTAAAATATGGGATGTATTATATTAAGTACAATAATATTTAATGGAAATAAATATCATTCATTTCATTTCATCTCAATATTATAATTGAAGGGTAACGATGCTGTCATGCTGCATTGGAAATACCTGTCCAAAGCATATCAGACATTCCAACCATGTATGTATAGAAAGTGCTGCTGGCTTGCCTCTTCTAGCCCGCCACCCTAATATACCAAATTCGACCACCAATATTCTACGTCAAGCTCTGTCTGTTTTATATCTATATATATATATATATATATATATATATATATATAATTGTAATCTCTGTCTGTACGTTGATTTTTTTCGCGAAGTTTCACGATAACTTTTCGTTTCACATGTCATAGACACCATAACTGCATTTTGTTTCTTTCGTGTATGTTTGTTTGTTACCTTTTCACGCATAAACGGCTGAACAGAACTTTCATTATAATAAGCCATACCAGCATTTCTAGGGACGGGCGGGAGTGGGGGTTGTAAGGGAGGCCTGAATTTAAAAATAGCAGTATTTCTCTATTCCTTCGTATTTTTTCTATTCGGTTTTCAGCATATATACACATGGCAAAAGAAGTTTATTTTTTTATTTGAAGTAACTTTTTCATATTCACTTTTGCCTTATATCAAAGTATAAAAGAGATATACACTAAAACTTTATTGGGAGCCAACAATTTTATTGGGCGCTAACGATTGAACTGAACTTAACCAAACTCGGTATGTCAATTAGCATTAATTCCTCCATGATTATAAGCTATATTCAAATTTTTAGGCTCGAACGGGATAGGGGTTGTACGGGAGGCCTGAAATAAAAATTCGCGATATTTCATGGTCTATTTGTTTTTCGACAAACGTGCATATAAGAAAATTTGTTTACTTTGTTATTTAGAGTAACTTTTCAAATTCTCAACAATTCATTCCAATATGAACTACCAGGTACCTAACCTGGAAACATTAATTCAAATGTATGTTAATATTTTAACCTTAATACTTCAAAGCTATGCATATTGCATATGGGGACAATATGGAGGGCAGTGAAGTCTTACATAAAAAATTAATTTTATTATTAAAAACCTCACAGCAACGACAGGTATAAACCCTAAAAACTGGGACAGGTAAATGTCAAAATATTGTGCAAAGTAAAGCCATGACAAAAAAATACCACACCATTCAGCCTCATATGAATTTCCGGGAGAAGCCGGGTATCTGAGCTAGTATATATATGTGTGTGTGTGTGTGTGTTTAATCACTACCAAACACGAAATAAGCGTTTCTGGCCAAACTAAAGATCAAGTTCATTAACGGCTGAAATCGGACTAGGGGGAGAAGGGGGTTAGAGGGGTGCATTTCAAAAATTCAAATCTCTCCGTTATTACACTTCCAATAGAAAAATTGAAACCAATCTTATTGAACACGTAGTCAATAAATGTCGTTAAATAAATTTTGTCTCAATCTTGATTATTAACAGAGTTATTTGCATTTTTTAGCAGATTTCCCTTAAGGGAAATCAGCTATTGAGGTCGTACTCATAACGCGAGTTTCGAAAAATTTCTTCAAATGTCCATCGATCCTACCCAGGAGATGACGAAAATGAGGTCCGTTCAAAATTGTATATATATCTATATATATATATATATATATATATATATATATATATATATATATATATATATATGTATATATATATTTGTGTGTTAACGCTCTAGCGGTCGCAATTTTTATTTGATCTTTACCAAACTCGGAATTTAATCGTTGTATGTAAAAAAATAGATGAATTTCGTTAATGGCTGAAATCGGACCAGTGGGAGGGGGGGGGGTTTAGAGGAGGGATTTTCGGAAAATTCGAAATATCTCCGTTATTATGCGTCGGATCGAAACATTGTATAGGACCAATCTTATTGAAAATTAAATTTACTATAAATATTGTTTTATACATTTATTCTGTATCTTGAATATTAACCGAGATATTTGCATTTGTATTCTGCATTGGTCGGCAGGAGTGAGCTGTTTGGTACTTTCCGAACAGAGGTGTGGCGGCCGTTTTCGTAACTATTCCACCCTTGCTAGAAAAGGGTGGTAACCTGTAGATAACCATCCCGATTAGCGTAAGTTGCAAAACGTGGACGTTAATAAATAATAATAATAATATTTTCTTATAAATAATAAGGAAAAGGAAGA
The DNA here is from genome assembly GCA_019009955.1 of Riptortus pedestris. Classification (NCBI taxonomy): domain Eukaryota; kingdom Metazoa; phylum Arthropoda; class Insecta; order Hemiptera; family Alydidae; genus Riptortus; species Riptortus pedestris. The sequence goes on from JADPXZ010000008.1 coordinate 425,669, forward strand.
TCTAAAACAACTTCGTAAAAAAAAAAAACAAAAAACAAGTTTGTTTATTTATTTAAACATAGTATGTATGAACATAGTGAAGAAACGAGTGTTATGAAATACATACATACATATGTATAAGTTGTCTAATTGAGCTACATGTACAATACAAATACAGTGTACACCTCGCAAAGAACGGTTTGAAACTGAAAGTAAGCTATCCACAACCAGTTATATGAACGGAGAGGGTTTCACAGAATCTAATGCAATGAACAAATTAGATAATGTTTACAGTTCTAACTAAACCAATGCATATTCAACGTCTAATTTTATTGAATACACATTGAACCAGATACAAATATGTAACGAATCAGTTTCTGAGAAATAATTAATGATGGCTTCCGTTATAGACGTTCTGAGAAAAATAATTTTATATTTGTTTAATTGTATTCAAAGTAACAATAATTATAACATACCAATAAGTAAATTAAATGATCGGTTTAATTAAAATTACACATTTAAAAAAAAAAAAAAAAAAAAAAAAAAAAAAAAAACTCGTTCCGATAATCGAACGTTCGGATAATCGACGCTCCACTGTATATATATATATATATATATATATATATATATATATATATATATATATATATATATATGTCAGTTAACGCTCTAGCGGTCGCAATTTTTGTTTGATCGTTACGAAACTCGATATTTAACCGTTTTATGTAAAAAGAAAAATCAAGTTCGTTAATGGCTGAAATCGGACCAGTGGGAGGGGGCGGAGGGTTAGGGGGTATTTTTGAAAATTCGAAATATCTCCGTTATTATGCGTCGAATAGAAACATTATTAGAATCAATCTTATTGCAAATTCAATTTTCTATAAATATTGTTGTATACATATATTCCGTATAATGAGTATTAACCGAGATATTTGGATATTATAGTTTTATGCTATCAGTAAACGCCCACTCCTGCTTGTGTCATATTAATAATGACCTGATATATCATGAACCACTTCATTAAAATGTTAAATATGGAATATTGCTTTCATTGAACTTTTACTTTGTGAGATATATGCAAATACGTACTGTTGATCCCCCTCCCCTTCTTTTGTTCTTGGATTATTAAAATTTAAGTAATTGAGATTAAAATTATTCTGATTCATTAAAAAATACAGCATTAGCTTTAGTAAATAGTTTTCAGTAAAATGAATATGTTATATTCAGGTAAATTTCATTAATGGTTTTCTTTCAGAATTCAGGTTGGCTGGCCTGTTTGTTTACAATTCAGACGCTTTCCGTTCTAGAGTTATTTCTTGTAACTGAATGATTTCTCATTACCGTTTGTATTTATTCACTTAATATTTACGGTAGTGTTGCCATTATGTATATTTATCTATTGTAAACCTTCGCTTTTGAATTCTGCTTAGTTTACGCAGCCCTGCGTGACTGGCTTTTAGCAGATTTCCCTTAAGGGAAATCAGCTATTGAGGTCGTACTCATGACGCGATTTTCGAAAAATTTCTTCAAATGTCCATCGATCCTACCCAGGAGATGACGAAAATGAGGTCCGTTCAAAACTATATATATATATATATATGTCTGTTAACACTCTAGCGGTCGCAATTTTTGATTAATCGTCACCATACTCGGTATTTAATCGTTTGATGTAAAAAGGAAGATCAAGTTCGTTAATGGCTGAAATCGGACGAGTGGGAGGGGGGTTAGAGGGGGGGGGGGGAATGGGGGGGGGTTCGTAAATTAAAAATATCTCCGTTATTATGCATCGGATCGAAGAATTGTATAGAACCAATCGTATTGCAAATTAAATTTACTATAAATATTGTTATATACATTTATTCTCTATCTTGAATATTAACCGAGATATTTGCATTTTTATGAAGTCTGTGAGACATGTGGTCGGGTACAGTTCGGATTAGTTCGGCCATATCCGTCATTCCTCGGCTCAGGTGGGAGGCTTCTTCTAACCTTACCTGTCGTTTCTAACCTTACCTTACCTTCGTTACTTTGTGAGATTTATGCAAATACGTTCTGTTCATCCGCCCCCCCCCCTTCTTTAGTTCTTGGACTACTAAAATTTGAGTCATTAAAATATAAATTATTCTTACAATTCAGAAGCCGTTTCAGTTGGGAATTTATTTTAATTAACTGAAAGATTTCTCATTACCGTTTGTATTTAATCATTGTGGTGTTGTGTTACCAGTATGCAGATTTCTCTATTGTAAAACTTCACATGAGAAATCTGCTTAGTTTACGCAGCTCCTGCGTGACGGTCTTTTTACATTATGTGGTGGTCAATGTGTAGCTCTGAATCAGTATCTAAGTACCTGAATAAAAATGTTAAAATTACTACCAAATGTGGTCCTTTACCTGAGGTCGTATGGTATATTAGTGCCTGTAACAGATGGGCTAGGGTGGGTTATTACGGCTATAAGGGGTGCTGATATTGTCTGCCTCTAATATGTAGACCTATTGAAGATGCCATATATTGGTTGAGGATTGAAGGCCTAAGCCTAGCCAGGGTTCCTCTCTCATCCTTCTTTACTCCCTTGTAGCTATTGCACTAGTGAGAAAAGTCCGTCACGCAGGTGCTACTTGAAATAAGCAGATTTCCTACTTGCTGGTATGACATACTTCTGATCTCATTTTACCACCTGCTCTATTTCTATGTACTAAATCTTTATTTCCATGGGGGGGGGGGTTACTGAAGGCTGAAAACAAGAAAGTACCCCAATACTTGAATTACAATAAGTCCGTCACGCAGGGGCTGCGTAAACTAAGCAGATTTCCCATTTGCGTATTTGCATTTAAGCTTCAAAGAGAGTGTTTCATAATATTACAGCTTATAGTTAATAAGACATGAGTAGGAGTGGGGGTTTACTGAAGGCTGAAAACTAAAAAAAACTCAAATATCACAGTTAATATTTATGTTAGAAAATAAATGTATATACTAACATTTATAGAGCATTACATTTGGAACAAGATTGGTTCTAGACAGTTTTTCGATCCGACTCAAAACAACGGAGATATTGATGTTTCTTTTTATATAAAACGAGTCGACTCTCGCTAACACGAACCTCGATAACACCAAATCCTCGATATCACGAATTATTTTTATTCCCCTTGGAAAAACCTGTCTAACACGAAGAAATTACCATACGTAACACGAACTAATTTTCCGGTTATATTTTACCTCTATAACACGAAGAGAGACAAAAATTACCTCTGTAACTCGAAGTTCAGTAGATAAGACGAATTTGATTAGCGCATTACCTCTATATCACGATGTTCTCAGAATGGATTTGTTTAACACGAAATCCCGGCGTTCAGGTTGCAACCTGTCGGTGAGTCATAACCGGCGACAAGAGCCTTTAGTCTGTTTGCAGTCTCGTCTCGGGTCTGTTTACTTTGTGTGGAGCGTTTTGATTTATGTAGTGTCAACTGTTTGTGCGTAAAATATTCGAGAATGAGTGCGAAAAGTTTTTTTTTTATTTTAATGAACATAATGACTGATAGTGTTTTTCAGTTTTAAGCAAAGGACTTATTAATCAGTGGAATTAATATTATATTTTCTGTTTTCTGTGTTTTACCGGGTTTTTTTAATTATGTATGTATATATATATATATATATATATATACATATTTTAATTCATTAAAATATTCATAAAATATTATGATTATGTAGATTTGTAGAAGATGTAGGGAATAAATCACAGTACATTTTTTTACCTCTGTAACACGAATTTTCATTTAGTTCACCTCTATAACTCTAACTATGCCTAAGACGAACTATACATAACACCAACAAAAATGGCAGTCCTGTGGAATTTCGTGATAGCGAGAGTCGACTGTATATATCAAGTTTGGACGACGGCCGGGGACGACCGCTTTATGCAGTTTCTCTTGGACATTGTTATTTATAATAACATTTTGTGATTTATAAAGTCTAGAAGTGTTATTTTAAACAATAAAGTGGTTTTGTTTTTATTATGATTTAGTAATCGTCTTTAAATGAGTGGCCAGCCGTTAATCGATAAGTACTGAAATAGTCAGCCACTTGAGAAGGAAAGTGGACTGTTTCGGGTGAAACAGGCGATAAAAAAAGAAGTGTGTATGAAGAAAATATAGTTTTTCTGATTTATAATGACTCAAAAAAATTGATTAATAACAGACCTCATTCTCGACATCTTATTCGTAGAATCGATGGACATTTGAATTTATATTGTTTCGGAAATCCCATCATGTCCTCAGACAATCTCTACAGCTGATTTCCATTAGGGGAAAACCGCTAAAATTATTTGGGTATTTGAGGGGCTCACCCTGAAAATACAGGAATGTTCACGGATAGAAAGACATCTGCAATTGAGGTGGTACTCATAGCGCAATTTTTGAAAAATTCAAATGTCCATCGATTCTACCCAGGAGAGGGCGAAAATGAGGTCCGTTCAAAATTTTATATATATATATATATATATATATATATATATATATATATATATATATATATGCTAGCTAAGGTACCCGGCGATGCCCGGGAAATATTTGTAGACTCACTAATGATGATATTTTTATAACAAGACTTCAATGTATACAATTACATTTTCCTCCACGACATTGTTTTTCCGAATTATCTAATCCTAAAGGGTACTTTTCTGGACTAATAGAATAGAAATTTTAGTTATGAAGAATAAATGAAAATGTGTTCCTAATCTATTCCTCTCCACTTTTTGTGACTAACCGTTTTTGAATAATCCACACCATAATCATGAATAGCATTTATTATAATTAAATAATAACTATAATGAACATATTTCCCGTCAAAACTAATCCGAGCACATATATTTTAAGCATAGTTTTGTACATAAGATTATATTCGTAATAGTAAATCTCACAATCAGTGGAAATCACTTCCAGTATTGCCAGCATTTGACAGGAAATAAGTAAATATTGGGAAAGTAAAATTATTGATCTAAAATATTATTTTAATAATTTATCTACCTGATGGAATTAAATAATAGTGGAATCCTAAAAATAATTTCATTTATATCCAAAAAGCTAGGTGAGGGGAAGAGATCGCTGCCCTCCTTGCAATCTAAGTAATCTTTAAACAATCATATCGAGTTTAAACGCGTATTGTCTTTTGTCATAATGATATTACCATGGTCATGATAGTGCATATTTGTTCAGTAACATCAAGATATCGGAAATAAAATAATATTGTTAGGTTTTCATTACAAAACCAGTAATAAACGTTGTCAATAAGAGTTCTTTTGGATTGCAAAATTAAACACACACAAGTTTCACAGTTTATCACTGCACAATTTATTTCACAATGCACAATACTCTGGATTATTACTACTCACAGTATTACACTGATAGTGTCACTGTTCTTCAGATTTCACAGTCCAATAATTCACTCACGGTCACTGAAATTCGCACAAGACGACGGCACTGTCCTTTACTTTGCGGTACTGCACTGTCTTAAACACGCACTAAACTGTTACTTACAGTCACGGCACAACACTGTTCTTCTTATAAAAACACTTTACCGCGCTGCGCTAAGTCGCACTGTAGCACTGATGTGACCATCAAGACGTCTGACCGTAAACAGACTGTGGGGTGCTGTGAGACTTCCTTATAAATCCTTGTAGAAGTGTCTAGGCATGGAAAGGTCCAGAACTTCCTGGAAGGCCTTAATTAGATTCTGCCGGGGCCCTACTTAGAATGGCCCTAATTAGCTTCGCTCGTTCCACTAGTCTTTGTTCCTCCTTTCACGCAGCTCTCTCTTTGTGTATTCGCCCACTCATCCGATTCTCGCAACAATATATTACCAGAACCAAAGACTTTGATTCCCTATAACTTCCGCTATCGCCTCACTAATCCGAAAAGTGAATGCAACAAAAGTTACTCTAAATAAAAAAATAAACATCATTTGTCATGTACGTGTTTGCCAAGAAACTAATAAAAAGCGAAAAATCATAATTTTTCATTTTCGTCTTCCCTTGTAACACCACTCCGGTTCGTACCTAGAAATTTTAATATAGCTTATAATCAGGGAGGTTTTAATACTAAATTACATACGGAGATTCGTTGAGTTCGGATAAGTCTTTTATGCCCATTAAAATTGTTGAGTCCCGCTTTAGTTTTTAGTGTATATTTTGTTTATACTTTGTTATAGGACAAAAGAGAATAACAAAACAAACAACTTTTTTCATGTTCATATATGCCGAATAACCAATAGGAAACGAAATATCGCTATTTTTAATTATAGGCCTCCCTTATAACCCCCACTCCTGTTCGTCCAAGAGAATATTAATATAGCCTAACGTCTAAGTTGGCTTAGCAGTAATATACATACCAAGTTTCATGAAATTCGGTTCAGCCGTTTATGCGTGAAAAGGTAACAAACAAATAAACAAACATGCACGAAAGAAACAAATTGCAGATATCGTGTCTATGACACGTGAAACGAAAAAGTATCATGAAATTTTGAAAAAAAATCAACGTACATACAGAGGTTACAATTTTATATATATGCTAACTAAGGTACCTCGGGAAATCATTTGGGGCGGGAATTTCTATTTTTTTTTTTTTGGCAATGCTTCTACTTGTACTTCCCGTCTTAGCGCATTGTTTTCCCGTAAGACTCAGTTGAGGGACTTATAGAAAATATATTTTAGATTTGAAGAATAAATGAAAGTAAGTCCCTAATCATTCCCCCTCCACTGTTTGACACACCGTGAATAATTCAAAACATTATCATGGATAGTATTTATTATAATTATATATCATCTATAATGTACGTATTTTGTACATACAATTTAGCTAAGGTACCTTGACAGCGAAATAAGGTGCGATGACAGGGAAATCATTGTTGACTGACTAATGATGGTATTTTTATAGCGAGACTTCAATGTGTACAATTACTCTTCACTCCACGGCGTAATGCTTTTCCGAAATAGCCAATCCTAAAGGGTAACTTTTGGGGACTAAGAGACCAGAAATTTTAGTTTTAAAGAATAAATTAAAAGTCCGTCACCCAGGGGCAGCGTGACTAAGCAGATTTCCCATGTGAAGTTTAGCAATAGAGAAATCTGCATACTGGTAACACAACACCACCTTGAGTAAATATTAACGGTAATGAGAAATCTTTCAGTTAATTTTAATAAATTCCCAACTGAAACGGCATCTGAATTGTAAGAATAATATATATTTTAATGACTCAAATTTTAGTAGTCCAAGAACTAAGAAGGGGGGGGGGGTGGATGAACAGAACGTATTTGCATAAATCACACAAAGTAACGACGGTAAGGTAAGGTAAGGTTAGAAACGACAGGTATGGTAAGAAGAAGCCTCCACCAGAGCCGAACGGTTACAGAAACGGCCGAACTAACCCGAACGATACCCGACCACATGTCCCACAGACTTCATAAAAATGCTACTATCTCGGTTAATATTCAAGATAGAGAATAAACGCATATAACAATATTTATAGTAAATTAAATTTGCAATAAGATTGGTCCAATACAATGTTTAGATCCGATGCATAATAACGGAGATATTTTGAATTTTCGAAAATCCCCGTGGAACCCCCCCCCTCCCACTGGTCCGATTTCAGCCATTAACGAACTTGATCTGTCTTTTAACATAAAACGGTTAAATATCGAGTTTCGTAACGATCAAACAAAAATTGCGACCGCTAGAGCTTAACAGACAAATATATATATATATATATATATATATATATATATATATATATATATATATATATTTATATATATATATATTTATTTATTTATTTTATTTGTTTCCTTCCTATAGTAACCCTATAAGAAGGCGGTTTATTTGTTTCTGCATGTCCCATGCAAGTTAGCATATCACATGCATTTGTAGTGTGTTACTATTAATTTATACATAAATTATTTCAAAAGTATGAGATATATATATATATATACTCGTATATATAAAGAATTAACAATAACAACGTTAAATTAAAGTAAAAACATATAAAGAGAAGATTATTAGTCTTAAAAAGAAAATAGAAAAGTAATAATGAATATCCTATAAATATTTTAAGTATTGTAGTTGTATCAGCTATAATAAGTATTCAACCGATTAATTGTATTAAAAGCATGTTCTGCAAATATTTTAAAAGCATTATTATATTTTAAAAATAACTTTTCTTCTTCTATTGGAAATTTGCCTTTTTTTTGTACAATGTCTTGTTTTAGTTTTTGTCGTTCGTTAGTCAGTAGTCTGCAATCGTATATTAAGTGTTGACTTGTTTGTGGAGTTAAGTAATCACAGGGGTAAGTATTGTTGATAATTTTGCCTCATTTTCATCATCTCCTGGGTAGGATCGATGGGCATTTGAAGAAATTTTTCGAAAATCGCGTCATGAGTACGACCTCAATAGCTGGTTTCCCTTAAAGAAAAATTTGCTAAAATGTGTTCCTAACCTATCCCTCTACACTTTTTTATAGCATTTTTATATTTGTATAGAAAATCGTAGAAAAACCAATGGGAATCGGAATATAGCAATTTTTTATCTCAGGCTTCCCACATAACCCCCACTCCCATTTGGACCTAGAAATTTTAACATATCTTATAATCATGGAAGAATTAATGCTAATTCACGTACGGAGTTTTGTTAAGTTCGGTTCAATCGTTAGTGCCCAACAAAATTGCACTATTGCAAATTGACTCTCGTTATAGCTGTTAGTGTAACTCATTAATAATTATTCTCAAATAACTCATTTATAATTGGGTATAAGACAAAAGTGTATATAATAAAAGTTACTCTAAATAAAAAAATAAACAACTTTTTTGATCTGCATACGGCGATAGTATATATAACAAAATTTTCTCTAAATAACAAAATAAACAACTTTTGTTATGTGCATATTTCCGGAAACCCCAATAGGAAACTATGACATGTGAAACGAAAAAGTATCGTGAAATTTTGAAAAAAAAATCAATGTACAGACAGAGGTTACAATTTTATATATATATATATATATATATATATATATATATATAAAATTTGCTTTCAGCACCCCCCCACTTCCACTCATGTTAAACTAACAATATTCGATTATCTAATAAACTACCTTCTCCCCCCCCTCCCGTCTTAAGTTTTTGGACTACTTAAATTTTATTGATTGAGATAAAAATTATTCTGATTCATTATAAATTACAGTAATAGATATAGTAAATAGTTTTCAATCAAAGTAATATGTTATATTCTGATATATTTCAGTAATTGTTTTCCTTTCCGGCGAGAGTCGGCTTGGCAGACCTGTTTGTTTACATTCCAGGAGGGGAAAGATTTCTTCTTACCGTTTGTATTTATTCACTTAATATTCAAGGTGGTGTTGTGTTACCAGTATATAGATTTATCTATTATTGAACTTCACGGGGAAAATCTGCATAGTTTACGCAGCCACTGCGTGACGGACTTTTAGATAAATATATTAAGAATAATGGTTATGTGAATTTGGAGTGGGAGTGAGGAGCTGTAAATCTAGAGGGCAAAGGAGAGCATAAGGATGGAGGGGGGGGGGATGAATTAATGAATGGCTTGTATAAATCAAGCAGGTTCACTAAGGTTCTAAATCATCCACAGCCACCCACCGCAGTTCCCTTACAGACAAATTGTCTCCCTCCCAAATGTCTATGTGGAATTTGTCAATCTTCCATTCACATGTGCGTCTTGAATTATAAACTGCAAAGGAAGATTATAACGATAGAAATGTGGTCATGGTTACTTCTCTAATGACGATTGTTAAGGATCGGCAAATAATGGAAGCTTTATCTGTCACAAAATTAGAGGACTTTCGGTTCGCAGTCTTCATCGGCTATACAAAATGTATTAAAAGTCCGTCACACAGGGGCTGCGTCAATTAAGCAGATTTCCAACTTGCTGAAACGGCACACTAGTATTGTCATCTCACCATATATTCTCTATATCTAAGTCGAAATTCCATAAGTAGTAGTGGAGGGTTATTATAGGCTGAAAACAAGAAGGCTAATAGCTCGCTAATATTTGTTACGAGAAATGTATAAAACAACATTTGAAGAGCATCAATAGTTTAACATGATAGGTTCTATGGCATTTTTCAATCCGACTCATTATGACGTAGAAACTTTTAATTTTCGAATTCACCCCCTCCCCCCACTCCCCGGATTTCTGGTCCGGCCACAGTCATATAAACATAAGAGTCTATGAAACGTTTAAATATCCTCACTGGGGAGGAGAGAGGCAACAAATGTAAAAGGGAAACGAGCACTTCATAATTGCATAGCCTCTGAAGAAGTGGTACTACGTAAACGAAACGCGTAGGGCAGTATGGATAAAGTTTACACAAAAAATGTTTTTTAATTGGTGACCCTCGCCATGAAACTATGAAAGAACATGTAAAAATATTGGGCCCAGAATAAGAAGTATATATTGTTGTCTGTCTTCAGTAAACACCCAATTCTACTCATAAATAGAGAATATATGGCGAGATAAGGTCGTAAGAAAGTGGAAAATCTGCTTATTTTACGCAGCCCCTGAGTGACTTTTTGTACTTTACCCGCTGCACCCCCACTAACACATAACTACAAATATTTAAATAACTTATATATATATATATATGAGCTTTTAGTCATTCTCAAAGAATTTATTAAAAAAATTAAGATTATTTTTTTTAGTAATAAAGTAAACCTAACTTCGTTCTTATAATACACTAAGCACGTGCAAAACTGTTTGCCATTGTGAGCACAATAGCCCTTTATAAATATTGTAATGATATGGTAAAATTGAAATGAAAACCTCGTGAAAGAGTAGAAGCTGAATTTCAAAAAGGTGTATGTCACTTTCATTCAATTTTAAATGATGTGCATCAAAAAATTTTGTTTAATTTGGTTAATTGTCTAATTTAACAGGAGTGCAAGGAAGTCATGTTGTGTCCTCATCAATTTTAGCAGATTTCCCCTGAATTGAGGTTGTACTCATGACGCAATTTTCGAAACATTTCTTCAAATGTCCATCGATCCTAACCAAGAGAAGACGAAAATGAGATCCTTTCAAAATGTTGTATATATACTTGTCTGTTACATGTCTAGAGGTCGCAATTTTTATCATGTCATTACCAAACTTTAATATAAGCGTTTTGTGTAAAACTAAAAATCTAGTACGTTAACTACCGGAGTCGGGCCGGGGAGAGGGGTGCTTAGAGGGGAAGAATTTAGAAAATTCTAAATAACTGCCTTACTATACGTCGAATCGAAAAATTGTATCGACATAATCTAATTGCAAATTTATTTTCCTATGAATGTTTTTAAATACATGAATATCAACTGAGATATTTTCATTTTTTAGTTTTCTGAAGTCAGTAACCGCCACTTCTACTCATACCATATTACCAATAAACTGTTATATCATGAACCACTTTACTGGAAGCTTAATTACCATGTTTTAATTTCTGGTAATTACCAAAATATATTAGATACAGTCGACTCTCGCTAACACAAACCTCGATAGCACGAAATCCTCGATATCACGAATTATTTTTAATCCCCTTGGAAAAACCTGTCTAACACGAAGAAATTACCATACGTAACACGAACTAATTTTCCGGTTATATTTTACCTGTCATGTGGATTTCAAGAGGAAAAAAGTCCATCTGAAACAGAAGGTGGACTACAAATGGAACCTAACCCAGAACCAGAAGCGGAAGCTGTAGTGGAGCCGTCAAAGGTCAACATAGAGGCGGAGTGGAACGAGGTGACAAGGCAGCTGCCACCTGAAAATCCACTAACATTTGAAGAATTCGCCCTTGTAGACAAAGGGGTAGCAGTAACCGGCACGTTGAATAATGACGATATTTTGGATTCCTTAACCAACGATGAAGACGCTCCTTCTGACAAGGATGAAGAACCAGCAGACGTCACATCTAAAGAAGCCAAAGCTGCAGTACAACTCTACGTATGTTCTTAGAAAAAACCAGTGATGTACCAGACAGTGTGTTTTCTTCATTGTTTCAATCGAGAATATGATTGACAAACGTGTTGCCAACAGTCTTAAACCGAAGAAGATAACAGACTATTTCAACTACTATTGGGATTGCAGTAATATGGTCGGTATTGTTTTCTCTGTTTTACACGATATTTATTATGTTTACTGTAAGTATTTTTTATTATACTGTACCAAGTTAAATGTTTAATTTTGAAACTGTAAGGGATACAGCAAAGTTTTTTTTATTTTAATCAACATTATGACTGATAGTGTTTTTCAGTTTTAAGCAAAGGAAGATTAAGGACTTATTTATCAGTGGAATTAATATTATATTTTCTGTTTTCTGTGTTTTACCGTTTTTTTTTTTATTTATGAATATATACATATTTTAATTCATTTAAATATTCGTAAAATATTAAGATTATGTAGATTTGTAGAAGAGGTAGGGAATAAATCACAGTACATTTTTTTACCTCTGTAACACGAATTTTCATATGTTCACCTCTATAACTCGAACTATGCCTAAGACGAACTATGCATAACACGAACAAAAATGGCAGTCCTGTGGAATTTCGTGATAGCGAGAGTCGACTGTATATCATTAAAATTAAATAACTATCTAAGTTCAAAGGAACTGATAAATGAAGAGTTCTTGGGAAACATTGAAATGAATGCTTTAGTTGAACTAATCGTGATCATAAACTTAGCCTCCAAAAAGTGGCATCTGTTAAATTTTGTTACCAGTCTTATAGAACATATTCACCTATAAAGCAACAAATAAGGCTTTCCATGCTAAAATACAAAATTAAAGAGGCGAACTCCTTAATAAAATGATCTTTGTCACAGTGTTCGAGCAAAATTCTGAGCAAAGAAGAACAAGTTTACGTTGACGTACGCTGCAAAAGAAATAAACTCCAACGGCTTCGTAAACTAAGCAAATTTCACACGTGCCAGCAATCGCCCAGTATTAATACTATATCACCTTATGTTCTCTATTTCTATGTCAAATTCGTTTATTGGAAGAGAGGGGGGTGGGGATTAATGTAGACTGGGGAAAGTCATAATGACTCGCTTAATATTTCAGTTACGAGAAAATGTATGTCCAAATCAAAATATTGGAGATATTTTGAATTTTCGAACTCCCCTCCCCTCTCTCTAGACCTCACTATTCGTCTTCCTTTGTAAGCCATTAACTACTATTATACATTTTTGCGTCTAGGCCTTAAAATCTTAACTGATCACGTCATCACACTACATTTGAGATAGAGAAAAAGTGCATTCATTTGAGGCTGAATGGTGATGGTATTTCTTTGGCAAGGCTTTACTTTGCACAATATTTTGGCATTTCACCGTCCCAGTGTTTAGGGTTTATAATAGTCGTTACTGTGGATATGTTAATAATAAGATTATTTTTTTATGTAAGACTTCACTGTCCTCCATATTGTCATATTTCCCGTCTCCTGTGCATTGTGCATAGATTTGAATTATTAAGGACACAATATTAACATAAATTAAAATTAATTTTTCCAGGTGAGGTAACTGGTAGTTCATATTGGAAAGAAATGTTGAGCATATCAATATTTCAACGCAAATTACTTGCTTCATACATAGTTCCCGAATAAATGTATAAAAAAAAAAAAGTTACTCTAAATAACAAAGTAAACAAATTTTGTTATATGCACGTTTGCCGAAAAACAAATAGACCATGAAATATCGCGAAGTTTTATTTCAGGCCTCCCTTATAACCCCCACTCCTGTTCGAACCTAAAAATTGTAATGTAGCTTATAATCATGGAAGAATTAATGCTAATTGGGATACTGAGTTTTGTTAAGTTTGGTTCAATGGTTACTGCCTAATAAAATTGTTGGCTCACACTAAAGTTTTAGTGTATATCTCATTTATACTTTGTTATAAGACAAAAGTGAATATAACAAAAGTTACTTCAAATAAAAAAATAAACTTCTTTTGTCATGTGCATATTTGCAGAAAAACGAATAGAAAACGAAATACCGCTATTTTTAAATTCAGGCTTCCCTTACAACCCCCACTCCCGCCCGTCCCTAGAAATGTTGGTATGGCTTATTATAATGAAGGCGTTAATGCTAATACACATACCGAGTATTAATTAGTTCGGTTGAGTCTTTTGTGCCAAATAAAATTGTTCACTTCCATTATAGGTTTTAGCGTATATCTTGTTTATAATTCGATATACGAAAAAAGTGTAAATAACAAAAGTTACTCTAAATAACAAAATAAACAACTTTTGTTATGTGCATATTTGCCGAAACCCCAATAGGAAACGAAATATCACTATTTTTAATTTCAGACCTCCCTTATAAACCCCACTCCTGCCCGTCCCTAGAAATATTACTATGACTTATTAGAAGGAAGGCGTTAGTGCTAATACACATAATAATTTTCATTTAATTCGGTTGAGTGTTTTGTGCCAAATAAAATTGTTGACTCCCACCATACTTTTTAGCGTATAACGCATTTATACTTCAGTATATGACAAAAGTCTATATAACAAAAGTTACTCTAAATATCAAAATAAACAACTTTTATTATGTGCGTATTTGCCGAAAACCCAATAGGAAACGAAAAATCGCTATTTTTAATTTGAGGCCTCCCTTAAACCCCCCCCCTCCCTCCTGTTCATCTCAGAGAATATTAATATAGCCTAAAGTCTAAGTTGGGTTAGTAGTAATATACGTACCAAGTTTCATAAAATTCGGTTCAGCCGTTTATGCGTGAAAAGGTAAGAAACAAACAAACAGACACGAAAGAAACAAAATGCATGAATATGATGGAAATGACGGTAATTATATTCTCTATTAACGGTCAGACGGTCCAAATTTCCTTTCAAATTTTGCTTATGAAAAATTCGTTTTATATATATATATATATATATATATATATATATATATAACTTTTCGTTTCACATGTTATAGGCGTTATGGTGCCTATGACATGTGAAACGAATAGTTATCGCGAAATTTCGAGAAAAAAAATCAATGTACTGACAGAGGTTACAATTTTTTATATATATATATATATATATATATATATATATATATATATATATATATATATCAAACGATCAAATGAAAATTTGAAAGGAAATTTGGACCGCCTGACCGTTAATAGAGAATATATATAACTTTGAACCGCCGTCATTTTCATCATATTCTGTACATTTGAAGAAATGTTTCGAAAATTGAGACGCTAGTACAACCTCAAGAGCTGATTTCCCGTGTGGGAAAATCTCTAATAACCGCAACAGACAAACAGGCTGCGGTAAAAAATTAAAAAAGTCCGTCACACAGGAGCTGTGTAAACTAAGTAGGTTTCCCATCAAGTTTTACAATAGAGAAACCTTCATACTGGTAACACAACACCAGTGAGTAAATACAAAAGGTAATGAGAAATTTTTCAGTTAATTTTAATAAACTCCCAACGAAACGGCTTCTGAATTGTAAACACATAGGTCTGCCAACCACTGAGCTGAACAGAAAGATAGACATATTCTTCACCGGAAAGAAAAACAATTACTGATAAACATCTGAATATAAGATAATAACTTTATTGTAAAATATTTACTATATCTAGTACTGCAATTTATAATGAATCAGAATAATTTATATTTTAATAACTCAAATTTTAGTAGTCCAAGAACTAAAGAAGGGGGGAGGCGGATGAACAGAATGTATTTGAATAAATCTCACAAAGTAAAAAATGAAACGACAAGAAAGGTTAGAAGAAGCTTCCACCAGAGCCGAACAGTTACGGAAAAGCCGAACTAATCCGAACAATACCCGATCACATGTCCCACATACTTTATAAAAATGCAAATATCTCGGTTAATATTCATGATATAGAAACATATGTATGGAACAATTTTTATAGATCGTTTAATTTTCAATAAGATTGGTTCTATACAATTTTTCGATCCGATGCATAATAACGGAGATATTTCGAATTTTCGAAAATCCCTCCTCTAAACCCCCCTCCCTCTTGGTCCGATTTCAGCCAGTAACGAACTTGATCTTTCTTTTTACATAAATCGATAAATATCGAGTTTCGTGACGATCAAACAATGATTGCGACTGCTAGAGTGTTAACAGACACACACACACACACACACACACACACACACATATATATATATATATATATATATATATATATATATATATATATAATCCTGGGTAGGTTCGATGGGACATATGAGGAAATTTTTCAAAAGTCGCGTCATGAGTACGACCTCAATAGCTGATTCCCCTTAGGGAAATCTGCTAAAAATTAGTTGATTACTACTGCAACTATTACTTTATAAATCCAATTGGATTTGATGACGTACTCAAAAGTTACCTACTCTACTAACCTGAAATAGTTGGCATTTCTAAAGTGAAATCGCTCAAAATGAAAGTGACATTACTGATCGGCACGATTTGGCTACTTGTTTATGTTGTCGTTATGTCTAAGTTTAAGATTTTAAAAATTCTGTTTGTTTTATCGTTTGTAGTAATTGGATTGTTGGTTTTTTCGACGCAGCAGTATTCAAGTTACACCGATAATAATATATACGGTGAGATATTTCTTATTTATCCCTCCATAAATTTAATAATTACTGTTATGCTTTAACAAAACAAACAAAAATGTTATTCATTCGCACACGAAAGAGAAAAATATTTTCCTTAGAGTAAAGAATCAGTAGCTTAATTTAATCTTTAATTTGCAAGTTTAATAGACGCCAACATATTTTTAGTATCAAATGCTAAGTGGAGCACTGGCTGCCTTTTGACTAAGATAGTATATAATATTTATTAAAAATAAAGTGAATTTAAATCTGATATTTTTATTTCCTATTTAAAATGTGTCTGGAATATATACTCCCTTCCTACTACTTCAAAATGACAATTCTGCTGTTCTGATTTTTTTATAGGACAAATGTACCTAGTCACTCAAGTAATTTTTTTTTTTTAGCAATCAGCTACTCCCTTTCGGAATAAAAATAATTTTATTGGGGACTTCCTTTTTCTTTTCTTTTTCCCCCGCTGAGTAATTTATAATAATGATATATACCCCTATAGATAGATACAGTCAGTGTCTTAAAGTAAAATTACAAAGGAAAGTATCTTTGTTTTTATTTTGATTATGAAAAAAAATCCCATAAACCAAATAAAAAAATTTCAAATAATTTTTGACAAAAAATGAATAAGAATTAGTGGCATTATTAGTCATAGAAACTTACTCAGTTATACGTGCACACTTTAAAGGAACAACCATGTAATAATTGTTTGTAAAGTAATTCAGAATGAAAATAAAACAATAATGCTAAATAGCTCTAGAATTAAATTTTTTAAATGAAAATTTAAAAAGTGAACAAAAGTCCGTCTCGCAGGGGCTGCGTTAACCACACATTATCTATTTCTTAGTAAACACCTGTTGAGTACAAGTGGAGTTTTAATAAACAGACACACACACACACACACATATATATATATATATATATATATATATATATATATATATATATATATATATATATATGCGTGTGTGTGTGTAAGTTTTGGAAAATTTTGTCATGAGTACAACCTCAATAGCTGATTTCTCTCAAGGAAAATCTGCCATCTGCTTATTTCATGGTATACTAATTTTTGACTATTCTCACTTGCAATAAAATGTTTTTTTTTATTAATGAAAACTATATTTTTGACTGGTTTTTCTTTATCTTGTCAGG
Source organism: Riptortus pedestris (assembly GCA_019009955.1). Classification (NCBI taxonomy): domain Eukaryota; kingdom Metazoa; phylum Arthropoda; class Insecta; order Hemiptera; family Alydidae; genus Riptortus; species Riptortus pedestris. Next base: position 443,414 of record JADPXZ010000008.1, read on the forward strand.
TTTAATGTGCTGACTTGTCCATTCTTATTATTTACTAACTAATTAATAGCATTTCTCTCATAAGCTGTTGAGGATCTTTGATTTCAGTTTATAAAAAGTATATTTCTTTTAGAAACGCCTATATTAAAATAAATAAAATCTCTCACTCCCTCTTGAGAAAATCAAATTCAAACTTTTATATAATTATTCATTAATTAAAATAATAATTATATTGATGACAGAAACAACAATAATAATAGTACATTTTCTTCAAAAGTCAGTACGTGGTTTTTGTGTGTGTGTGTGTGTGTGTGTGTGTGTGTGTGTGTATATATATATTATAAATCCATAGTAATACTGTATTATGTGCTTATGGAGGTTTCCTAATTAACATATTATAGGAAGTTGGCAGTTAGCTGTTGTAACCCAATTCACCCCAAGCTATTATGCCAATCACCCTCTATTGTGTTATTTCATTGATTAGATTGGGCAATGAAACAGCATACATGTTCATGTTCTCATGTAATTTTTATATCATATTCTTTTCTCTGAAAACCCCCAAAGCAAAGTAAATAGCTCAGAAGTTAAGTTATCTGAATGCAGATATGTTGTACTTATCTTATGCACTAATGAATTGAGACTCCAATATAACTTCAAAGTAATGACAACCTTGCTGTTCTTCTATTGGGCTACGAATTCTCCTCACGTGTGACACTGTGGTATACTTTAATCATCTTATCACCTTATTCAGGATCTTGATAATGGCCTTTACAAACATTAATTTGTTTTCATAACATTCATTTTATATTGAGCACATAATTATCACCCCTTCTTTTAGAAAATTGTCAACTAATTTAAATAAAAAGAACAAAACAGAACAGGTATAAAAATTTAAATTATTATTTAAAATATTTAATATATTTATTTTTAAAAAAAATAAAAATTGGAACTCAATCAACAATTTGCCTATATATAAAAAAAAACACTTAATTAGCACCCGCCAAATATTCTTCAAAGATAAGATAGTTGGGATTTTATGCATACAGCATAGGTATGTTAGATAAGAGTTTAGTTTACACATAGTTCTTATAAGGTCTGTTTCTGTAGTTATGGTGTTTGCTATGTACAATCCGCTTCTGCTGATAAATTACTGTTACAATATACGGAATGAATCACCTCTTAAAACAGATGCAGTTTCCATCTAGCTTAATTCAGCTCCTTCCAGCTAGGTTTAAACTGTCATTCTTTAACTGTGAGAGTTTAAGCTTTCCGCTCTAGTTTATTAACAGTTTCTTGATTTAATGCTCACATTAAATAAATATTCATCTAAAGACATCTTGTCCTCTTATTTTTCCATTTTTCAGATGACCTAGGGAAAAATCTTAATTGTGGCTAAACTATTCTGTGAATAATTGGGAGTCTAATGTGTATAGTAGGTATACACTTATTCACAGGGTGGTGTAGTAGCCACAATTAACCTGCCTACCCAAATCATCTGGAAAATGGCAAAAATAACAAAACAAAAAATTGGGACTTTAATATGTATAGCAGGTATTTAATTATGGGGTTAAACTTTGTTTCAAACCATTGCCTTCTGTTCGTTAATATTTTAGGAATATTTAAAATCACATAGCATGAGAGATCTAAACGGTGGATCTCATGTACTTCCCTTTTTATATCACATGTTGTTTATTCTTATTTGAGTCCACTTTATGCTACAATGGCTAATCGGTACGGGTTATCTACAGGTTACCACCCTTTTTAGCCAGGATGGGCCTAAGGAGTTTATTTAATGAGTCCGTCACTGAATAAATTTCTACTGCCCAGGGCGGGAATTGAACCCGCCACTCTAGGTCTACCACGCGAGATTAAGACCAACGCCCTAACACACATGTCCAACCTGAGCCCCAGGTAATGTTATATCACATGTCTAATTCAATTGCTTTAAAGACATTTAAGGTCTGTTGTATCATAAAATGGTCCTAAAACAGGACTTGCATTTTCCCCAGATATCTCCAGTCTATGACTCTCCTCCTTCCTATTCCCTATCTAGCATAGTTAGTGGATCATATTTTGTTGCCAATTCTCTCTCTAGAACCTCACCTCTGCTTTGTCAGGTATTATTCTTTCCCAATATTGTCAACCTATTTTTAATTTACATTTAACTATCTATACTTAGTTTCTAAGTTTGTTGTGGTCTTCCGTATGACTGTTTTTTGATTTTTATTAAGCTTGGTTGTTCAATCATTTCTGACATATTTTTTCTCTCTTTTCTCAAACCAAATGTATCACTATTGTTAGAACTCTAATTGGGGCCTGAATCTCATTTCAAAATGTAAGTAAACTAAAAACTTGCTAAAATCTGTTTCCGTTATGTCCAAACCTCAACCATCTGTCCTTACCACTTGTTAAAAATTAACTTTCTTTATGCTATTCTTTATTTAAAACTGCCTTATTCTGGTATCCATTGTACTTATTTTATTTGTTCACGTTATTTTCTGTGTTTTCAGCGTTAAAAATGAGTTTTTTCATTGTGAAGTATAAGTAAAATTTATCGTCAGAGTAGTTTATCTTGCTTGTTATTGTATAACATTTTCATGCTTTGAGTATCATTTTGATTTTAAAGGTTTTGTTTTTTTAATTTTTGTATTTTTTTTTTACAGATGCTGCTCCTAATGAAGACATTAGTAAAAAATTAATGTCTGGAAATGTTTATTTGGAAAGAATTGAACATCTGAACAAAATGTGTAACCGTTTTAATAATTCGAAAACAAGTCACTTACCAAGTTTAAAAGAAAACCGTGACCTTTTGGATCATATAGTTGTAGACTCTAAGCATCAACTTCTCTATTGTTATGTGCCTAAGGTACATTAATATTATTATAACTATTATATTTACTTTTGTTTTTTCTTTATATTTTAGTATAATTTGTCTAGTGTCATTTCTACAATTTCCCTACTTCAGCTTTTGTTTCAGAACTTATGCTTAATCATCCAAACTAAGCTGTATTTTTTTTTCATTGTTTATAACAAGTAAATAATACTTGATCATATACAGGAATTAGTAAAAAGGAAGGCGTTTTTTTTTTTTTTTTTTTTGGAATTGCTTATGACAAACACACTGCATAGATAAAACAGGAATGATAATATCAAAAACCATCAAAAAGGGTTTATAGAAGGGATATAACTGGAAACTTAAATGCTCTAGTAGTAGTAGTAGCAGTAAGTAAAATTATTTAAGTCTTTATGTAGGCTTGACTATTTGCGTTGGCTTGAACATTTCTGTGAGCTGAATGACATAACATATAATATAAAATATAGGCATTTTCTTTTTTTTTAATTGATTTATAAATTGAACAATTGAAGTAAATAAAAAAAGTAGAAGTTAAACAAATAAATTTTTCTATACACTTAAATTAAAATAAATCAAATTTAAAATTCATGGCTCTTTTTACATACTTCATATAGAACAGAGAAGTTACTGCCATTTAAAAAGACTTACACATCCTGCTATTTGTCATTTCCCCATATATATCAATCCCAATTCCTATAAGAATCAGGCAAACCCTAATAAAATTCACAATATCTTCAGGTTCCTATAGAGCAGAGCACACCATTATCAATCGATACTCAATGACTTTTGGTTCAAGTTTAGGGTCTCTGTCCTGCTCCTCGTGGTAGTTCCCATACCATCGAAGGAGTTAGAATCATTGATGTATGACAAATTTATGCCCTCTAATTTTAAATACTTTTATACATGATGGAACTAGGCTTCTGCTATCTTTGCATGAAGAGACACCCCTTGATGAATCTCCAATGTAGAAATCAGTTTTAATATTGCCTGTCTTGGCTGGACTTTTGAAGTTTATATGAGATTGTTCACATACATCTCAGCCAAGGCACAGCATGACTTAAATACACTAACACAAAAAGTCTACATATAAAGAATGAAAGAACTGTGAGAAGAAATTGAAATAAAAAAATGTTTTAAACTAGTACTTTGAGGGAAAGTTCTAGAGCAAGGACAAACTGAATCAGAGAGGAGAGATCAGCTAGAAAGGTCTCATGATTAAAGGGAGAAATTCTCTGTTAAAAATCCTTAACATTTATATTTTGGAAAATCATTTTCTATTTCATGCATCCAAAAATGCCTCAATTCATATCTATTACTATTGAAAAATCAATGTTTTTTTTTTTAAAAAAAATAATATTTATATTCGTTTTTCAGTTATTAAATATTATACTTTTATATACCAGAATCGGTTACCAATGTATTTATAATCTTTTTTATCATCATCATATTTTTTCCATCAATTTTAATTTATGCTGCAAAGTTTAAGAAAAATCAGTTTGAACATTTGATAATGAATGAAAAGCTGAATATCTATTGATGAAAATAATTTATCCAGGGTTTTTTTTTTTTTTATTTTTTTTTTATTCCAACTTATTATTTGTACTGCAGGATAGTGACCTTTGATTCCATACTTACCTGTCAGAAGGATTAGCCACCAAAATATAGCACAATTGGTATTATTTTTTTTTTTTGAAATATACCAAGGAAGAGATGAAACATGTAGAGCGTAATGCATAAATTCATTGACTAAAATCTAATTTTTATGTATTTATGATTGACATTCTATCATTTTATTTATTAATTATTTGGTTTGAGATCAGTTCATTGACTAAAATAGTCTAAAAGTCATGTTCCAATTATTTTTACCATCACAATGGCTCTGACACAAATTTCATGCCAAGATAAAAGATATGTACCATCTTTGATGTTTACTTATTCTACTTACCTCTTATTTATGACTGATTATGATGTGTAGTTCATAGAATTCTGCTCAAAAGTTTTGTATCAATTAGACGCATATTTTGGAGTTATTAACACATTTCTGTCTTTCCAATGTACTTTGAAAAAGAAAAGAAAAAGGCTGTTATTTTTTTGTACAGTTTGGAGTCCAGCCACAGTATTAATAATGTTACCAAAGAAAGAGTAGTAAAATGTATAGTATTGGCCCCATATTGACCTTTGAAGTTGTATTATCACAATGAAAAATTAACTATTTTGGAAGAAATTATATATATATATATATATATATATATATATATATATTGAAAAAAAAAACATATACTTTAGAAATACAATAGTTATCTTTCTGTATGAGTTAATAACTTTTAATCAATGATGATTAGAAATAGTCAGCATATTGAAATGAACTTCTAATGAACTATTTTATTTTTCTAGGCTACAACATAAATTATGAGTACACTTTTTCTGAGCTCTGCATACCAATGATTTTTCTTCTTTTTTTTTAATTTCAGGTTGCTTGTACGAATTGGAAACGAATATTTATGATCCTCACTGGTGCTGCAAACACAACAAATGTATTATCAATTCCAGCTAATTTGGCTCATAGCAGACGTATATTTTTAACTTTAAGCAATTTCACCTACACTGATATTGAATATTTGTTGAATACATATACTAAATTTCTTTTTGTTAGGCACCCCTTTGAGAGACTACTTTCTGCTTTTAGAAATAAATTGGAACAGAATTATATTAGGTCTAAATATTTTCAAACTAGAGTTGGAAGATACATTGTTAAGAGATATAGAACAAAACCCAATAATTCTTCTTTACAAAATGGTGATGATGTTACATTTGATGAATTTACTGCTTATCTTTCAAAGTCTGAAAGTGAAGGCTTTAATGAACATTGGAAACCCATCGAAAGTCTCTGTGAGCCTTGTCGTATAAAATATGACTTCATTGGGAAATATGAGACTCTTCTTTCTGATTCAAATTTTATCTTAAGAAGTGTTGGCATATCAAATATAAGATTTCCACATAATGTAAAAGCTGCAACGACCTATAAGGACTTGAAGAAGTACTTTTCAGCTCTTCCTCCTTCAAGAATCAAAGAATTATACAATATATATGAACATGACTTTAAGTTGTTTTCATACAACCTGCAAGATTTATTAGGTTATGAGGTAGGATGAGTTGAACAGCCATTGGGTGAATTTAATCAGTGACATTGTGGAATAAAACATCATTCCTATTGTTTCTCCAAAGTATCATAGTTTGATCTAGTCGGTGCATCTTTTAGTAGTTATATTAGTTTAAAAATATATATTATTAAGGAGGTTTTCCAATGAAAGGTTTGATTGTTCGATGGTAGGGTGTATTGCCACTATGAACCTAAAACACACTTAGTACAATTATTCTTATAGCTGTGGAATATTGCAATTAATTCACATCTGATCTTTAGAAATCCATGTCAAAATAAATAATTATAGAACATTTTTACACTGAGCTAATACTTACTCAAATATATTTATATATATTTTCTAATAGTAAAATATAATTTATATGATATTACTCATTACCTTAACAGGTTGATGTACTTGTTGAGAGGATCTGATGTCTTAGGCTCTTTCTTATGTAATTCTATCCATTTCATTGAAATCTCATGATTTTCTTAATATTTAATTTTATATCTATCATTGACTTAGTATATAATTACTCAATATGTAATCACTCAATCCAGTACAGACTAAACAAATGACTAAATGTAAGTAATTATATAATTACTACATTTAATCATTTGTTTGTATTTGGATAAAGTCTAACCTTCAAATAGAATAAAGTCACTTTATGTAACTTAACAGCTGGAGCTACTAAAGTAACTACTTATTTTGTAATAGTAACTGGTTTGGTTAACTTTTTACCTCCTGTCCTGAGCATCACATTAATTACCCCATCCCCTAATTATTAGTATGAACTGTCTATGGACAAGAGAATCACATAATCCATTCATTGTGGGCCCTGAAAAGATTTTCTTATAAAAAATAGCTATATTTCATAACCTAATTAATACCATTCAGTTAGCAATTTTTAAAATGCAACTCCCATATATATTGATTGTTCCTGGTTTTTCCTACTTCCAGATTTAGACCTAAGACAAGTTTTATTTTATAGTGAGAATAAATTTAATAAAATTTAAATTAGCACATTTACATAAGTCATCATCTAAATCTTGCTATAAAAATATTGCATTCCTATATTTTATTATGAAATAATACCATTCTATGAAGTATTCATTCCCTGTTATTATTGATAAATGAACTACAGAACCTTAACAATTTTTACATAAGCTCTTGATAGTTTTTTATTTTTTTTTTAATGAGGAGGGAGCTATATAACAGATTATTTATTATTCCACAGTCCAGCATTACTAAAGTATCTACTTATCATTCCAATAATGTAATAAAATGAATTTTGTTATCTCAATGTTACTTTCTTTATTTCAAACAAAACAGTATTGTTACACATAAATTGATGATTCATTGAAGTAGTAGATCTTAGCCTTTTCCTATATATTTTGAAAATATAACAAATTCATTTTCATTAAGTAAGTACTTCAATTTTTAGTGCACTATGTACTTATTATTTTTAAATCATCAGTGGAATCTCTTATAATTTTAATTATGTGTACCTGGTACAATATACATATCACATTATGATAGTTCTATTATTAATACCAGAGGTTTATTTTTTGTGTATGTGTTTTTTTATTGGATGTTATTCATATCAATAGTTATATTGTTGCTTGTGGGAAGGGGTGAGGTAATTGTACAGTGTATAATAATAGCATTTAGTTAAAATTAGTGTACCTATTTGACTAATAATATGAACAAAATTGTTTGCAACTAATTATGGAATGAGATATTAGAGTTGCTATTATCACTAATTCCTCAATCATTGAAAGAACGTTACTCAGATTTAAACATAAATTGGCCTAGCAAACAATATATGCGATTTAGGGAATTAATGCAAAACAATAGTTCTTATTCCGTATGCTAACTGTTCTCAAAGAATGTTTTGAAAACATGATGCCAGTTAATAGTACTGGTAATTTTAGGAATATGAAATAACCCGAACAAATAAAACTATTAATTCTTACATTTTATCATTAACGATTGAAGTGACCTCAATACCCAAATTAATATAGGCTCGATTGAACACTTTTTTTGTCTTTCTCTCTCTCTCTCTCTCTCTCTCTCTCTCTCTCTCCCCCCCCCTCCCCCTGGTCAGGTGGTCAGGTTTAAACCAGCTTGCGTTGAGTCTCTTTTCCACTTTGGGAAAGAAAGCATAAGTGAGTTGCCCTTTGTCCGATCAATCCCACCTTTGTTGCCACTCTTCAATTGCAGCATTTTGCATTCGGTTGTCACTTTTTGTCGCTGTAAAGACACTCTCTCGTCTCTTCTCTCTCTCTCTCTCATTATTAAGGTGAAATACTAATATTCTTGATGTGCATTGAATTTAATATCAAAATTCAATTACTCTTACTATTTACATTACTAAGCTAAACTATAATGTTAATTGTTTTAGTATGTGATCTCAATGTTAATATTTTAAATTGTTGGCATAATTGCTTCTTGTGTTTGTTTGCTATATCTGTAGGGTATCATTTGCCTGCTCATATTAATACCTAATTTATTTAAGTAACCATCTCAAAGCCAAGTTATTTAATATGTATTCTAAATGCCTTTATTGTGATTCTTGTAATGATGTGCCTTCTTACTCTGTACCCTTACATTTTTAAAGGGTTTAGTTTTATATATATATATATATATATATATATATATATATATATGTATGTATGTGTGTGTGTGTGTGTGTTTTATATACCAATTTTAACTGCCGTTAGTGCTCTAGTAGCAGTGACTTTGTATGGTAATTAATTAACTTAATATTTAAACATTTCACGCAAAACTAAAGATCATGTCCATTGACGTCCAAAATTAGGAGACTCTAACTCCCGGACGTAATCCACCCAATTAACATCAGCAAAGTATTATCATTCATCCAGAATCTTCTAAAACTTCCTAGGATTGTTTTATTTGTCTGTAACATTCTGAGCAGTTTGATAAACTTATAAACGTTAGATAGATAGAGATTTGAGATCATTCTTAATGATTTTATGGCACATATTGCCTCAAAATTAGTATTCGGCTAAAAAGCTGTAATGCTTAAAATGAAAACCAATATTATCATTTTGTACTATTGTTAGCTATAACAGAAACTAAATGTGAAATATTAGAGTTTATAATGTATTTTAGTCTTTAATGTTACAGAATCAGTCAGTTGTAACAATTTTTGATTTACCTTCTTTTATAATTTATAAGGTAGTTTTATTACCTTTTTTAAGAAACACTTTTTAAAGTAATTAACAGCTATTCTTAGAAAACACTTTTCCTTTTAATCCAGAACCTATTCTTTTTAATTATTATTTTAATTATGAATTTGTCAAGATTAGATGATTTATTATGATTTTATTGTATACATAACATACTAAAGAATTTTGTATGTGCATATTTGTGGGTGGGCGTGTGTGTATTGAAAATTAAACTAAACTTACGACACAACAGCCTATTAAGAGTCATGGCTAGAAACATATCTCTAGGACTCCTTCACATCACTCACCAACCATATTTTCAATTAACATACTTAAATAGAGTCCCTAATTCATTATTGGACTTATTCCTCAATCATTTTTTTAAGCTGATTGGGTTTGTGGGAAATAAAGAAAAGCAGATTAAAGTTTGTCAATTTTAGTGCCAAGAAAATGCAGTGTGATGCTTCTCCTTCTAATCCCATATATATATATATATATATTCATTATATGTACTTCATTTTTCATGGTTCAGAGGGAAGAATGTTTCTAATAATTGTTGAAGATATTAAAATAGATTTTTTTCTCTCTTCTTCTTCTTTTAAGAAAGGTTGTATTAACTCTTGTGAAATGTACCAAATCTTAACTCGATATGAATGCTTAAATGAATTTACCTGTCTAGAAGACAATAAATGCTGCACTTCTTTTTCTCTTCCTCTTTTAAAAAGTCATGATCGCACAATGTTTGATGTTGTAAATGATTTTTTAAAGGAAATTAAACAGATTAATATGTATTTTTATTATCTCTTTTTAACAAAATGTTATACTCCTGTGTATTGTTCATTTTTTTAATATCATTATTTTGGAAACTTATTTTTATGAACAACATCAATAATTACTGTTATTTTTTAATTTTCATATATTTCAGTATCAAACAGTCATATCTGATTGTTGGAATTCCCATACAAATATTTTACCCTCATGATTAAGCATGCTGGAGTTTGTCTTTGATATTATATATAGTTTCTCAAAATTGTCTTCCAAAGTTTTTGTTAGTCTATATTTGGTCTGTGGTTCGCTTTAAGCACTTTAAATTTGTTACATTCCTCATTATTTGTTCATTCATTGTTTATTAACTACTGAAATTCTTAAATTTTATAACTTGTTATCAATATTAAATTGTGTATTTTGAGTTAAAAGTAATTTTTGCCATAAAACTATTCATTTAACATTTGTTGTGGTTCAATAAGTAAATTTAAAATGAATGGAGAGTAACCGTTTAAATTAAACTTAATGGGCCTGTACCTTGATGTAGAAAGAACTACAAAATTTATATTGTTACCTATTAAAAACGTAATTTTAATCCCCCAGATTTTAAGAACTTTCTCAATAATAATATTAAAATTTTCCATAGTTATGATAGACAGCTATAAACTTAAGTCCCTTTTTTGAATATTACATAGTTGTAGAGACTATGCATTCTCTGTCAGCTGTGTTTTAATATTTATTTTTCATGAGTTTTATTCATGAAACTATGTGATAGCTAAAACGCTGGTCTTTTTTAATTTTATTATATTTTTTGCAAATATCTATGTTATACAAATTCAAATGTTTGTGATACTTGTTATTGTGTACACCATTTTATTTCCTGTTATTTGTTTCACTTCATAGTTGATATGCTTGTTATCTAGTTTTAAGATAAGTTTGTATTGCCCATACTTTAAACAAACAAAACAAAAACTTATTTATTTTTATATTTATATAAGAAATAAATACATTTTTACTACATTTTATTTTATTTTTCAAGAAATCCCGTTCTATTCTAATGTTTTCTCCATATGAAATTAAATGTTACTATTTTCATGGATGCATTAGTGGCTCTCAGAGATGTCAAAACATTACGATATAAAATATATTTGATTAAAATTGTACAGAGAAGATACTTACAAAAATTTTATAGTTGGGAACTGTCAAGCCCACACACCCCCATTGCCTGTTGAGCACTATCAAGCCGACAAACTTATATACACATCAATGGCCTGTGGAGCATGAGCAAGCACACAAACATATACACATCAAAGGCCTGTGGAGCACTATCAATACCACACACATCCATGACCTGTTAAACACTATCAATACCACACACATCCATGCCCTGTTGAGTACTATCAAGTCGACACACATCCATACCCTGTTGAGCACTATCAAGCCGACACACATCCATGGCCTGTTGAGCACTATCAAGCCTACACACATCCATGGCCTGTTGAGCACTATCAAGCCGACACACATCCATGGCCTGTTGAGCACTATCAAGCCTACACACATCCATGGCCTGTTGAGCACTATCAAGCCGACACACATCCATGCCCTGTTGAGCACTATCAAGCCTACACACATCCAAGGCCAGTTAATGACTAACAAGCATACACACATCCATGCCCTGTTGAGCACTATCAAGCCCACCCACACATATCCATGGCCAGTGGAACACTAGCAAGCCCACACATATCCATGGCCTATCAAGCCCACACACGTATACACATCCATGGCAAGTTGAGCACTATCAAGCCCACAAATATATACACATCCATGGCCTGTTGAGCACTATCAAGCCCACACACGTATACACATCCATGGCCTGTTGAGCACTATCAAGCCCACAAAGTTTTACACATCAAAGTACTGTTGAGCACTATCAGGCCCACAAATATATACACATCCATGGCCTGTTGAGCACTATCAAGCCCACAAACATAATACATCCATGGCCTGTGGGGCACAATCAAGCCCACACACAAATAAACATCCATCGCCTGTGGGCACAATCACGCCCACAAACATACACACATCAATGGCCTGTTGAGCACTATCAAGCCGACAAACTTATATACACATCCATGGCCTGTTGAGTACTATCAAACCGACACACATCCACGGCCTGTAGAGCGCTATCAAGACCACACACATCCATGCCCTGTTGAGCACTAACAGGCTGACACACATCCATGGTCTGTTGAGTACTATCAAACCGACACACATCCACGGCCTGTCGAGCACTATCAAGCCCACACACATCCATAGCCTGTTCAGCACTAACAAGCCCACAAATTTATACACATCCATGGCCTATGAAGCACTATCAAGCCCACACACTAATACACATCCATCGCCTGAGGGGCACAATCAAGCCCACAAACATACACACATCCATGACCCGTAGAGCACTATCAAGCCGACACACATCCACGGCCTGCTGAGCACTATCAAGCCCACACACATCCATGGCCTGTGGAGCACTATCAAGCCCACACACATCCATGGCCTGTTGAGCACTATCAAGCCCACATACATCCATGGTCTGTTGAGCACTATCAAGCCCACATACATCCATGGCCTGTTGAGCACTATCAAGCCCACATACATCCATGGCCTGTTGAGCACTATCAAGCCCACATACATCCATGGCCTGTTGAGCACTATCAAGCCCACATACATCCATGGCCTGTTGAGCACTATCAAGCCCACATACATCCATGGCCTGTTGAGCACTATCAAGCCCACATACATCCATGGCCTGTTGAGCACTATCAAGCCCACATACATCCATGGCCTGTTGAGCACTATCAAGCCCACATACAACCATGGCCTGTTGAGCACTATCAAGTCCACATACATCCATGGCCTGTTGAGCACTATCAAGCCCACATACATCCATGGCCTGTTGAGCACTATCAAGCCCACAAATATCCATGGCCTGTTGAGCACTATCAAGCCCACATATATCCATGGCCTGTTGAGCACTATCATGCCCACATATATCCATGGCCTGTTGAGCACTATTATGCCCACATATATCCATGGCCTGTTGAGCACTATCAAGCCCACATATATCCATGGCCTGTTGAGCACTATCAAGCCCACATATATCCATGGCCTGTTGAGCAATATCATGCCCACAAGGGTATATACCACCATGGACTGGTACCTAACCCACAAGTGTATAAACTGCCATGGACTTTGGAACACCACCAATCCCAGATGTATTTATATCCATTATGTATGGAACATGTGTATATACATTGTTGCGATGTTGGGCACCATCAAACTCTCATGGGTATCTATATATAAGGCACTGGGACACTATAATTCCCAAATATACATATTCTAGATATACGAAGAGTTAAATTAGAAATTAATGCACTTATAATAAACTATGATTTACATACGAATTTGAGTATTAATGAGTCTTATGAAGCAGAAAGGTTATATTTTTTAAAACAAATAAACTGGTCAAGATTTGTATTACATAAGTTCTATAACATATAAGGATTTCATCAGTTACATTTAAAAAAAACAATTAAATAACAATATTTATAATTTAATTTAGTTATAACAACACAAAATGATTTTACACTTGAAATAACCTATTTCTTGAATTATTGTCCATGGTGATGGGAAGGGGGGTTATAACATAATAGAAAAATATTTATTGGAACTCAATTTTGATTTTTAATCCATCTTTTCATATTTTTGAGAATTACTTTTCCTACAATTCTATAGATTGTTTTTACTTCTGATTAGTTTCACTAAATTGGATTTTCTTATTTTATTATTTAAGCGTAAGAATGGTAATACTTAATTTCATAAAAATAAAATATTTCATTTGTAATAATAAATGTTGTCATGTATTTATTATTATTCAAAATGTTGTTTGAATATAGATATGTAAGCGTAAAGAGTAAAAAACAGTTAATACACATTAAAATATAGATATACTCATTATAAACAATATAATATAAACTATATACAAATAAAAAACAGGAACAAATTTTAAAATAATAAACAAATTCTCTTCTTATTATTACACATAGGAAAACATTAATTATTATATTATAATAACAAATTTAAAAATCATTTCATTACAATAATCACTGTAAAGAACCAATTAACAGTATACTATAAGTAATAGCAATACCACAAAATATTCCACAAATCAATAGGGATTCTTGACTAGGAAAAAACAATGTTAACACTAAAACACATTCTTAACACTCTACTTGCAGTTTTCCCTTTATTAATAACTCTGGAAAGGAGAACTTTATTTGATAAAAGGCATCATGTGTTATTATTAGTTACAATCCCTAGTGATTTGTAAACATTTAATGATCATAGAATTTAAACTCACATTATTGTCATCATTTAAATTAAAACAGTAAAGAAAATTAAATGACATCTAATATACAAATAAGAGAGTTCTTCGACTTGATCTGTTATATTTAAGTAAAAGATAAATGTAAATTTAATGTAACCTAGAATGATTGTGCAGTAGTATGTATTATCAGATTACATTGAGCACCTAAAAAAATACAAATGTGCAGATATGACAAAGCATTTGATCATTTTTCACCAGTTCAAAGGTTTGTTAGTATGATTTTTATAAACAATAACATGTAAAATGTATTCTTCAATTTAAATAATCAAATTATCAAAATAGATATATTGAAAAATATACACTCTGTTTTAAAAAAATTATGAGAAATCTTAAAGCCATTGATAATGCAATTTAGAATGAATTTCTTGAGGAGCTAGCAAACAAAGTATTTCCAACAAAACAGAATTATCAAGGAATATCGAGCCTAATTATTATGACTACAGAACCATTGATCCTATCATAGAGTAAAAAAAAAATAGTATAATGAAACAAAAATTAGACTCAATATATAAATGGAATGTCAGTGTAATGGAAGTCAAGAAAATGTTTATCAAGGGAATAAAATATGGAAAATGCACAGCCATTGTAAACTAAAATCAGAGAAGTCCAGTTGGTGATACGAATGATTATAAAAGGTATAGTAATTTATCTACATTTTTATTAGATGGTTTGGTAATAAGTGCTTCATTCAAACAAAAAAATCCTTTTTGATGTTTATAATTAAAGTGCTTTAGATGATTAAGAGAATGAATGACTACCTATAACATCTTTAAATTATAAACATTTTTATTTCCAAAATTCATATTTGATGATGACTAATACCTAAGTCCATAATGAAGAAACTTTCTAACTGAAGTATGTTGAACTAATAAATAAAAACATATAAAATAAATTAAATCACAATTAAAAATGTTCAGCTGAACACAAGACAATTGCAAAGTTCATTATAGAAGCAATTAGAAAATAACAATAAGTGCTAAAACTGAAAAATGAGTCACAACAAAAAAAGCTTCTTTTAATATTGAATGTTAAGAGCATTAATTGAATCACACTCACATATGAATATGTATGTTAATTTATTTTGTAATCATATTAAGTATTCCAACCTACATTACCAACTTTAGTGAGTTTATCAAGCAAGAGTTTATGCTCATTAGCCATTTGAGTAAGCATTTTTATGCTATCATGACATTCTTTAATCATTTCCATACATTTTTTCTCATTTTCTTCTTTCCTTTGTTCCATTTCCTCAACTTGCTTTTCTGTATGTTTTTCAATAAGGAGTTCTTTAATTGCTCGCAGCACACTTGAGTCCATTTCCACTATATTAAGCCTTTTATAACATCTTGGATCAGTTGGATTGTATTTATTCCCAATGACCACTTTATTCCTATCATTAGGATATATTTTAATTTTGCAATCACTAGGTGATTGCCCTTCATGAAATAAATTAATAAACTTTGAGGTCATTTTGTTTTTATAATAGTTTAAGAAGCTATTTTCCCAACATGATGAAAAATTCCAACTGAAAATGGTATCATTATGTGACAAGTGATTATAGACTAATGTTTCAACATATGCTATAAGTTTGACTCTGGATATGTAACCAACAAGTTCGGAGTCTGACTGAATTGCCTGAGTATCACTAACGGCCAAACCATTTAGCAAATTGAACAGTACAATCGCAATAAAGAAAAGAAATGCAATAAATAAGGCATGACTTAATCCAGGATGCGTAACAAAGGGTACTGAAGATGCATCAAATTCTCCAGTAAGCATTATTATGGTTTTAAAAAGAGATACACCAGGAGTACTGAAAAAATCATCATCAGTCCCATTTACATTCAATGTGCATTCACTACTGTTTTTATTGTTGGGGGAACAGTCATTCATACCAAATAAAATGTAGAAACTAAGCGAGAATGCTACGATAAGTGCAAAGTACCATGCTAAAAATTTCAAAAAATTCCAAGATACAGTTTTTAACATCTCTATATATGTTGATAAGGCCGGATGTTTCCCTATAAGTAAAACTAATTCAGACCAAGATAGCATAATGGTAATTACTGACAGCTGAACTTTCTTATTAAATGAGGTAGTTTCAGCATAAAACAGTATGCTAACTGTTGAAATTATAATTCCTATTTCTAACCAGTTTTCTAGGCTTAATATGTAATTGAATGGAGCAATTATAAACTGAGCTAGTTCCCGAAGAACTAACGACATAAGAAGAATGAATAAAAAATACCAAATGACGTAATCTTTAACGACTGATAAATTTTTCCCTCCATAGATGTCAGGATAAACATTTAATATATACACTGTCATAGCTAACAAAAATATAAAATAAAACAGAAGATTCACATAGAAATATTTGTTTATTTTCTTCCACTTCAGATAAAGAAAACTGGTGAAAATAGGGTGTTTTAACAAGTACTTTAATTCATTATTTCGAGTCATATACAAAAGTGGTTTAGTCTCAAATGTATAGTATGATTTACTGTGTGATAAACTTTCGGAATTATATTCATTTTCTAGGCTGTATTCATCATGGGCAGAACTGTTTTTCACAGGTTTTAAACAACTATAATTTAAAATAATTTCATAATCATCTTCTCGAGGCAATTTATTATTAGTGTAAACACAATAGTCTAAATATTTTTTAAATGTTTTATAATTTATATCTGCAAATGCCGGCTCATTAAGAACATTAAAGCAATTAATAGAAGCACCGGCCTTTAACAAACAAAAAACCATTTCGTTTTCTCCTTGCCTTGCAGCATAATGAAGTGCGGAGTTCCCATTAAAATCACCTTGGTTAATAAATTCATTGAATGTTTTGTTTAAACTTATCTTTGCATTAGTCAGCAATAATGATAAGCATGCTTGGTGATCTCTGGTTATATTAGACTCTTCAAGACCAGGATCTTCACATGAGCCCTTTATTACATGGTGAAGAACTGTTTCATTTTTAACAGATGTACTTGTCAGCATGCACCTGCCAGTATTGATTAGCATGCAAACAATATCTACATAGCCTTTACGAGCAGCCAGCATAAGTGGGGTACTAGGTGTTTTACTAGTGACTCTGTTAGGGTCTACATCAAGAAGTAGTAGTTCTTCTGTTACTTCTTTCAATCCAAATAAACAACAATATTGTAAAAAAGTATGATCTCCATTGTTATTTTCTAAAAAGTTTGGATCACCTTTTTTCTCCCTTATTATATTTTTAAAATTTTCGTGCTTACCATTCTGAAGTAAATTAAAAGCATGAGTGAACGAAACTTCTTTAAAATTGTTCACCTTCGGTTTTAAATATAACTCCCAATTAGGTAAACGTGAATTTAAATATTCTTTTATTTTTGCTGATTTAGGGTCAATATCTAAATTTAAGTTTCCATGCTCCAACAAGGCTGAAATAGAAGAGTTGTTTTGGTTTTCCACAGCAACAAGAAGAGGGCTTTTGCCCTTTTTATTAATAATGTCTAATTTTATAGTTTCACAAAGCAATAATCTTTCTAAAATTGAATCATCAATTTCTTTGATCATAGCATAGTGTAATGGACTATTTCCTCTAGAATCTAAAATATTTACATCAGTTTTGGGGAAATCTAATAAAGTTTTTAATGTCTCTAAGTCACTGTTTTCAACTGCAAAGTGAATTGGTGCTTTATTTCTTATTCTATTGACAATATTGGGGTTAGCACCATAAGTTAAAAGTGAATTCACAAATGCATGTTGTCCAGGCTTCCTACAGCATAAATCCAGTAATGTTCCATGATCTGGATCTCCAAAATGATTATCAAGATTCACTTCATGTTCATTTGCTAATAATTCCTTAAACTTTCCAAGGTTCTGACTTTTCAGAGAATTTAGCAGGCCGTTAAGAATAACAGATTCTTTAGATGATAACTCGTGTTCTTCCATCCTGAAAACAAAACAATTTAAAAAAAAAAAAACATCAATTAACGCTAATTGTATAAGTAAAAATAAAAACATGAAAAATGTGGACTTATTGATTTCTTAACTGTCAATGTCCATGTATTCTACAAATACGAGTATTAAAGATTACATAATTTTGAATTTTATTTTGATAACATTAACCAGTGCTAAGAAATCAATTCATTTGTTCAATATTTAATGGATTACTCAGGTTTGGCTGGAGCTATGTATTTCAAAATAAACATTGCTGTATTCAAAAGCAAGGTTTGAGTCATTTTAGAGGAGTAATAAAAAAGGTGGGGGGGGGGGAGAGATAGAATATAGGGAATAATAAGACTTAGAGGAAACTTCCCAAAATCAAATCAACCTGGTCTCTTTCTCCTGGTGTGGCTGAATATAATTCAACTATTCCAACTTTTTATTATTGTAGAAGAGGCTATGCAAATTAAATGTAAATTGTTTACCTAATTTTTACCTGGGTAGGAAGTTTGCTTTGAAGTGAAAACATAAATTGGCAATATCTCAGTAATGAGTTCATATGAAAATCCAAAATTGTGCCATTCTCTTCCAGCCATCCCCTCATTATTCCCAATTATTTTAAGAATAGCAGACTACATTATTATGAACATTATGGATTTATAATTGTCACTTACATTGAATTACTTCCTTTATCAAACAATTTTGTTGAAAAAATTTTATTTCGTGTATTAGTCAATAAAAACAGATATGACAGTACTGATAAGAGCAATAAATATCATCACATATTTGC